>JALAZF010000933.1:600000-1037482 GCA_022829125.1 Lathyrus tuberosus | reverse complement strand
AAGCAAATTTGTTCCTGTCATGAACTTTGTTACTCAAGGAGCGCCAAGATAAATCCTGTACATTGGTGTTTGAATTTTCATTTCCACTAGTTACAAATGATTAAGCCGGCCAACCGCCCACCATCTTCATCTCATTTACAAGTCGTCAACAATTAAAAAAAAAAACATATAAGGACTTGCAAGTCAAAGTTAGAACCTACAAGAACCAAAGCCCTTATTGACGTTTTTTTTGGACCTGAAGACTCAATTAATAGCGTGGCAATTGCAGTTTTGTTGAAACCAAAGCTGGAACGAGGCGATATTGATCCTAGTTGTCAACAAAGTTATCGACTTCTTTTTTTGCAGGCCATTGATCTCGGTTATGAGGAGTTTACTAACAGCTTTCGAGGATTTGGGCATGTGTATCCCAAGGAGTCTGAACCAACATTTATTCACACGTCACAGTTCATTGTCGCAACCAGATTTCTCTCACACAAGGACCCGGAGCCGTTTAATCTGCAAACTTCCTTTTTCCTGAAGACTATTCTTCTGCCGTCGATGCAGTAACTCTAAGGAAATTCTCAGCAACTACGGTCCAGGAAATTCAGAAATTGCTGTCGAAAAAACCAAACGTTAGATAAGTTCCAAGGAAATTGATAAATGCTGGAATAATATCAAGGAAATTCTTGTTTATATACCTTGAGCGTGACGACAATATCAGTATTTGGATTCTTACGAATCACAGCCTCCTCGTCTTTCCATGCCAATCCTTACATCACACACAACCGAGACTCTTGGTCTTCACCGAATACCTCAAACCAATACGCATGAAAGACAAATAAGGATTAGTGCAGGAACATTACAACTCATGGCAATTACAAACTACTTTAAAGATTCCTAAAGTTCCTAAAAAGGGATAGAAGACTCCATACCCAAACACTTTCAATTGATGGTTCAAGGGCCAGTACTTCACCTGGATTTGTAGGCAATAAGAGTCGCTATGGCTGGTACTCCTGAAAATTAAAGAAAAGGAGCTGACAACAATCATATACAAGTCCACACATTTACAACCAACTCTTACAAACGAATAATCCAAATTCAACCCATTCTAACACACATGAAAATGTCAGCAAGTTGAATCCTTACCACTGCTATCCCGGTCCTGTAATACAGTCTTTAAATTCCAACCGGCAACAATCCAGAATCGCGGCCTACTCCTGCTTTGTAACAACAATACCATAAGCACTTAGTAGCCAACTTGTTGTTGATCCTTGATAAAGCAACTTCATTAAGCCTATTCAACATTTTAGCCTTCTAGCATTCCCCGTCAACTCAAGGAGCCTCCTTCGACGTCAGTAGGTGAGTTACACAAGAGCTTCATTGGCCTTAAAACCGTCAGAGCCTGAAGACGGTACCTTCAAATCACTTCATCTGCATACAAAAGCGGAGTTTAAGTGAAATCCCTAAATCAAATCAACAAATAAACGAGCTGCTCTTATAGGTCATAAAATGTGAAATTCATGCCAAAACAAGGATTTTTTTCACAAAGACTTGGTACATATCTAGTCATGCCAAGAAATGCAACTGAAAGCAATTTCAATAGCTTAGGCTTTAGACATGTCAAGTGCAAAGCGGTGGTGATAAATAACATCTAAAACAGGACATAATCTCCCTGCTACCAGATGTATATCTAACATTATGAGAAAGCGACTTCGTTGGACTTGTTCGACCCCTCCTTTGGGGAGTTATTGAAATTGTGACCTGCAATCAAGAGAATGTTCAGCTGCCATGACGACGGTGCAATCTCCCATGGCTTCGAGGAAGTTTCTGACCTCCTATCGAAAGTGTTCCAAAGGCAATTCAATTTTGCCTCATGTCATCACCTGCAGCTTGGTTTCATAATAAACACTCCAATTTCTAAGACGCAGAGTTGAGAAAAACAATTAATACGGAATCAAAAGTTCAGTTTTCAAAAAGAGGACTTAAAACATAGCCTCATCAAATTGGAAACTCACATTTCAATTGAGTGGCTCCCAACACAAGTTCAAACTTGAACAGGACATAATCTAAGAGAGACATGTTATAAGCTCTGCACCTGAAAAAGGAAGAGATTGTAAATCTACCAATACACTACAAAAGCGCACAGCCATAGATTCACATACAGTCCACAGAAAATCAATGTTCATACCAGCAGTCTCGTCGCGAGAAATAGTAGAGTCAAAGCTCCCATTCACTTCTTTATTGTCCCAGTATACAGCTGAAAACCTTGTAAGAAGCTCCTGCCAGCATGGTGCATGCAACTTCAAGAACTCTGATCAATTATGCTTTAAGCCAAGCAAATAATTAGAGATGGTAACCTTGTCGTATTCAGTCCCCTGCGCCACTTCGAAGCCTCCCGAGAGTTCCCGTCACGACAATTGACACCTTGTCCAGAGTTGTTCCAAGGATGTACACATGAGAAAAGAGAAAAAAGTCAGAAGCTTTGAAAGCTCATGCAGAAATTAATTTAAGAAATCCTAGCCTACGTGAAGGAACTGAACGTGTGATTATGACAAATTACTAATACAATCAGATACGTTAAACCAAAAAGGAATTAAATCAGGCCTCAGATCTTTGTGTTCAAGTCAGAAATTATTTCATCATTCTTGATTGAATTGAGGGCAACATCGTAAAGACGCCGCCAACTTCATTTCTTTCCAATTGGGATTAATCTAAGATTTCAAATCATTTGATTGCAAGAGATCGCACCCAAAATATTTCAGATCAAATCGTATCAAATTACCCAAAACATTTCAAAACTTTCCAAAATCATTCACTAAAGACACGCTGGAAAACAGTCAGCAACAGGGCATCCGAAAAATTCAAATTTCAAATTAAAAAAAAAACTTTCCAAATCGGCAAACCAAATCACAATCAGATCGTATCAAGCCTTTCAAACCCTTCAAAACCTTTCCAAATCCAACCAAATAGGATCAAATCACATTTATCACACCATCAAGAGCATTCAAAAATTTCCCAAGTAAGCATCATCACTGACCATCTATAAAAGGGACGTCACACAAACCTAGAGAAAAAGAGAAATCAGACGAAACCCACAATAGCACAAAAAAAATCATCGTTTCCAAACCCACATAAAGCATAGAGACTCAGAAAATTGTGGATCATCATCATCTCACGAAATCACATCAACAGGCAGGCTTCAATAGCAGACACATTAGAGAAAGAAGGAAGCGGAGAACGACACAAAGTTTTCAACAAATCGCACAAAGGTAAAGAAGAAGAGAAGGAAAACTTCCCTCGACGAGGCCGCCAGAGCCATCATCGACGTTCCGCCACCGTTTCTTTTTGCTTTCGTTTTAGAATCTCTTGTAATATGTATATCATCCATATATAGTGAAATCGGGGTATTAGGGCTGTGTGAGGTGGGGTTATTTGATTGTTTGATTGTTTTTTTGCAGGTCGCTGGAGAGATGAGAGATCGAGAGAGGTTTGAGAGGGTGGCGGCGAAATTCGTTTAGGGTTCTTTTTCCCCTTACGAGAGAAATGAAAGAGGATGACGAGAGAGAGAGAGAGAGGGCGCCCCTTGGTTTTCTTTTTTCTTTTCGTTTTTCTTTTTAGTTAAAAATTAAAACCCTTTTCTTTTTATAATCAAAATAAAAACTTTTTATTTTAAGTTAATCTTTTGTTAATTAAAATTAAAACCCTTTTTTTAGTAATTTAATTTAAGACTTTTATAATGATTTAATTTAAAAAATCCTTTTTTATAATAATTAAATTAAATCTTTCATCTAATTTTCTTTTATAATAAAATTAAGCTTCCTTTTAACAATTAATCGAAACCTTTTTTTTATGATAATAATCAAAATCAAGTTTTTTATAATAATATTTAGAACTTTTAATAATAATTAATATTTATAATCAACCTAAATCTTTTCTTATAATAATTAACACTAAAATTTTAATAATTAATTTAAACCTTTTTTATAATTAATCTAATTCCTTTTTGTAATTAAACCTTTTCTTTAATAAAATTTAGAATTAATCAAATCTAGAGTTTTTTTATAATAACTAATTCAAAACCTTTTTCCTAATAACCACTCAATCTAAAATCCCTTTTATAATTAAAAACCTCCCCAGTCTCCTCAAGTGAATAAATAATAATAATAATCTCAAACAAATTAAATAATTAAGTTTAAAACCAAACCTTTAGGTCGTCCTCATTTTAGAATCTCCCTTTGTGCTAGATCGTAAGTTCGTGAGCGTCCGATTATTTTGCCTTATCTGTTTGATTGTGTTTTTCTTATCTGATTTTTGTTCTTGCTTTAAACCTTTCAAAATAATTAAAAATCCTCGATCCAACGTCGAGCCAATTTTCTACCCATGTAAGTCGATCGCCTTAGGGCATCGCATTCGACCTATTGATCACTAGACACAAGGCTAGCATCACTTTGCTAGCACACTCGCCTAAATAATATAATTAAACGCATAAAATATCCAAGGGAAAATCCCATGCATGATAACCACGTTATTGTGCATGGTGCATTTCATTTGCATCATAATCAATACCCTTAAGATAAGTCAATTAGACAACTTAGGATAGATTTCTTAGGTTAGTCCCCCCTTTCAATTTTGATTTAAAATCAAACTTTAGCCCACCTAATTCTCCATACAAGGGAATTAGATGTTAATCATCTCAAAGAAAGGGACATACAATCCCATACCCCACAAAAATTCAAACATTTTCAAAAGTGTGGTGGTCTTTCTTAAGATGATGACTCATCTTCTTTTCCTACCCTTAAACCCTTAGCAAAACAGATAACAAATGACAGAATAAAACAAGAGGTTCCTGTAGAGTACTACAGATATCTAGGATGCTAACACCTTCCCTAGGTATAACCAACCCCTGAACTTAGAATCTTAGTGCATTTGCATTGCATTGTGGGTATTCGGTCTTTCTCCCTTCCCTTGGATAAAATCAAAGACGGTGGTGACATTAAAAACGCGATCCTAGTTAACAAATAACTATGGTATCCAATTTTCACCGTGACACTTATGACAATGTCAGATTTGATGGATGGTGTTATTCGTCAAATAAAAATGGTCGAAGGTGTTTTTGGATTTCTGCATTCCGAGATAATCGGAAAAGAGGACATGGAGCAGATATTCAAGCATACTGAATTAGGCATCGGTGTTATGCATTCATACATCTGGTACTCTAATCAATCTATTATTTATTTAGTTGAACAATTTATTTACACATTTGAATGAAAATAGTCTAATGTTTATTATGTTTTTATTTAAGGTGCCTGTATGAAAAATTCATGCGGGGGACAGAATTGTCAAACAGATTCCGTTTCTTCTCTTGCAGCCTTGTTAATGCACCGAGAATTGGTATGAATGCAATTGAAGTAAGAGACCACTTACTTGAGCGGTTTATGGCCAACAACACAGAAAGTCTGTTTCTTTTACCGTATAATACTGGAAACGGGTAAGATTTTCATTCTAATCTTTAATTTGTATCTTTTGCGTAGAAATTATCCATCTAAACTTTTGTTATATTTTACAGTGGACACTGGTTGTTGGTTGCCATTAATCCTATAACAGAAGTGGCCTATTATCTTAATTCATTGGATACTGATTGGTCCACATATCAGAATATGAAGGATGTGGTTGACACGTAAGTGAGATTGTTCGAAATATTCGTGTGTATTTGTATATTTAATTATTTCTGTGACATTGTTCTAAGTTTACGTTTTTCTTTTATAGAGCTATACTACTATACCGTGCATAAAGAGAGACTCGAGTAGTACGGGCTAGAGCAACCAATATTACATGGGTCAAAGTGGAGGTATATTAATTTTCACAATATTGCTTATTAGTGATGCTACTTGATAACACAAAACATCTATATATTACTTCTTATTTGTTTGTCTATGTGTAGTGCCCTCGTCAGCGTAATGGCATAGACTGCGGGTACTTCGTTTTGAGGTTCATGAGAGAAATCCTTCAAATGAGACAATTGGAGATTCCTATTACGGTATGCATGGTTTTATAACTTAGGATTTATTTTAATATTTATCGGATATGTCATATAATTTATTATTTTTAACTAAATAATGCGTATTTTGTTTTGTTATGTAGTATTTCGATGATATGTCGTGTCCTTATTACACGAGGAAACAATTACAAGATACTAAGGAGGAATTGTGCGAATTCTTTATTGCAAGAAGAATTCTTTCTTGAATGTATAGTTTTGTGAATGTAAATTCTAGTTTATTGAAATGTAAATTCTATACAGGTTTGAAACCATACAATAGAATTTGTGCGAATTCTGCATGTAAATTCTAGTTTATTGAAATGTACAAATTCTATACAGGTTTGAAACCATACAATATAAGGAATTGTGCGAATTCTGCATTAATGTAAATTCTAGTTTTGAAATAGAATTTGTTAATGGAAATGCGTATCCATACTAGTTTATTGAAATGTGAATTATACAGGTTTATGGAAATGCGAATTATACAGGTTTCTGCATAAAAAAATGATTAAAATGGGATTTTTTAAAAAAATCTTCAAAATTATATGTAGACAAAAAACAGCGCTTTTGAGAAAAAAGCGCTGTCTAAAGTCCCCCTTTATAGAGCGCTTTTGAAGAAAAAAGCGCTGTCTAAAGTCCCCCTTTTAGAGAGCGTTTTTTCATAAATAAAAAAGCGTTGTCTTTACCTACGACAGCGCAGCGTTAGACAACGCTTTTAAGCGCTGTCATAGGCCAAACAAAGCACCCTCTTTTCCCTTGTTTAGCGTAGTGTAGCATGTTTATTTCCGCGACCATGTCCGACTAAAGTTTTAGAGTCCGGATGTGAAGACCATCGTTCCGACGGGACTCGGTAGATTCAATTGGCATATAATTTTAATATTAACTTGTTTTTCCGGTTCTAATTTTTAGTTTTAAAATCCAAAGGTTTTGCGCGAAAGCGAAAACACTCAGGTACTGTTCAACAGCACAACAGTGTGAGACCCATATCCGATCTTAAAAATTGGATTTAATTTCTAAAAACAGTGACAACGCTTTAGGGATTAACTAGGATTTATTATTTTGCAAAAATTGTTTTGAAATTGTATCTGAGAAAGCGACAACAAAGCATTTACGGTTTCAAAACATAACACGGGTTGTGCGAAAGTGAGCAGTGTTTTTAAGTTGATATTTTCTCCCGAAAAATATTTTAAAAACCAAAATAAACGCCAAGAATTTATTGAGTCCTAGAGGTGCGAATGGAATTACATTCTGGTCTCGCTTTAATTAATATTCTCCCAAACCGACTTTATTTCTTGTATTATTTTCCTTTTGAAAATCCAAAAATATACCCGGTTGGCCTTAGATTTACATAACGATAGTTGGTAATGATAGGATTGACTATTGCTCTCTGTGGGTTTGATATCTTTTGTATTACTCTGATAATATACGTGCACTTTCGGATAAGCACAACACATAGACAAAACAAAGTTTTTGGCACCGTTGTCGGGGACCAATTTAGTAAATATCGTAACTCCATTGTTGCGTTGTATAGACTAAGGCAATTTTTCCCTTTTATTTATCGGTTGTATAGAGTTAGAGAAACCGATTGACGAATTAGAGCATTTCCTTCGTATAAGACACAAGATCGAACAATATCGAGTCATATTTGCACCTATGGCTGCACCTGATACGAAACCCCTTAAAAATTATGATGTTTCATCCAAGGAAGAGCCACATTCAAGCATTGTTCCACCTGTAATCCAGGCGAACAATCTCAAATTGAAACCGTCTCTAGTGCAAATAGTGCAACAGAACCAGTTCTCAGGAAATCCCACCGAGGACCCACATCTTCATTTATCAGTGTTTGTGCAATATGCAGACACACTAAAAACTAATGGTGTAAATGTCGAAGCCATTCGACTACGTCTATTTCTATTTTCCCTTAGAAATAGAGTCGGAGCATGGCTACAGTGTCTACCCGTGAATTCAATTACGACTTGAAATGGACTTAAGAAGGTATTCTTAGCCAGATATTTCCCACAAAGCAAAATGATAGTGTTGAGAAATCACATAACCACGTTTAAACAAGTTGAAGGAGAATCACTCTTTAAAATATGGGAACGATATAAGGACATCATGAGACTATGTACTCATCATGGTTTAGAACTAGGGGTGGTAAAATGGGCCCGACCCGCGGGAAAAAGGCCATTTTACCCGTCATTTTTTGTGGGGCGGGCCTGAATTTTGAACCCGCATATTTAAGTATGCCCGCCCCGCCCCGCACCGCAAAAATGAAGGGCGGGCATGGGGCGGTCACGGGTATGCCCGCGGGTAAAAATTTAGGAACAAATTAAATTTATTTTATTTTATGATATCTTATGGCCCAATAGGCCCATACCAAAACAACCCATTATCAAATTATATCATGAGTTTTTTATTTTAATTTTATTTTATGATACTTTATTTGTTGAATTTAATTATTCAATGTAAGATAATGATAGTGTTTTTTTATTGGTAGTATTAGGATTTATGATTTTTTTTTTAAATTATATCATGAGTGAAAAAAAAGTTTTTTTAAAGAGGATGGCGGGCTTGCCCGCATGCCCGCGGGCTCGTCATTAAATGGGGCAGACCTAGAAAATGAGCCCGCATCTCTACCTTTGACCGCCCCGCCCCGTTTTTTTGCGGGCTTTTGCGGGGCGGGCCTAAACGGGGCGGGCATGTCCGTTTGCCACCCCCATTTAGAACAATGGCTAATCATCCACATCTTCTATAATGGTCTACTTTACAACACAAGGATGACCATATACGATGTTGCTAGCGGAGCCTTAATGGATAAACCCTTCAACGAAGCCTACCAGCTTATAAAAAACATGGCTCAAAACCATTACCAATGGGGAACTGAACGAGCTCAAGTCGATAAAACCCAAACGAAAGGAGGTGTGTTTGAAGTTAATGGAATTGATCGCATGAATGCCAAGGTCGAGACACTTACCCTAAAGATCAGCAATCTAACTCTTACCGCTCCAACCATCATGGCTGCTGTAGCTCCAAATTGTGAGATTTGTGGAGTCCAAGGGCACATAACTACCGATTTCCAAGTATTGATAGGGGTTATCCCTGATCAAGTTAAGTATGCCCAAGGTAGCCCCTATTCGAACAACTACAATCCAGGATGGAAGAATCTTCCTAATTTCTCATGCAAGAACAATAACCCATTGTTTGCTCCAAGTCCTCCACCTTCTAACTCTTTAAATTTCCAAAAGGGAGCCCTTATTACTCCTCCTGTTCCTAGAAAATCGAATCTAGAGCTCATGATGGAAAACTTCATCGCATTCTAGACTCGACAAAATAAAGAATTCATGAACCAAAACGTTCATACTAACAGGATGATTGATTTTTTTCGATGATTGCATGTTCTTATACTTTAATCGCGTTTGCTTAATCCGCATATGTTTCTCGTGTTTGCTTAATTCATGGTTACTATATCTCATCTGTTTGCTTAATTCTAAAATTAGGAATATGTATCTTATAATATCAATTGCGCTTGTTTTATTGTTATTATAATTGAAAAGGGGATAGAGTCTGCTTAGGAATTGGAAATTATTTGGATCGATGATAAGTTGGGAAACTAAAACAGCAGATTAACCGTTTCAGTTTATTTTTATTAATCACTTTTTTATAATCACTTATTTTCATTATTTTTTCTAAATCAAAACCAACCCCCCCCCCCCCTAAACTGTTACTGTGTTGGTTAATAACATTACAAGAATTCTTGCGATACGACATCCGAGTGTCGCTTCCCTTTACTATTTTTTCAAAAATACTCGTTTTTGATCCGTGCGCGATAGCGGATCACATACCAATGTATAAAACAAAATAAGGACTTTTCCCCTTGGTTGTCATCCCACCTAAGGGAATAGATTACTTCTATTATAGACCTAAAAAATGGTGAACTATAAGGAATATCACTTACTACTTCTTACCATCCACCATTTTCTTTTTGGGTTGCAATATCTTCTTAGTATGATTAGGAATAGGTTTCTCAATATTGTCAGGTAAGGAAAGAACAAAATCATTAAACTTTTATCTTGGATGACGACATTGAGGAATTATTCCCAAATATAAAAATGGATTGGTACGGGTGGAATCAACAACAACAATGTTATTATGTGAGATAGACTGCAAAAGTAGAAAAATGTTTTGTTTGATGTTGGTAATTAAAATTAGTTTCTTCCATGAATGAGTGTAATAATGACAACAACAATTTTATCTTATATAGGATCATCATAATACTCAGGTTAAGAAAGTGGATGTTGTACATACATATGAACACGAAAATGTACCTTACATAAATCAACTATGTCTTGGGCACCTCTTTTATCACTCAATGTAAACATATCAAATGTGGGGTCCTTGTATAATACCCTTTCAACTTCCTTATATCTTAGCTTAAAATAACTTCATTTATCTACATCACATCTCATCTCTGAAACTAATCCTTCATAACTAGAAAACTCATCATCTACAAATGAACTTCCATGGTGGATAAAAACATGAACAAAGTCATCCACTATTTACTTAAAAGGAAAACTACTTAATAAGAATCAACACATATTAACATTTAGAATCTGAACCATCACAATCACTTTCATATAATCACATTCGTACGAGACAAATTCACATTTAGAATCAGAACCAACACATATTCCTAAAACCAACAAAAATTCATACAAGCACATTCATATACCACAAATTAACATTTAGAATCACAACGAACACAAATTCCTATAACTATGAGAAACCCCTTTAATACGAAGACTATACCCTAAAATGAATTATACATTAAACCCCGCACATTAAACCTCGTAAACCTTAAATTAGAAAGGGGAGAAAAAAGAAAACCTAGTAAACCCTAAATTAAAAAGAGGCGAAACATTAGACTTACCAGTAGACTTATCTTCCTCTTTTCGTTTCAAAAAATAATTTTCTCGCTTCCTTTTCTCTCGCATCTGGATTCGTTCCTTCTTTCACATTTGTTCGCATTCACAGCAAGACTCCTTCGTTCTGCCTTTGTTTCACTCTGAGAGAAAATATGAGAGAAATGAAAGAAATCACTTGTAAATCCCATTAAGTATTCCATCTCACCAATGTTCATATACAACTCAACAAATGTTTTTCCACCACTGCAAATACTACTCCGCCTAACTGACATCTGGCCTCTTGCATTGAATTTTACTAATGTCTTTGACGTTAAGGACAAACGTAACTAAGTTTGAATAATTGAAGGAACAAAATGGACATTTTTTTAGTTAAAGAACCAATATGAACCTTGACTAAAACATACGATACGAAAAGGAATATTAAATCAATTATTCACCATTAAGTATTAAACATGAACCTTACTATCATATAAAACAAGTTACAAATTGACAAAATACATTAAAAAAACTTTATCTCATAAAAGAAAAGTTCTTTCTTTTATAACAGAGAATTACTATTATTTTTTTGAAACATTACAATACATAACTATTATAAGTTAAATAATTGTTTTGATTAATTAATTAATTGATGTATCTAGTCATGGATACATAAGTTAATCAATATATCAAAAAATCATTTATGTATAATAGAGAGAGTATTAGATAACACATGCAACAATAGATAACGCTATTAAAGCTCATTCTTCGTATCATTTTTCTCTTAGTTCACTTTAATTGGGTGCACAGACACATAGAAAACATTTTCTTGCAATGTAAAACACTTATAAACTAACCATGATTGCTTAATTCTAAGTTGGAAGTTTCTTCGTTCTGAAATATATTCATTTTTAGAGGCTATAGCGGAACCAAAACAGGGGAAAAGTTGAATGGTGTGTTTGGTTCGGAGTAAATGGAGGGGAGGGGAGGGGAGGGGAAAATTTTAATTAAATGTGTTTGGTTCAAATTTTAGGAGGGGAGGGGAGGGGAGCAAAATTCCTCCAAAACACATTTTTTGCTCCCCTCCAAATTGGGGGGATTTGGAGGGGAGGGGAGGGAAAATGAGTTTTGATAATTAAAAAAATATTATATTTACTAAAATATCCTCAATTTAATTTTATTATTTCAAAATTATTCGTTTTTTTCGTGTTACTATTTCTCTTATGTTTGATTTTTTCGATTGCTTCCATCAATTTATTAAATTATTCTCCAACTTCAAATTATTTTATAGTATTTTCCTTAATATAAATCATAATCATTTTACTTCTTTTCTGTTTTTTTATTAAAAAAATTATGTTTACTTATATTTGTTTTTTTCTTCTAATTTTATAATGTATCATATCATATTTTCTTTTATATCAAATTTTAAACGATTTATTTTATTAAATATTTTAAATTATTAATATTTAATAATAATTTATTTTATGTATTTGTTTGGTTAGATGATTCATCACGATTTAAACGGTGTTATTAACATATAGTTTAATTTATATTGGAGAGTTTTAATCTGAACCAAATATACTCTTTTTTTTTTAATGTTATGAGATAAATAAATAATTTTTTAGTCAATCAATATTCAAAATTTTATCACAAAAAAAAAAACATGTATGAATTTTTCACATTTGAATATCATATCACTTATATAAGATCATAAGGATAAAAATGTAAATTATTAATAAAATTTCTCCCCTCCCCCTCCTGAACCAAACACATTTACCTCAAAAGAAATCAAAAGTGTTGTCGTCGCCGGAGGTAAAATCAAGAACACGTTGAAACCGAGGAAAATATGTTATCAACTAACCCACATCAAACCTACAAAATATGGCAATCAAAACAAAGTATAGTAAAAAAAAAGTAATCATTTGTGAAACACATAATAAAATCACACAAAAAAACGAAGAAAGAACAAGATTATCTCAGCATCCACAAGATTGTATCTTAAATCGGTCAAAAGCATGAACATTACCTGATTCGATTTCACTGCAAGCAAAATCTGAAACGAGGACGAAGGTTTGGGGGAAAATCACCCATAGCACAGAGATAAGTGTGACGAGTTTGATATATAAAGATTATGGCTTTGAATATTAGGGTTTATTTTGGGATTAAAAGGAGGGTTTTCATTTTGGGATAAGAAGCGACACATGTATTCTGAAATAAAGAGGAAATGGAAAATGCAAAGCGCTAGATTAATAATTTGTGATATTTTTGAGAAATTTTTCAGACATATATTATATAATTCATTATATATAATTTTCTTACTAGCGGCAGTTCTTTTGGAAATCATACAATATTGGAAACCATTATTATATACATCATTACGATGGTTAAATACCTGTCTCAATAGTTTAAATTGGAACGACGGTTCTTATAACTGTCGCAAATACAGTTTTAGGGCGGTTATTTGATAACCGTCGCAATTATATTAGTCAACATGTTTAGAAAATCTGCAACAATTAACTCTAACTGTCGTGACAACCGTCGTAGTTCAGAAATAAGAACAGTTTTGTCAGAACCGTCGCAATTCATGTGTCGTAAATCTCAATTTTTCTTGTAGTGCTAAAAGATACGAGACGGAAAAAGAATACTAAGTCTAAAATCAATTATTCACCATTAAGTATTAAACATGAACTTTACTATCATATAAAACAAGTTACAAATTGACAAAATACATTGCACAAAAAAAACTTTATTTCATAAAAGAAAAGTTCTTTCTTTTATAACAGAGAATTGTTATTTTTTTGAAACTTACAATATACATAACTTTTATAACAGAGAATTGTTATTTTTTTGAAACTTACAATATACATAACTATTATAAGTAAAATAATTGTTTTGATTAGTTAATTAATTGATGTGTCTAGTCACAGATACCTAAGTTAATCAATATATCAAAAAATCATTTATTTATAATAGTGGCAAGTATTAGATAACATATGCAACAATAGATAACTCTATTAAAGCTCATTCTTCGTATCATTTTTCTCTTTAGTTTTAACAACATGCCTACAAACCCTTGCTTCCTTGAAGACTCTGCCTGGTCTGCATAAGTAACTCTTTTTGGGTGCACAATGACTATCTTGTGAGCAGATACACAATCCTTCTAATGCACAACCATCTTTCAATATTGTCACCCCTTCTTTAAGTCCAAGCACTTGGTTTGTCCACTCACTAGAGAAAAGTCCTCGCGAGTCATACTCCTTTTTAACCTTCAAAAACTTAGTTGCTTTATTATACTTCTTGATTGCTCCCACAAACCCTAAGTTTCTATTTTTCCCCCAATGGGGTAACCCTCCATATTTAAACAACCCAATTTGTTCTATCTCTTCAATTATATCTTCGAAAAGTCTAGGAGCCAATGGATCTTTGCTGCGGTAATATGTGATGTCGAAATCTATAGCATCTTCTGTTTTTCCCAAGTATGCACTTGATGCTGTAACATAACGCATAAGGATTCCATTGTATAGTTCTAGACCACATAGTGCTTTTGGCTCCAACTCAACAAGTTCTTGAACATCTTCAATGAAATTTTTAACAACCGATAAAGAAATACTAAATGTTGTTTCATGATGAAATTCTCCCTTGATTCTCGAATCCCATGGACAAGCCGTGATCATTAGATCCTCCAAACTATCCAAACATGTTCCAGATGATTGCATTCGGTTGTGTAATCCAACAATAGGGTATCCAAGAAAAACTCCTACAAATCGTAACTTTCTTATATCAAAATATAAACCTATTATTTTATCCATCTTAAATTATATAACATTTTGACCATTTCACACCGTTTAAGAAATATAATTAATTTTTTTATAAAATTATAAATTATGAAAAAATTTACAAATTTTTCCTACATTATTATATTTGTGTTGGTTTTTAATATAACAAATATTTTATAAGAAAAAAAATTACCATTATTAGTCAATCCATAACCAGAAGCAGCAAGTGTTGCAGAAATCAACTTTGCATTATTGCACTTCCCAATAGCATCGCTTAAAGTTTCTTGAAATTCCTCTATTATAGAAAAAAATAATTTATTTAAACATAACAATATTTAACTTGAAGAAATACAATAAAATGGAATTTAAGTAAGTTAATTAACCTGCTCCTCTAACAACTGCTAATGCAAGTGAAAATGTTGAACGAAATCCTGTGAAATCATATAAACCATTTCCAGATGTATTTAAAGGGACACGATCATCGATTCTGTAAATAGCTTTTTTTTGACTTGGATACCATGATACATCTGCAAATTCATGTTTTCTTCCAAAAGTGATTAATTCATCACCTAAATCAGAATCATCTTTTGTTAAATATGTAAGTGATCGTTTGAAGAGGGGTTGTAATTGTAAGGTAACCTGTAAAATATTGAGTGATAATAGAAAAGTCACATATCATGCAAGCAACTAAAAAATAATTACAATAAAAAATTCAAATCCTATAATGATAAATAACTTATCAGTAATCTATAAATAAGTTATTTAGATACTAAAGTCACTGTCTCATTAATCTCAATGTAGTTTTGTTTGACTTTGAGTTGGCACAAACGTGCACGCTAGATTATAATATTTTTTAAAAAATATATATATTTAATCAAATAAATAAAATCAATTAAAAATAGAAAAAAGTGATGTAAATTTTTTTTACATTGCCAATCAGTGATGATTATACATCCGGTCAAGTCATCTTAAAAATTTTAAATTAATTATATAATATTTTTATTGGATCACAGTGTAAAATATTTTTAACTGCATAACAATTAAACTTTTAAAACCAAATATAACTATGTATTTGATCTATGTAAATGGATTAATTTTATAATGCATATGGTACTTATAAATATATGACAGTGTTGATTTTGATGTGTTTTTTTTGTTTTTATAAAATTAATTTATATTAGAGTGTGTACATGTAATATATTAAATATTTATAGGACACTTGTTAAGAAGCTTAAAAATGAAAATTTTATGATGGTAAAATCTATGAAAAAATTAATTATAATGTTTAATTTCATAAAAAAAAGTTTTACATTTGATTTTTAATAGGACACATGTTAGCATTATCCAATATTTAATTTTAATCTTTATAAAACAAGTGACATACAGATTAAAATAAATATTCCATACATAATAGAATGAATTGAGATATTCATAATATATTTGAGTTTGAATTGTTAAATTTTCTATGAATTAGTCAAATTTGATTAGCACATTTTTTTACAATCAAAACTTAAGTTTCAAGTGTTTGACTTAGATAGCTTACTATACACTCCTAATGACAACCCTAAAAAGAATTAAAAAAATAATGCAAAGCACAAGAACGGGGCAGATCTGAAAAAGTTTTTACTCCCCAAAAATTAAATAATTATATAAACAGGGTGGTTTTTGGAATGTATTCAGAATGTATACTAATGTCTCTATTACTCGATTCGTTCTCATATTTTATAATCCAAGAAAATTCTAATTCAAACTCGAACTTAATTAAAGCGGAATTTCTCCGCGGGAATTCGGATGAATATGTGCGTGAGATATATTGCTATACCTAAATGCTACCCATATAACAAAATCAGTGAAACACAGTATCTAAGTGAAGATCAACTGCCCATGACTATAATAATAAGTCTTCGCCAAAACTTTTGTTTTCTAGAAAAAAGATATAGATAGTTAAATAACTTCAAAACAAAATGTGCTTACATACCTGAGAAATAACTCCAAGAACACCTAAAGAAACTCTAGCAGCATTGAGATCTTCATGAGATTCGTCAAGATTTCGAACTTTAACAAATCCATCTTCAGATCCTGAAGGACTAACAATTCTAATATGTGTAACATATTCATGAACAGCACTTCCTTTACCCCATAATGTACTTCCATGAGCACCTGTACCTAGTAACCCACCAATTGTTAAACCCCACCAATATGGTGTATATGGTAGAGCCATTTCATATCTTGCAGCTTCATCAATTATCTGTCTCAATGTCACACCACTCTCAACAGTTATTGTCATTGATTCCCGGTCGATTCTTATTACACGGTTGAAATTTTTTGTGCTTATTAGAATTCCGTTATCGTCCGGACAAACTAGCTTTGGTATGCTGTGAGAGAATCGCGTTGTTACTTTCATTTTTTGGTTGTTTTTGGAAGCTGATGCGACTATTGATATGAGCTCTGCCTCCGAGGTTGGAAACTTAGCCTCGGCGGCTTTGCAGATGGCTCGGTCGGGGAATGCGCCGATGTTGTTTGTGATGGTGCAGTTTGTGTTGTTTGATGAACATTTAATTGGATCTGCTGGAGGAGTTGAAACTGCTCCATGGATTGTGAATAGAAAGAAGAAAAGAGTGGATTTGAATCTCATAACTTTAGAGTTTAACATTGCTATTGTTTAGCTAGTTGGAATGTGTTGTATATCTCTAAGATATGTTACATGATACTTATAGAGGAAAAGTCCACATGCAATTGGGTTTGAATAGTTTGAGGTTAATTCATAAGACATGGATAGCAATTGGATAGTTAAAAATATATATTTCTGACAAGGGCGTTTTGTATGTCATGTTGTTTTATATATATATATATACGAAGGTTGGACTGAACAATTAGTTTGGGTTGATATCAGATCCAAAATTAAAATTTAATGAAAATTGTGGTTTTATTTTAAGGTCCAATTTTAATTGATAAAATTTTGATTTTCGACGGATTCGGTTAAATCGATTTGGTAGGTAAATCAGATCGGTTTGGTCAGTTTAATATTTGTTGGGCTAAACTCATAAAGCTGGCTCATTTTTTTATAAAATTTAAAAGTTGCATGTCTCTAATACATTAAGGGGGAGAACCTCAATACAGTTGTATTGTTTGTCTCTTAGGCTTTCGTTTCGTTATTATTGATTATTGAGTTGCCTTTTCTATTGCACATCTTTGGATTAAGTTTTGAATCCAATCGTTTTAGCATGCATAATTTAAATGTTTGCGTTTGAATATGATCATTATGTTTTAAGTTAGTTGGTTGAGTGAATGGAACAAGAATCATATTTGATGTTAGTTCAAGTTATGTGGCAAGTGGAATCACAAACAATTTTTAAAAACTTGAAAAATTAAAATTTCATGTATGTGACTCGAATCACTCACAAACCTTGATTGGAATAAATTCAAATAGAGGAAAATAATTTTTTTTTTTACATCTATGAGTTGAATCACAATTTTCACTTGATTCGAATCATGCAACACCGTGACTCGAATCACAAGTTGCACCTGATTCAAATCACTACGCTAAAATTGATATTTTGTATTGTCTAATTTAATAGCGCTTTTAAAGAAAGTGCTATTAAAAAGGAAACAAACACATCTATAATAGCACTTTATAGTCGGACGCTATTATAGGATACAAAGAATTTGATTTTGATAGCAATTTATAAAAAAATGCTATTAATTTTCTTTACTAAGATAACGCTTTTTAAAAAATACTATTAATTTTCTTCACTAAAATAGCGCTTTTTTAAAAATGCTATTAATTTTTTTCACTATGATAGTGTTTTTTAAAAAAACGCTATTATTTGCCTATCATATGTTTGCATTTAAAAATAAAACGTTATTTAATTATAAAATATATAATAAATAATAAAATTAATTATAAAATTAAACAAAACCTGCGGAGAATTTTTGTATTGGCGCACAAAGTTTTGGCTACTACCCATATTCACGTATTCACTAACATAGCTTCCTTCGACCTAGCCTTCACGGATTCATCGATTCACTCGGTCCTCTTCTTCCTCCGTTATTCACTCAGTCCTCTTCTTCCTCCGATTTATGCACTTCGTCGAACTCAGCCATTTTCCAACGAAGAAAACCCATTCTCCGTGGAACTCAGCCATTTTCCAACGAAGAAAACCCATTCTCCGTGGAACTCAGCCCTTTGCGCGCCCTTTGACCGATTGCATGACGGCCATCGTCTCTTTCTCGCCGTCTCTGCTTCCTTTCCTTTCTTTCACTTTCCAATATCCATTTCATATATTCAGATGGTAACCGTATGGTTGACTTTGTACACAGGCTTCTGCTCAGTTGGCGAAGAGCTGTGTTGTGATTGGAGTTTGCAATGGTCCTATGCTTGTAAAGAAACAGGTTCCTTTTTCCCCCAATTCTACACATATCATTCTTTTCATGTTTAGATTTGCAATTGCAATTTTGTGATATAATCCTTTTTACACTTATGCAGTTTGCTGAACTCATACAACCAATTGAGACGAGGATACATAATGTCAAAACTTTCATAAAGGTTCGAGTCTAAGCAATGCTGATTTTTTCGGTGTTCTAAATTCATGATACATGAAAAAGAAGAATCCCCTGCATTTTTTGTAGTTTAGTTTGAACATAACATTGACACAGATAAGGGGTATATTTATACGCATCTTTTAACATCTGACTGACAACAAATATTTCAATTGACATAGTTTTAAGCACGAGGTTGCAGAATTTTGTATTGTGAGTTTCTATTTGGTGCATAGGTGTGATGATAAACGACATATTAATCTGCATCCAACTGTGTTTCGCCAATTGTATATAGTGATTATTCTTGCAAGATTTATTATATTTTTTACCATTTAAGTTGTGAGTTGTGACTATGAGTTTGATCTAACATGCAGTCTATTAAGCCAGAGTTGGAAGTGCAAGCTGTACCAATTACAGATCCATATGGCCCTTCCATTGTAGATGAAAAGTTGGAAGCTGTGATTATGAGTCTATATATTTTGTTACTGGAAGAGAGAGTGGACCTAAGTGTCCTGTTACTGGAAAGAGGATCCAAGGGGTATGAGTCTATATATTTTGTTTCTTTGTTTTTTTTTCTTACTGTGATTTAGGTGAATAAGTTTGCATCTAAATTATATGTGATATATGATTGAAAATTTTAGGATTGTTTTGTATTGTGGTTAATGTTAATTGGAAACACAGCTTATCCTGAATTTTTATACAGATTCTCTAATGTTGTTCTATCATAACCTATTGAGCAACTAAAGTTGTATACGTACAATCTTATCAATGATTCTATGCTAGCGTGTTATAATTTTATTTCTGACAGACAATAACGGGGGAGTCAATACTGTCAAAATGCCAAAAGGCATGAAAGTCATTAGAGAAAAGCTTAGTCCAGATTCAGGATTTAGTTCCTGTTATGTTGGCTGCAGAGGTTAGTCATAATTTGGTTATTAAAATTTATAAACAATCCACATAGTTCTTAAGAATTTGTTACCTAATTCGGTAATGGGGATAGTTGCATATGTCTAGATAGAGTGTATGGTATATGAATTTTTATTTTATTGTCATTACTATTTCTTTTATTTTGATGCTTTATCCTCCAATCATGTGAAGTCAGAGCCGTATTTGAACCATGATCACTATGGAACTCCTGCAAGCGAGTTTAGTAGAGTTGCACCCCCGGAGGAATACACATGTCCTATATCTTTAAGGTTGATGTATGACCCTGTTGTCATTGCTTCGGGAGAAACATGCGAAAGGATGTGGATACAGAAATGGTTTGATGAGGGTAATGTTATATGCCCGAAAACGAAAAGGGAATTGTCGCATATGTTGTTGACTCCCAACGTTGCTTTAAAGGAGTTAATATCAAAATGGTGTAAAGCTAATGGAGTCTCCATTCCTAACCCAAGCAGACAAGTAGAAGACATTCGCTCGTGGGAAGCTTCCGTCACTTCTATTAGGAGTTTTAGAAGTTCCATGAATGGCTTGAATTTTCCAATGGATATTAGTAACATGTCACTTGGATCGTTAGATAACAGTTACAATTCAGATTCCTCACTTGTGAAGGCTAGTCATGGCTTAAATTCGATGTTGGTCAAGACTAGAAGTGGATCTCGCGGCCAGAAATCTCATTCACAGATGCATGACACATATTTGACGCCCTTGTCTAAACTTCACGAGCGTCAATGGGTTTTGCAATGCCAATTCGTCGAAGATATGAAAATAGATTTCAAATGCAATTACCAAGCGTTTTGCTCTACGTCGTCAACTGAGAATTTTATTGACCCCCTTGTGAGATTTCTGAGAACTGCATATGATAAGCATGACACAAAAGCTTTGAGAAGTGGAAGTGAGTTACTGTTAGAATTTACAAAATACTGCAGGTACAGTCTCTCTTGCCTTCGCTATTTTGGTACTTGTAGATCGCTATTGGAATGACTTTGTGTTTTTCATGCAGAAATGGTGTGGCAAACTTAAGTGAAGATACTTGCAGTGTGTTGGTAAGTCTCCTAGAGTCAGAAGTGATTGGCGAAGCTCTTGCCATACTGGAAGTTTTGTCAAACCATTGGTCTGATAAAGCTAAGATTGCAGCTTCCAGTGCACTGACCTCTGTTTCAAAAATTCTTGATTCTGGTAACAAAGAGTACCACCGGAAAGCTATTAGAATAATACGCAATTATTTGAGGGCGTAGGGGTGGTGTTTTGGTGGGATCTCACTGTTGGTGTTTTTGTGGGATCTGGGTGGTCTAATTGCTTATTGTTGCAGCAAGTTTCATATAGTGTGGAGCCCTTTTATTAGCTGATTTTTGGTTTTTCTTCTGGGTGTGCTAGTTGAGGGCACTGAGGTGCATCTGTTATTTATTGTCTTTGGATTTGGTTGGTTGGTTTCCTTCGCCGATTTCATCCCGTCAATTAATTGAGGGCTCAGGAGTGGAGTTAACCGGAATTGATTTCGGTCATTCAATTGATTTATAAGTAGCCTTGAAGTGGGTGGAGTCTGGCCTGAGTATCTTGGCTATTTCTTACTGTCAGTAGGTTCATTGTCCTGTTGTAACTGAGGTGTTTTAGTGTTTGGATGTTGTTTTGGTTTCGTTACCAGAACCGATAGTTATTAATTTGTAAATTAATGTAATTTAATTCTAATACAATTGTTGATGTTTTTAGTGCAGAATTGAGATTGAAGGGAGCACTGTAAGTGGATCCTTCAATATGAACTTTTTACATCACCATATAGCATTGGGATACAGAAACCATACTAATATTCTTATGAGGTATATTTGCAGTGGTGAATCGTTACTTTTAGGACTCAATCATGTACTTATCTAGTATATTTTACTGTAGGATATCATTTATAGACTCCAAAGATACTTATCCATCGGTTTTCGTATACGTATATACCAATACAAATCTGAGTTTTCTGTTGTAATACGCAGGATGTTTTTCCTATTATTCCTGGAGATACAGATTACAGGATATTAAGACATTGATCATTAGTGACTTTGAGAATTAAGACATTGATCATTATCAAATATTTTGAGGGTGGCTATCAGTGTAAGGTTGTGATGAACTTGAATATTCACATTTTCCTAATTCAACGATACTGGTTCAAAACAGAAAAAACAATATATGATTAAAAGATGATTATGAAAATGCTCCAGACCTAGACCATATTTCTTACTTTCCAGTTTTTTGTTTGGTTTTTTCAACAATTGGAGCATTAACCAGAACATTATGATTCACTGAACTGGGAAAGTTCTTGATTGGGAATCATAATTTTGTTTCATTTGAAATGATGTAGGCCCTTTAAGGTGTCAGTAGTTTCTGGTGTTCCTTTCTTAGTTTGTAGTTGAATGATACTTGAGCAGGTTTCTTTCAATGTCAGAGCTGAGGATAAGATAAAGTGCACAATTGCGGAGTTGCAGCAGTTGAGAGCTGTGCCAGAAAACATTCCTTTGGATATAGTTTTTGAAGATGAGCATTTTCTAGTCATAAATAAACCCGCTCACATGGTAATTCTAAACCCTTGCTTTAAGTTATTTTAAAATCTCACAATCCACGTGCATAATTGGACAGTAGATAGTGTGATTGTACAAGGCCCTTGTTTTTGGTTTATAAACTGATTTCTTTTGATTTTCAAACTATTAAAAGTTCAATAATACTCGATTAAATTCAGGCTGTTTAGACTAACCAACTGTTTCATTCTGTTCTGCTAGTGCTAGAAGCTATTTTTTAAAATTGATTTATAATCATGTCATAAATTTTCAGCAGGAAAATGGAAACAAACTCAAAATATTGATATTGACAAATGCCACTATTTGGTCTCTAACCTAGGCTGTGCATTCCGCACCTGGAAATACGTCTGGGACACTGTCAATGGCATCCTTCACCATTGCAACCTGCCAAATGTCGAATATTCTAAAGAGGACGCTATTTCAGATACAGAGGATTTCGATGATGAACTTAATGGCTTCACATCTAAAGCAAGTTCTTGTGAAGGATTAGATTCTAGATTGTCTATGGCCTCAATTCGCCCAGGGATTGTACACATATTAGACAAAGACACGAGTCGGTTGCTAGTTGTTGCCAAGGTACTTTTTACATTTTCTCAGAACTTGTTAAAGTGCCCAACTTTAATGAAAAGTGCAACTATTTTTACACTTCTAAATATTAACATTCATCTTACGCCCTAGTATCTGTATTCCTTGACATCAGGATGAACATTCTCATAAGAAATTGTCTGAACAATTCAAGCTACGCGCTATTAAGAGGGTAATGTTAGTCTCACTGCTGGGGTACCTACTCCAGTTGCTGGGCGTGTTGAGGTTCCGGTTGGTCGGGATCCTAATAACCGGCTTCGGATGACCGCTGTTGCTGGAGCAGTTAATTCTATGAAGGTTCGTCATGCTGCTAGTAGGTGATCTATGGTACTTTTACACTTCATTTATATTAGTTATTTACTAATACTGAATTATATTAGGTGCTTTGGTCATATTTGACTATTGCAAAATTTAGAATGTATCAATTAAGGCTATCGACATAAATGTGTATTTTTCAACATTTGTGTACACATAATATATGAACTTTGAGCGTGTTATTATTCAATTCAGATGACACTGCCAATACAAAATCCAGTAGAATCAGTTTAACTTTTCTAACTAGCAATTATCATGATTCATGACAAATGGCAACAAGATATTTAATCCTTCGTTTTTTTTTTTTATCATATAACCAAATTAATTAGAAACTTAATAAAATAGTTGAAAATCATTCATTTAACTTTTAACTCATAGGTCATTAGTTTAAACATGTTTTAGTTTTCACTTACTTAAAAGTGCTTTTCAGCTTGTAGATTATCGTATAAAATTAAATGAGGACTTTTGTGGAATTAGAAATGCAAAAACTAGTTTTAACTTAAAGGAGAAGATGTTACTTAAAAACTCATAGTTATTGCAATATAATTTGTATTACTTTTTCTAAGAATTATTTTTGAGAAATGTTTTCAAGTAGGTTTTATATCAACTGCTTAATAATGGACTTCTATTCATCTAAAAGTTGATTACTATCTGTCAGGTACAAAGTAATTGAGATACTTGTTAGGGGTAGCTGTGCATTGGTCAGAGTGGAAGTTGGAAACTGGACGCACTCATCAGGTACATATCTTAAGCAGTGCTTTGGTTCGCGAAGTGGTTACTACTTGATGTTGTTTTGTTGTCCTTTTGTTTTTTTAAATATTTTTTCTTTAGTTTAGAGAATATGCCTAGCTAAGTGATTGTACTTTTTGTTTGAAATTTGGTTTGAAGTACTCTTAGCCAAATTAATAACTAGTGGCAAAAGTTTTAGCTTAATTTCATTGAGATCAATGTTGAATATGGTTTGTTAATTTGTTTGTTATCATTTACCACTATTATGTAGTGTAGATTGATCAATATACATAGATACAATTCCTTCCGTGTTTATTATGGCAGTGGTAGATATATATGGTATCACATTTGTTCTCAATTATAGTTGATTCAATTTCATTTTCAAATATTTTAGTTGGTTAATTATTATCATTTTTCAAATATATATATATATATATATATATATATATACACACCAAAAGTATGATTGTGTAAAAAAAAACTGTACTGCAATAGCCCTTATCTTTCCTCAATATATGTTATGATATTTGTAAACAAGTGGATTTGGTTTAAAATGTTATTTGGTATTGATGGATCATAATATGTATGCAATGAGTAACTTCAAGCGTTATTTGGTATTGAATTGAATGTATCTTTTTTATATTTGCAAACCAAAAGAATGATTTTGTGTAAAAAAAAACGTGTACTATAATAGCATTTTGTAGAGAGTGTTATTAATAAAACATCCTATAATAGCACTTTTAAGAGAGAGTGATATCAAACATGTGCCATATGTTAGCGCTTTCGTTGAAAGTGCTATCAAACATATGTCATATATTAGCGCTTTGTTTGAAAGTGCTATCAAACATGTGCCATATAATAGCGCTTATTTTGGAAGTGCTATCAAACATGTGCTCTATAATAGCGCTTATTTTGAAAGTGCTATCAAAAAACGCGCAAAATGCCCACTTCGGTAGCGCTTTTCTCAAAACGCTATTAAAAATTGGTACTTTAATAGCGCTTTAAAAGTGCTATTAAACAAAAAAAAATTACAATAGCGGCGCGATTAAGAGCGCTTTTAAGCGCTATAAAAAAAAAATCGCTATTAAATAGTTTATTTGGCGTAGTGAATCGCACAATTCCTGTTACACTCTACCAAGTTTGATTCAAATCACCACTTACACATGACTCGAATCACGCAGTTTCTCACTTTTTCCTGTTGGTCACTGTCTAAATTGATTTGAATCATAGTTTATACATGGCTCGAATCATGACTTTTCATGACTCAAATCCCAACTATAACTTGACTTGAATCACAGGAAAATGGGTCACTCTTTTATATTGATCTTGTTTCACTCTACTAGTTCGCTTGACTCAAATAAACAAATATTATTGACTCGAATCAAACAACCATTTTTCACTTATTTTTGTGCTTAATCTCTAACACCTATAAATCTTTTGTCACCTCTCATTTTTCAAAAGTAAAGAGTAACGGACTTAACGTACGTAGGTATGTGAGAACAACTTCCAATTTTGAAAAGTTCAAATCTCTTGCAAACGAAATTCTTCCATCTTCACCCTCATGTTTTGCTCATTGTTTAATGGATTCAAATCTTGATTAAGAAGATTTGTGATTGTCTACGAAGGCTTATCTTGGAACTAATGTTTCTTTCAAGAGTGTGTAAAAATTTTCAAGAGGCTTGCAAGATCTTGGTAGTTATGATTGGTTATGATAAATTTCAGTGAAAAGAAGAAGTTTCTTCTATTTATGTTGACCTTGGTAGAGCTGTGTGAAAGCCGACAGACAAGGTAGTAGTCATTCTCAAATTTTGGACAATTTATCACTCAAGAAATCAGTGGGTCAATGGTGATTCCCACACACAAAGACTTTGAGCAGAATGGCGAAGTTGGAAGATTCAAGAAGAGTAAAGATTTTGTAGAGAGTTCGGCATAAAGGTTGTATACAAGTCAAGATCCAAATAAGATATTTATTTTCTCAGAATTATTGTGGATACTTTGATTGTAGAAGAACAACTTTCAATAGGAATCCATTGGAGAGTGGAGTAGACTCCTGCGAGGACGATAGACCGAAACCAATATACATCTTGGTGTACTCTCTCTCTCTCTCTCTCTCTCTCTCTCTATCTATCTCTCTATCTATTTATCTATCTATTTATCTATCTATCTATCTATCTATCTATCTATTTATCTATCTATTTATCTATCTATCTATCTATCTATCCTGCATTTTAATTTTCATATGCTAATGCATGTTTAAGTAATCGTTTCTTAGTGTAGTTTATCGTTAATTCATGTTGGTAACGATTTATTACATAAGTATAGGTTTAGTTAGAATCGTAATCTATTTGTGTTTAACTGCTGATTGTGATATGCAAGATGTGGTGTTAGAATCCTTTAGAAATTGAATTTTGTAAACAACACGTCTCGTGTAATTTACATATTGTCAATTCATTGTAGCTTGTAACTCTTTGCATATCATCTCTAATCAATTTGTGATAGTTGTTAATTGTGTAACTGTATCAGTGATTAATTTCCAATTCAAGCATCAAGTCTTTATTTTTCGCTATAATTCTTTCGCATTCAAAACTTTGATTTTTCATTTGAAAATAGGTCAAAATTTTCAAAGGGTCTATTCACCCCCTCTTTAGACCATTTCTCTACTCCATATTCTCATCCAACAAAATTCACAAACGTTCCCTTAAAAAAAAAACTATCAAAACTTTAAAATAGTCCAACAAAGAATTATTTTTTTATTATTTAAAAAAATTATATTACATGATAATATTTTCAATATCATTTAACATTAATTTGATTTTTACATACTTTAAGCCACAAATTAAATAATACTCAAAATTTCATATTGCATGTCTTGTATCTTTGTGAGCATACAATACCACCAGTAGATTAAAAAAATTATAATAATGTGACAACATTTTAAATCCCATTTTTGTAATGGATCAACCCTACAGTAATAAAAATAAATAGGCTTAATTACAGTTTTGGTTCCTCTGTTTTACCTAATTCATGAAATTCATCCCTCTATTTTAAATTTAAACAGTTTTAGTCACCCTTTCATACTTTTACGCTTTAAATTAACGATGTTTCTATTTTTTAAATGACAAGTTACTTATGAAATATGACAAATCATCGAATATAAAGATATTATTGAATTTTATAGATAAAAATATATGTTAAAAAACAAACATTGATGTGCTTCGTGTAACAGCTTATTCGCAAGTGCACGAACTTTATCAAAGTAATACAAAAGATGTTGAACCCATACAGACCAATAGTCAATCTACCGCTATCTATTATCGCTATGTAAATCTAAGGCTAATCGAATATATTTTGTTTTTAGAAGGAAAAGTAAAACGAAAATAAAAACTGGTTTTAAGAAAGTATTAATAACAGCAAGACGGGAATGTAATTTTCAGTCGCACCTTTGGGACTCAATAAATTATTGGCGTTTGATTTGATTTTAAAATATTTTTTCGAAAGAAAATACTAACTTAAAAACACTGCTCACTTTCGTGGAGCCTGTGTTATCTTTCGAACCCGTAAATACTTTGTTGTCGCACCACAAGTTACACTTTTGAAACAATCTTTGAGCTAATAGATCCTAATGAATCACTAGAGCGCTCTCACTGTTTTTAGAAATTAAATCTAATTTTTACGATCGGGTACTGGTCTCACACTGTTGCGCTATTGACCAGTATTTGAGTGCTTTCACTTTCGTGCAATTTTTTATTTATTTTAAAACTAAAAATCGGAACCAAAAAACCAAATTAATGTAGGAATTTTCACACCAATTTAATTTACCTAGTCCCATCAGAACGAGGGTCCTTGCATCCCGGACTCTAGAAATTTAGCCATACATAATTGACATAAAAATTTGTCATACCCCAAATTTGTCCTACTTGTGTATATTTTCATTTGTACATCCATCCACTAACCATTATTCAAAAAAATCCAAAAAATAAGTTGTTTTTGCTTGCTTAAACCTGTGTTTCATTTGAGGCTATCAGGGCACTTATGTGTGGTAGTCAATTGAGGTTCATCAGTCAGGCAAGATTTGGTTTTCCTGATTAAGGTCAGGGTATGTGATGATTTAAGTGGTGTGGGTTTAAGGATGGTGTCAAGTCAGTTTATATCATAATCATCTATAATTCACTTGATCCATGGTGAAAGACTTGTTGTGTCAGTGCAAAAGACAAGGTCCAAAGATTTCTTCAATGTTGAGTTCATTTCAATTTAAAGCTCTGATTTATTCAAGGATTTTAAGATTGATTTATGACTAGTCTTATTTCTTAAGGATCAATTCAGGATGGATTTTGTTCTCAAAAGTAGTATCCATATGGAAAGTTCAATCAAGACTTAAGTGTCTTGTCATGGTTCATAAGACAATGCTAAGTGTTGGTTAAGTGGAAGACCCATTACATTTTTCAAGTCCATTAATAGGTTTCATATAAAAGTCTTACAAGGAAATTCACAAAAATAGCGATAAGCCCATGTACATTTGAAAAAAATCCAAAGTTCATTTTTTATACAATCTATATTACAAAACCAAGATTGAGTCATCCTTGAGGCCTCACACGGCCCACACTATTCCAATAACTTTGAAGCACCATGTTATTCCAATAACTTTGAAGCACCACAAAGGCCTTCACGTTACATGACCTTGGTCCCACAACGCACACCATAAGTCACAATCCTTGATTCACAATCGTACGACCAAAACGCAGCAGCAGCAACAAATAACCAATTTCGATTCTACCCTTTCCTCTGCTATAAATGAAGCCCTCCTCACTCATTCTTAAAAAAAAAAAGCTTCAATGAACCAAACACACCCTGCACAATTTCTTCCGCAAACCTTCACATCCCTCTTCTTCACTGAACCTTTCAATAACCCAACACAAAACAATCTCAAACCTCTCCAAATCAACACTCCAACCTCAACCCTCTCTCATTTAACTTCCTTCGTCACTTCCTTCATCGCAAACCTCAAAACTCCCTTCCACCACAACAAACCGCAATACCCTCCTTCGTTCATCCCTCAACCATAAAACCCATTCAGAAACCATAAACACTCAGAAACCAGATCAGAGAGATTGAGATGAGGTGAAAACCGAAACTGAGTGAACGAGATCGAAAACAAACCTTTCAAATCTGAACAGCGAACGAAAGAACGAACGTAGAAGGATCGTGGCTCGTCGAGAAGGTGGGGATGAAGTGATTTCGGACCCTGTTCCGTTTGATTTTTGAAAGAGACGATGTTGTGACGTTGCCCTCTTTTGATTTTATCTCCTTTGACCTGTCGTTTCCATCTGGCTAGTGTTTAGTTTTAAATGTGAAAAGTTGATGTTAAGGTTGAAACTGAACGTGACATTGTGAAACTTTGTTTTTTTTTTTCTTCAGGGTAGATTTTATGTCTACTTATGGGCTTTTGAGCCTATGTTCGTATCTGCACCCCCATATCCCTAGTTAACCACCGAACCTTGTTCTAAAGGGATGATGGGCTTCAACAAGCCTATATGATTCCACTCTTTACACCATCTTTAAGTCTAATGCACCCTCCTCCATTTTGTTATGTTTTAATCCATTTATTTTGTCTTAAAATCCTTTTTTTGTTTTTTTAAGTTGTTTATTCTAAATATGATTTTGTCTATTTATTCCACTTTTAATTTTCGGCTTCATTTTCAATTTATTTTGGGCCAATGATATAACAAACATCTTGACTAGTTGATTTATTCAAATCGATCTACAATCTTGATCAATATGAGGCCATTTATTCTTTCTTTCTTATCGGTCAATGAAAATCTAAAACCATAGATCGTCGATTTATCGATTTAGAATCTTGGTAAAGATGAGACCTTTCTTCTTTTCTATCTCATTTCGATTTTACTTCTCACTTTCATTTCATTTCCTTTTCATTTTCGATTTTATTTTATTAGGGCCAGTGATATAACAAAAATCTTGATTAGTTGGTTTATTCAAATCGATTTACAATCTTGATTAATATAAGGCCACTTTTTTTTTATTGGTCAATGAAAGTCAAATATCAAAGATTATCGATTTATCGATTTAAATCTTGATTAAGACGAGACCATTTCGATTTCATTTTGATTTTCACTTCATTTCAGATCTTCTTCTATTTTCTCATTTTTCGATCGATGAAGTCTTTCTATTCACGAATGTTGATGGTTGAAGCGATTAACCTTCATTATTTCAAATCTGTAGTGAGTGATCATCGAGATCTCTTTCTATACTTTGAGATCATGATAGGTTACCTTCGATTAATCAATGAAAGTTTGTGATTAAGACGAGATTGTCACCTTTTATTTTCGTGTGGCACAATTTAATTGGAGAATGATCCTCAATATCATTTCTCCATCGTGTTTTAGCACAAAGATCAAATTGCACTCCTCCTATAGTGTGATCTTCGTCATAGATCGTGCTACGATGGTTTAGCGCTACATGTCCCGTATCATTTGCTCCTAACAACTAATCAACTAACAATTAACTTTACTTTCCGTCAAATATTATCTTGCTTTACTTTCTTGTCAATATTATCTTGATTATTACTCATATTGTTCATATCATATTCATACTTGTTCATCTAACCCTCTTCTTGTTTCTTTGTTCATACTTTAATCAAAACACACTAACAATTATCGAAACAATAAAAGACTAATTGGTGGACTGTTGGTTACTATCCTTTACTTGGAGCTTTTGTCCGACTCTTGCTCAAGGCTTAGTTTAGGACACCTCGCACACACACGGCTTCCTCTTGGGCTACCTTACAATGAGACCTTTTATTTCATGTCATCCCCTGTACTTTATATGTACGCCGCTCCCATTCCGATGTACGCATTCGTGTTTTCTTTTGATTGTGGCTTGTTTACTAGGAGCACCCCTAGGGACTAGCATAGACAACCCATTTTCAAACTAATTCTCGATTCGTCGTCAAGCCATTTTCAAACAAACCTCTTTTCAACCAAACCCTCGACTCGTCGTCGAGCCATTTTCAAATCAACCTCTAACCAAACCTTTTTTTTAAACTAACCTCTTCGCATACAAATAAACCCATGATCCAACGTCAAGCGGATTTTCACAATAAAACTAAAAAATGACTAACAACTATCGCAACTCTTTTCAAGGTGAAAAATGGGGGTTCAAGCCTTTAATCTCTCTTCAGTTGTTTAGGTGCGGGTTCTCTTACTCGTGTGTGAGCAATTGACGCCTCTTTAAAACAAACCAACTCTCCTCTTTTCGTGGGCGTACCACGAACTACGACTGCTATGATTCTTTACTCTTGTCCGAGTAAAGATACGTAGGCACAAGATTGCGATGATCTTGGCGAGCACACTACCATCTTTTTCTGTCAAACCCCATAGTCGAACTACGATTGCTCTGATTACTCATTCTCATCCGAATGAGCATACGTAGGCACAAGATTGCGATGATCTTGCCGAGCACCCTATCCTAAAACCACCCATTTCCCCTTAGCATCGTTCCTTTTTATCTTACCGTTTCACATTTATTTTTGAGAAGAAAATAAACAAACTTAGCTAACGAGCATCGCTATTCGAATCAAGAGGTTCCCGTTGAGTACAACAGACGTGAGGGGGTGCGCGTACCTTCCCTTCACGTAACCGAATCCCAATCCAGAATGTGGTTGCGACGACCATGTTCTTATCCCTCCTTAAAGGTTTTCTCAATATTTTCCTTTCCTTATTTTGGGATAAATAAAGTTCGGTGGCAACTCTGTCGAATCGTTCCGCGCCTTTCGTGCGAAGGGTCGTGTCTTCGATTAAGCGATTTTTTCGAGGTTCGACAGCTGGCGACTCTGCTGGGGACATTTGTTTCATGCAAGAGAGAGTCGAGCCTATCTTGATTCGAATTGCGAGCTCGTTAGTTCCGTTTGCATGTTTTCTTCTCGCTTGTTTACTTATTTACTTGCTTTCCTATTTCCTTATCTGTGTTACCTTTTGTGACATTGTTGGGTTGTTCTAACATTAGGAACTTTGTGAGATGGCTCTACACCCGAGTCAAGAAAAACCCTAGGATTAGGATGGTGGTTGTGTAGTGGAGGCTTCCGTGGTCTCTTCTGCGTGAGCCAAAGCGAAAACCCCGCTTGGAGAAGACTCCCTTGGAGATGTTATCGTTTCGATGTTCCTTCGTCGCAATGGTAATGTTTTCGAGCATGAGTCGTTGATCCCAAGGACCATTAACCCATTTATCCATGGTGGTTGGTAGTGTTAACTCTTTGTGAGTTAATACGAATGCCCCAATCAGATGAGATCCCTCGAACATATTACTTCCTGATAGTAATATTTTCAACCTCGATCTAGGATTCTGAGAACCTACATAGAACCCGTGTGTCGATGGTTGTGTAGTGGACGCCTCCGAGGAGTCTTTCTCGTGGGGAAGAAACGAAGACCTCACCTAGACGAGATTATTTCGAGGATATTATAATCAGATGTCTCTTTGTCTTGGTTATAATGTGTCAAAATATATCCATAACTCTAGGCACCTACCCGTCTTAGAAACCTACATGTGGGCTTTCTTTGATCCGAGCTGTGGTTCTTGACCCGTCATCTCCGGCCAACCTCAGAACTATTTGAAGCTGTTTGATTCTGCGATCCTGGATCTTGCATCTTGCATCTCATGTCATTGCATTGCATTGCATCTGTTATGCACCTTGCATTGCATTTCAACCTCATAATCTCACTTCACCTTCCTTCCTTCTCCAGTAAATCAAGTTGATTCCTCGACACCAGTACACAACTCTAGCCAACACAAGACGAATGATGGAATAGATTCAACAAGAGCAAGCTGCCTTCAGAGAGGAGTTGGAGTCTATGAAGGGAAAGATCGACCAGATTCTCGAAGCCATCATAATGGCCAAAAAAGAAGAAGAACTGCGAGAAGCTGCTGCTACCAACAACAATGTGCTTGTGCAAGGATCTACCTTAAGGCTCTCAGTTCCTGTTCCTAACCCCATCACTTATGTGATACCTATGAACTTTATTTCTACAGCTTAAGGAGCCATTTCTCAACCACTTCCAACATCTGGAGTCACTGTCGGCGCCATTTCGCAAGCTCAACCTGCTGTCATTCAAATTCCTATCCCTCAAGATGAGGAAAATCTACAAGATCAATACGATGAAGTTCAAAACTATCATGCTGCTATCCAACTTGCCAAACCTACTGCTGCTCAAGATTCTGAAGCTATCAAGATGTGTCGTGATCTAGCTGAGAAACTCCGAGTCATGGAGGGGCGCGACTTAAACTCTTTGAATGCTCTGGAGATGTGCTTGGTGCCAGATGTTGTCATTCCTCCCAAGTTTAAGGCACAAGAATTCTCGAAGTACAAAGGCCTCAGTTGCCCACACATTCATCTGAGGATGTACTGCCGCAAGATGGCTGCCTATGCCAGAGATGAAAAGCTGAGGATTCATTGCTTCCAAGACAGTTTGTCTGGGGCATCACTCGAAAGGTATATGCAGCTGGAGCGTAGTAATGTACGCACTTGGGATGAGCTAGCTGATGCATTTGTCAAGCAATACAAATACAACACTGACCTTGCTCCGAATCGTACCCAGCTTCAGAGTATGGCTCAAAAGGACAACAGATCCTTTAAGGAGTATGCACAATGTTGGAGAGAGCTAGCCGCAAGAGTGCATCCACCTCTGGTTGACCGTGAACTGATTGACATCTTCATGGGTACCTTGCAAGGCCAGTACTACGAGAAGCTAATTGGTAGTGTTTCTGCTGGATTCTCTGACTTGGTGATTGTCGGTGAGAGAATTGAAGAGGGTCTGAAGAGCGGAAAGATCCAAGGAGGTTCTAGCAGTCAGTCTCAAGCCAAGAAGCCTTTCAATGGATACAAAAAGAAGGAAGGCGAAACAAATGTCGTCTCTACTCAGAAAGGGCAAGCTCAACAAGCTCCCCCTCCAATGCCTTATCAAATCCCTTACTTCCAGTATCCGTATGTTGCTACTGCCTTATCAGCCAACAGTTCAAGCTGTTCAAGCTCTAATGCCTCAACAACAGGCTCCTCAATAACAATCCTATAATCAACAAGGGTATCAGTATCCTCCTCAATATCAATAACAGAGAGCTGCTCAACAACGTCAGCCTAATCAACAGAGGACAATGAGGCCAGATAGAGACTTTGATCGTCTGCCAACGACATATGCTCAGATCTTTGCTCAATTGATGGAGAAGAGGGCAATCACTCTGAGAGACCTAGCTCCTCCAACTGTCATTCCCCCAGATTATGATGCTAATGATCATTGCGAGTTTCATAAGGGTGCTCTAGGGCATACGATCGAGAACCGCAGAGCTTTCAAACACAAGGTTCAAGACATGATCGACTCAAAGTTTCTCACGTTCAATGGGAGGGCTCCAAACATCATCAAAAATCCTATGCCGCCGCCAAGCTAGTGCCAGCAGCAAGCCAAGTCAAATCAAGTCAAGTCAAGTTCAAGTTTCCCCGAAGAAGGCAGTCATGTTGCCATCCTGTCATTTGCATTCTTGTTATTTTGTTTCTGTTTGCTTAAGTACTGTATGATTTAAACATTGCCTTTCGTATTTGGTTTTTTTAATGTAGTGATTATGCATGTTTTGAATAAGCTATGTCGTATTCACTCATTCTTTCCATTTACTGCAAATCACTGACACATTTATCCACTTCACTCTCTTTATCAACTGCCGTTTAGCAATGATTGGAGGGAGGATGATGACAACGAAATACCCATAATTGCAAAATGTATGCTTTCAGACAAAATCTCGTCGATGATGTACAGACATTGTTTCAATTCCCCAAACACTGGAGAGATAAGGAGTTAATCCCTAGTAAACCACTTCGAGTCGAGAAGTAGCAGTTTCCTTTGGATCTATAAACCTTTACACTTAACTTGGGGCAGGCTAGTGTTCGGCTAATCTAATTACGCACTCAAACCATAAAGCAAAATCCAAAAGACATGACGGTTGTTCATCAATAACCCGTGACTTGGCAGTCACAATCCTCCAATAACAAAATAAAATAAAAAAATAAATCAAAAGTCTGCTAAGTCAAGCACCTCAAATGAGACTTAGGCAAAAATCAAGGCAATCCCGATGGACTTGAAAAGCAAAATCAGTCCATGCAAGAGATAGGGATCAAAAACAAAAGAGGCCCTCGAATCCTCAACAAAAACAAAATAAGATTCAGTGACCACCATGCCAAGACCAAAGGGTCACTGACACCCATCAAAAACAAAATAAGGTGACTTCCATTTCGAGCATACCTTGAATCATCACCCTTACACCGTCAACCCTTTTGGAAGACAGATATGTGCAGAATTAACTTAATGTATGACTGGAGAACACCGCGAAGAAGGGGTGGGTATAAATCATACTTTGGGCCTATTATCCTTTGTTTCATAACCGTGAACCAGGCCACGTTACAACCCTCGAAAGACCTAATTGAGGCGAGGTTTATTCTGAAAGCAAACTATTGCAAGGTTGCGTAAACTGACTCCCCACATATTTGTTAATCCTCAGCATTTGTGTCATTCTCCTCACTATATCTTTTACACGCCAAAATCAGCACAACGTCTAGACTAACAGTCCATTCATCTCACACTATCACGACACTCCAATAAACGACTCTTTTTCAAAACTTGCATGAGCATTGCATTAAGATTACCATTTGTAAATGTGCAATTTTAATTGCGAATCAGTGTTAGACATCAAAGCAATCCCAACAAGGGGCAATCAGAGAGGAACTTGAAATTCCAGTGGTGCCGACCCGAATCAAGACTACCTCAACCCTTAATCTAGGTCAACTCCTTCAAAAGCTCAATCAGGGGCAAGTCATCTCAGAGCACATCTTCCACAGATCAAATCCCTTCTGAATTGGTTAATCAGGGGCAGACCATTACCATGTTCAATCTGGGGCAAAAGTCAATTGCAGAAGACATATCCTCCTTGTATCTTCAAGTTGGTCAAACATACCTTGCTAAATGCTAGCAATCATCAAGAAGACGATCTTTATGAGTTGACCACATCGCTACGCTCATTCTTTCAGGCAACCCTGATCATCAAGCACGAGTTGTGAAGTCATCTTCGTCTGCTTCAATCATGGCGTCTTCAACGAACTGAGTGTCGAGGAAATCAATCCCTCCCACCACGAAGTCCAATCCGTATTGGCAACTACTAAAAGTCCACCATGTTGGCACCTCCAAACTTATCCAATCACCCGTCTGCAATCATATGCATTATACACATCATATGCATCGCATTTGACATCATAAACATCACATGCATACAAAAACCCAATCATACTCCCCCAGCACTTGCATCTCCGCGCGTCAACATTTGCATTGCACATCATTACAAAATCAGGCATTCATACATGCATAGTCAAGATCCAAGATCAATCTCAAGATTGCAAGATGATCATCAGCCCATCTAGGGGCATCTTCTGCAAATCCGTGGGCATTCCTCACGAAGTTATTTTCAACCTTTTGTTGAACAAGACAAGCTCAAGACGATCTCCAGCCCAGCCAGGGGCGTCTTCTTCAAATCCGTGAGCGTTCCTCACGAAGTTGTTCAACCTTTTTATTGACCAAGCTCAAGACAAGATTTCAAAGCAATATTCAGCCCAGTCAGGGGTATCTTCTTCAAGTCCTTGGGCGTTCCCCAGTGAGTTGGTCTTTTCAACCTTTTGTTGACAAGGATGGTGTTCCTCAGTGACTTCTTTGCTTCAACCTTTTGTTGATGTCTCCAAATAAGCCTCACTCATTATATCCCTAGCAAACTTGACCTTTTGTCAATTGCCTTACTATCATCCTTTTGGTGATAGCCGAACCCGGTCAACTCAATTTAACTTGCATCCTTTTGGTGTTGGTCAATCCTCAAAATCAGAAACTTACTATCATCCTTTTGGTAGTAGTCGTTCATGTCATATCAACCTAACCTACATCCTTTCAGTGTCGGTCCTCGCAAGTGGGAAGTTCCTATCATCCTTTTGGTGGTAGTAGCTTGTATTGATCCGTCATCCTTTTGGTGTCGCCGATTTGTGAACCTGTGGTATGTCAATCATCCTTTTGGTGAATGACAGCCTTTGTTATTGTTTTGCTTGCTATTATCCTTTTGGTAGTAGTAAGTTTTGACCTCATTTTCATCCTTTTAGGGGAAGGGTCTATGTGTGTGCCCTATTATCCTTTTGGTAATAACAGGCTTTGACCTCATTTTTATCCTTTTGGTGGAAGGGTCTATGTGTGTGTGCCCTATTATCCTTTTGGTAATAGCAGGCTTTGACCTTATTTTCATCTTTTTGGTGGAAGGGTCTGTGTGTGTGTGCCCTATTATCCTTTTGGTAATAGCAGGCTTTGACCTCATTTTCATCCTTTTGGTGGAAGGGTCTGTGTGTGTGCCCTATTATCCTTTTGGTAATAGCAGACTTTGACCTCATTTTCATCCTTTTAGGGGAAGGGTCTGTGTGTGTGTGCCTTATTATCCTTTTGGTAATAGCAGGCTTTGACCTCATTTTCATCCTTTTGGTGGAAGGGTCTGTGTGTGTGTGCCCTATTATCCTTTTGGTAATAGCAGGCTTTGACCTCATTTTCATCCTTTTGGTGGAAGAGTCTATGTGTGTGTGCCCTATTATCCTTTTGGTAATAGCAGACTTTGACCTCATTTTCATCCTTTTGGTGGAAGGGTTTGTGTGTGTGTGCCCTATTATCCTTTTGGTAATAGCAGGCTTTGACCTCATTTTCATCCTTTTGGTGGAAGGGTCTGTGTGTGTGTGTGTGTGCCCTATTATCCTTTTGGTAATAGCAGGCTTTGACCTCATTTTCATCCTTTTGGTGGAAGGGTTTTTGTGTGTGTGCCCTATTATCCTTTTGGTAATAGCAGGCTTTGACCTCATTTTCATCCTTTTGGTGGAAGGGTGTCTGTGTGTGTTACTATCATCCTTTTGGTGATAGGTCTGTCATCCTTTTGGTGTCAGATAACTGTGTGTGTGCCCTATTATCCTTTTGGTAATAGCAGGATTTGACCTCATTTTCATCCTTTTGGTGGAAGGGTTTGTGTGTGTGTGTGCCCTATTATCCTTTTGGTAATAGCAGGCTGTGACCTCATTTTCATCCTTTTGGTAGAAGGGTCTCTGTGTGTGCGTGCCCTATTATCCTTTTGGTAATAGCAGGCTTTGACCTTATTTTCATCATTTTGGTGGAAGGGTCTGTGTGTGTGCGTTACTATCATCCTTTTGGTGATAAACTCGTCATCCTTTTGGTGTCGGGAATCTGTGGACTTACTATTATCCTTTTGGTAATAGCGAGTTGGGACCTCATTTTCATCCTTTTGGTGGAAGGGTCTGTGTGCGTGTGTTCACTATCATCCTTTTAGTGATAGGTCTGTCATCCTTTTGGTGTCAGATTTCGTGTTATCCTCATTTTGGTGGTAACGACCTCTGCAAAATATCCATCATTCCACCTCCCAAGCATTTTCTTTCTTTTCGGACAAATTTGTGGTCTTCTTCATATCTAATTGTCTTATACCTCGAACGAACGAACGCCGTAGCAGTTCATCTTCCTCGATTTAAGCCAATTAGATAGGGGCATCTGTCATACCCCAAATTTATCCTACCTGTGTATATTTTCATTTGTACATCCACCCACTAACCATTATTCAAAAAAATCCAAAAAAATAAGTTGTTTTTGCTTGCTTAAGCCTGTGTTTCATTTGAGGCTATCAGGGCACTTATGTGTGGTAGTCAATTGAGGTTCATCAGTCAGGCAAGATTTGGTTTTCCTGATTAAGGTCAGGGTATGTGATAATTTAAGTGGTGTGGGTTTAAGGATTGTGTCAAGTCGGTTTATATCATAATCATCTATAATTCACTTGATCCATGGTGAAAGACTTGTTGTGTCAGTGCAAGTGACAAGGTCCAAAGATTTCTTCAATGTTGAGTTCATTTCAATTTAAAGCTCTGATTCATTCAAGGGTTTTAAGATTGATTTATCACTAGTCTTATTTCTTAAGGATCAGTTCAGGATGGATTTTGTTCTCAAAAGTAGTATCCATATGGAAAGTTCAATCAAGACTTAAGTGTCTTGTCATGGTTCATAAGACAATGCTAGGTGTTGGTTAAGTGGAAGACCCATTACATTTTTCAAGCCCATTAATAGGTTTCATATAAAAGTCTTACAAGGAAATTCACAAAAATAGCGATAAGCCCATGTACATTTGAAAAAAAAGCCAAAGTTCATTTTTTATACAATCCATATTACAAGTAAGTTGCCAAAAATCAAATTATGTTGTCCAAATTACAAAACCAAGATTGAGTCATCCTTGAGGCCTCACACGACCCACACTATTCCAATAACTTTGAAGCACCATGTTATTCCAATAACTTTGAAGCACCACAAAAGGCCTTCACGTTACATGACCTTGGTACCACAACGCACACCATAAGTCACAAGCCATGATTCACAATCGTACGACCAAAACGCAACAGCAACAACAAATAACCACTTTCGATTCTACCCTTTCCTCTGCTATAAATGGAGCCCTCCTCACTCATTCTTCAAAAAAAAAAAGCTTCAATGAACCAAACACACCCTGCACAATTTTTTTCGCAAACCTTCACATCCCTCTTATTCGCTGAACCTTTCAATAACCCAACATAAAACAATCTCAAATCCCTCCAAATCAACACTCCAACCTCAACCATCTCTCATTTAACTTCCTTCGTCACTTCCTTCATCGCAAACCTCAAAACTCCCTTCCACCACAACAAACCGCAATACCCTCCTTCGTTCATCCCTCAACCATAAAACCCATTCAGAAACCAGATCAGAGAGATTGAGATAAGGTGAAAACCGAAACAGAGTAAACGAGATCGAAAACAAACCTTTCAAATCTGAACAGCGAACGAAAGAACGAACGTAGAAGGATCGTGGCTCGTCGAGAAGGTGGGGATGGAGTGATTTTTGACCCTGTTCCGTTTGATTTTTGAAAAAGACGATGTTGTGACGTTGCCCTCTTTTGATTTTATCTCCTTTGACCTGTCATTTCCATCTGGCTAGTGTTTAGTTTTAAATGTGAAAAGTTGATGTTAAGGTTGAAACTGAACGTGACGTTGTGAAGCTTTGTTTTTTGTTCTTCTGGGTAGATTTTATGTCTACCGATGGGATTTTGAGCCTACGTTCGGATATGCACCCCCATATCCCTAGTTAACCACCGAACCTTGTTCTAAGTGGATGATGGGCTTCAACAAGCCCATATGATTCCACTCTTTACACCATCTTTAAGTCTAATGCACCCTCCTCCATTTTGTTATGTTTTAATCCATTTATTTTGTCTTAAAATCCTTTTTTTTTTGTTTTTTTAAGTTGTTTATTCTAAATATGATTTTGTCTATTTATTCCACTTTTAATTTCCAGCTTCATTTTCAATTTATTTTGGGCCAATGATATAACAAACATCTTGACTAGTTGATTTATTCAAATCGGTCTACAATCTTGATCAATATGAGGCCATTTAGTTTTTCTTTTTTATCGGTCAATGAAAATCTAAAACCATAGATCGTCGATTTATCGATTTAGAATCTTGGTAAAGATGAGACCTTTCTTCTTTTCCATCTCATTTCGATTTTACTTCTAACTTTTATTTCATTTCCTTTTCATTTTCGATTTTATTTTATTAGGGCCAGTGATATAACAAAAATCTTGATTAGTTGGTTTATTCAAATCGATTTACAATCTTGATTAATATGAGGCACCTTTTCTTTTTTTTATTGGTCAATGAAAGTCAAATATCAAAGATTATCGATTTATCGATTTAAATCTTGATTAAGACGAGACCATTTCGATTTCATTTCGATTTTCACTTCATTTCGCATCTTCTTCTATTTTCTCATTTTTCGATCGATGAAGTCTTTCTATTCACGAATGTTGATGGTTGAAGCGATTAACCTTCATTATTTCAAATCTGTAGTGAGTGATAATCGAGATCTCTTTCTATACTTTGAGATCGTGATAGGTTACCTTTGATTAATCGACGAAAGTTTATGATTAAGACGAGATTGACACCTTTTATTTTCGCGTGGCACGATTTTATTGGAGAATGATCCTTAATATCATTTCTCCATCGTGTTTTAGCACAAAGATCAAATTGCGCAGTCTCCTATAGTGTGATCATCGTCATAGATCGTGCTACGATGGTTTAGCGCTACATGTCCCGTTCCTAACAACTAATCAACTAACAATTAACTTTATTTTCCGTCAAATATTATCTAGCTTTACTTTTTTGTCAATATTATCTTGATTATTACTCATATTGTTCATATCATATTCATACTTGTTCATCTAACCCTCTTCTTGTTTCTTTGTTCATACTTTAATCAAAACACACTAACAATTATCGAAACAATAAAAGACTAATTGGTGGACTGTTGGTTACTATCCTTTGCTTGGAGCTTTTGTCCAACTCTTGCTCAAGGCTTAGTTTTGGACACCTCGCACCCACACGACTTCCTCTTGGGCTACCTTACAATGAGACCTTTTATTTCATGTTATCCCCTGTACTTTACATGTACCCCGCTCCCATTCCGATGTACGCATTCGTGTTTTCTTTTGATTGTGGTTTGTTTACTAGGAACACCCCTAGGGACTAGCATAGACAACCCATTTTCAAACTAATTCTCGATTCGTCGACGAGCCATTTTCAAACAAACCTCTTTTAAACCAAACCCTCGACTCGTCGTCGAGCCATTTTCAAATTAACCTCTAACTAAACTTTTTTTTAAACTAACCTCTTCGCATACAAATAAACCCCTGTTCCAACGTTAAGCGGATTTTCACAATAAAACTAAAAAACGACTAACAACTATTGCAACTCTTTTCAAGGTGAAAAATAGGGGTTCAAGTCTTTGATCTCTCTTCAGTTGTTTAGGTGTGGGTTCTCTTACTCGTGTGTGAGCAATTGACGCCTCTTTAAAACAAACCAACTCTCCTCTTTTCGTGGGCGTACCACGAACTACGACTGATATGATTCTTTACTCTTGTCCGAGTAAAGATACATAGGTACAAGATTGCGATGATCTTGGCGAGCACACTACCATCTTTTTCCGCCAAACCCCGTAGTCGAACTACTATTGCTCTGATTACTCATTCTCGTCCGAATAAGCATACGTAGGCACAAGATTGCAATGATCTTGCCGAGCACCCTATCCTAAAACCGCTCATTTCCCCTTAGCATCGTTCCCTTTTATCTTACCGTTTCGCATTTATTTTTGAGAAGAAAACAAACAAACTTAGCTAACGAGCATCGCTATTCGAATCAAGAGGTTCCCGTTGAGTACAACGGACGTGAGGGGGTGCGCGTACCTTCCCTTCACGTAACCGACTCCCGAACCCAGAATGTGGTTGCGACGACCATGTTCTTATCCTCACTTAAAGGTCTTCTCGATATTTTCCTTTCCCTCTTTTGGGATAAATAAAGTTCGGTGGCGACTCTGTCGAACCGTTCCGCGCCTTTCGCGCGAGGGTCGTGTCTTCGATTAAGCGATTTTTTTGAGGTGCGACAAAATCATATTATTATTTTTATACATACAAAATAGAAACATGCACATGATAATGATGATGAATAAAAGTAGTATAAAAAACTAGCATGCAATATATATGTTTGTCTAACACAGTACTTAGAAACAAAAATAGTAACAATCCAATTTGACAAAACAAATAAAACAAGCAATAATATTAAGACTGAAAATAAACAAGTGCGAATTAACGCAGTGTGGAAAATTAAAATAGGAAAACTTGAATGGAAAGGCTTTTGAATTGAAATAACAAAAAGATTAAATAACTTTTGATCCAAGTACAAGCAGATGAATTCAGAACTCGCAAAACAATGGTGTACTAATTGTCCGATGTGAACAATTGAGTATTTTTACAGTGTAAATTTTCTGTCGACTTAATACTAAAAAATTAGAAATGAAAAACCTAAAGACTAAGTCTATATATAGTATTGTAACTGCTGAAATAGGTCTCTATTTGTAATACCTCGTATTATCTAAACGCTCAATTGAATATCAGATGAGATCAGATGAGTGTCTATGTGCTCTATCTCTGATCAATTGGAATAATAAAATTCTCTAAGTGCTATATGTATTGTCAATTGGGATCAATAGAGCAACTGGTGAACTCTTAAGAGACCCATTATTGATGAAAGAGACAGATCAATAATTATTTTAGTTTAAGAGAGTATTTTATGGTAACTCTAACAATTAATCAATTGGTGTAAGACGATAAAATATCAATTGGAGATATTTTACTCAATCGGATTATATTATATAATAAGTTATATATATATATATATATATATATATATATATATATATATACACACACGTATATTTGTTAGAAAAGGAAAGAGAGAGAAGCAGAAGAAAGTTAGTAAGAAGAAGAGGAAGAAAAGAAAGAGGGAAAGAAGAGAGAAAAAATGGAAGAAGAAGTGAAAAGCTTGGATCATCATCTCTTCTTCATCAGATCAACCCAACATCTTCTCCATCTTCTTCATCTTATTTTTGGTGAGTTCTAGTTAGAACCCTAAGTATAGAAACTTAGGTTAGAACTTGAATAAAAATGGTGAAATTGGATTAATCATGCTAAACGTTGTTTGCTATGGTTGAAATATGAAATAGAACACATTATATAAGTGGGTTGTGTGAGAAATTGATGTTTGATACCTGCTATTATGATGAGCTATGTGTTGATGAGTTTCCATTGAATTTCATGTTGAAAATAATAGGTTTTTGACTTCTGATTCAGTGGTAACCGGTTACTTGCAGGAAAATGACAGTTTTTACGCAAAATTGAACTAAGTAACCGGTTACTCATTTTGAGGTAATTGGTTACCTAATTGAAAATTGGCTACTGTAATGCGCAGTGAAAATGGGTAACCGGTTACTCATTCTGAGGTAATCGGTTACCACTGTTGTGTTTTTGAAAAATGTTGAAAAATTAATATCTTTTGAACCGTGTTTCCGATCGAGGCATTCTTGATACCAGTTGAAAGCTATGAAAATATCCTACATGATGAAGATGAAAATTATTGTTTTCGATACCCGATTAAATAAATCGGAGGAAACCTAAGAATACTATAACTTGTGATTGAATTATTATATGTAATTCTATTATGCAATTGTAATATTCTTTGTCTAATATATTGTTGTTAAACATGATTGAGAGAGTATGCATGTTAAAATATGGAATAGAAAGAGTGAGGAAACCTTACTATGAATCTATATTAGAACCTAGTAATGTGTCTAGGGACTTGATAGATAACTTTAATGACGACGCTCGTGTATATGAGGCCGAGGCGTGTGTCTAATACCGAATGGTATAGAAAGAATAAGACACTAGTATGGAACATGTGTAAACTATGGTAATTATTTGAGAAAAGGCTAATGTGGCCTAGAATTATTGAATACAATTATGTTTGCGTATGAAATCACGAAATCCTAACCATTATCCTATTATGTGACGTTTCATGAGTAACGAGCTCCTTTGGAATGAATGCACGATTACTTGGTAGGTTTGATTCCCAATGTTATAGCACGAATGAAACCTATATGGTAAAGAGACTTGTAACGGTGGAATGGACCGTGTAAAGTGACGAATTAAGGTGATAATGTGTCCCTTAGTTCCGAATCCATCTCGTATGCCAAGTAATCTACGAGGGTCCATGACTCGTTCCGACTTCTAGACGTAGAAGAGGACGGGAGAAAGGGGATGCTTTGACAAGGTTGTCGATAAGTGATAATTTTGAGTTAACAGACTCTATAACGTGTTTCCATATAGTGTGAGATTGAGAACTCAAGGTCATTTCCCTCCCCCTTGACTTGAGTTGGGATTGGCTAGAACCCTGTAAAGCTGAGAGAATCTATAAGATAAGGAACTCACTGAGATTTAATATCTCACCCCATTATTGTTGCTATTTTTCAGGCATTGGTTACAGGTTTGATTTACAAGTGGAGTTATGCTTGGATGTTTCAAGAAAACCTTAGCTATAGTATTCCGCTGTGTAATTTGTTGTATACAATTGAGGATATTGTATATTGATCTTAGTTTTTATTGTTTGGCTAGTTTCCATATCTTGTACCATAGATTGTATTGATGTTTAGTAATGGTCAAGTATGTGAATTATGCCAATAGACACTTGTGATGGTGTCAGTAACAAATAAAATGCTTGTATATTATTATTCTAGGTATATATTATACAGGGCATTACAGTTGGTATCAGAGCGGGTCGTGCCCTCGATCTAGCCTTTAAACATCATAAGTAAGTCTATCCCTGCCTCTTAAGTGTGTCTTGCCAGCATGACTCTTAATATCATACTGTGTAGTGTTGGTTCTGATCAACCTAATGCTATGTATGTGATAGGTAGAATCATGGTTGAGCGACCACGATGATTCCGAAGTGTTGTCGGAACTTGTGCTGTGAGGGTAGACTCAAGCCAAGAGTTAGCAGTGTGGAGTTTTGGTCAACTCAGTTGAGGTCTTAGTAGAAGTTGTGCTTTGGGTAGCATGGAAATGAAGAGTGGTGTGTTGTTCAAGCTAATCCTTTAGATGAATAGAGTCTGAAAGTTAATGACCTCTATCGGACGATTGGTCAACGTATTGAGGAATATGTAAAATCACTAGTAGAGCAGGATTGACCACTGTTATTGATAAGAATTTCAAGTAATCTCATTCCGTGAAAAAGAAAGGTTGTTTTGTGGAACGTGTGACGTAAGGTCCGAAAGTGAGATAGTTATTGGTGTTTCTGTTCCAAGGTCGCAATAGTATCTTGAATGGACGAGATTACCTAAAGGAGTGTGTTTAGAACAATGTCTTCCGACTGGTTTAAGTGGAGAGTTAAGGACGTTCAGATTTTATGGGAATCTAAAGTAGTAGAGAAGTGTAAAAAGGAACACAAGGATGCGTTTACATGCTTCAGGTGAAACAAGTGTGCACCAGACGAAGAATATGAGATGAATTGCATATCTTCAGTTATGAAGAGAATTAAGTTTGAGATGATACATCAGGATCTCTATATTCGGTGAGAGACCTATTTGGAATTTGGAATTTGTTAAATTACCCAAGGGGCACTATAAGGTATTGTATTGGAGAAAGAATGAACTTCATTTAGTGACAGAAAGTGTAGTGATACGGACTGGAAGGAGTTTGTGTTAAGAAATAGAGTAAGTATCTTGGATCTAAGGGAATCTTAGTATGATGGTTTTATATTTGGACCAAAGAGGATTACATTAGAGAAGCGAAGTAAAAGCGATGTGGAAAATGGTATTCACGGTATGTTATGAGGAAATGACAACGGAATGTATTTTTGGACAAATGTGCAATAGAGCTATTGAGTAGTTGTTGAGGCTTAAATTAAGGAAGTGTGATCAAAGATGGTTCACCCATGAGGACCCTAGTAGTATGACGTGGAATGGGAAAAGTTACACCTTAGTATTAGAACAAGCGTAGTGGTAGCACCATGGTCACAAGTGTACGTGATGGATTTCTAGTCTCGAGACAAGTGTGAAGGGACGTACTTTGTGGAACAGTGAGTATTGTATTCTAAGAAGCAAGATTGCGGTAAATCAATGAAAAGAAAATCAGGACTTATTATGGACTAAGTGTAAATCATGGAACGGTTTATACTGGAAGATTTTTGTAAATAGTTTATGAGAATTGTCGGTTGCGAATCTTCCATTAAGTAATTTGGTAAGTGGAATGTGCAATGGATAGTGAAGGGTAATAAATATCGGTTAATGTGTACGAAGTGATGGAAAGGTTCTTCAAGAGGATGCATTGCCCCGATTTATTAGCTTTCAACTAGAAGATGAACTATTCCTCTGAAGTTTTGTCGTGTGACCGCGTCAGAATTTGGAATTTTACCTTGAATGGATCATGGTTAGTGAATGTTATACAAGTTAAAAAGCCACGATTTGAGAATGATATTGTGGGTTAGAGCAAGCCAGATTGATGGTTTTGAATAGGGATGGTTTTTGAATTAGAAGAAATTGGTTTTCAACTTCTGCAGTAGTGTTAACCGATTAATGCCATGTGGTTAACCGATTAAAATGTACAAGGATGGTATTTTGCGCTGAACTTTGAGGAGTTAACCGATTAGCTCAGACGGTTAGTCGATTAACATGTGTGTAAATTATGAAATCCCTTAGGAACCATCATCTGTGTTTTGTTACCTTATGTTCTTCCGATTGTTAAGTGTTTGGAGAATGGAAAACGGGATTGCAAGTAAATGAAAGAAGGATTTGTGTTTTGAAATCGGGACTTGTGAAAGGTGTTGCATAGTTGACCATTTGTTTAGACGACAAGGGAGTTGACTTTGGGGGAATAATCTTGTGAACTGTGTTGAGTATGAGAAGGTCTTAGGTGTATTACGGTTGCGAGTCTTAAGGAAGAAGTTGGAAAATACTCACGAAGTATTAATCTTGCAAGGAATATTTCGGTATGTAATCATGGTATTATTAAGGTATGATCGGTTGGTTAGAATTTAGTGTTTGTTATCTTCCGTGAGTTCGTGGTATTGGATTTAGGCTCCGTGAGAGGGGTACCAGTTGTGTGCAGTTGTGTTACCAGAAAAGGAAAATTGAAAGTTATCTTTCCAAGTACGAGTAAGAATTGGACGTTCCGAAGTTAAGCATGTAACTTTAAATCGTGTATGGAACAAAACGATTGAGTGAGGTGGATTCATTTGATAAGCGTGGTATGGACTTCGAAAATATGTGTATGTGGAGTGTCAGATGTGAATTGGTGAGTAGTATGGAAACTTACAATTGTACTTTGGATGGTTTAAGTTTTAGTAGTGGTGATTCAGATATGATTGAAGTTCTACATTGGTGTTACGCGTTATTGGTTGAGATCTCAGGTCAACAAGAAACCTTGAGTAAGTAGGAAACCCCACAATAAGAATTGTTATGGATTGTGGTAAACAGGACCGAAAGTTGTTAAACTATTTTGGATTTATTGGTTCGAGTTTAGAATGAATTGGAGTGGTATATGTTATGGTAGTAACAAAATAACTCATGTATCTCTACCGTCTAGAGAGTATTGGACCGATGTTAAGATATTGTGTGTTGACGAGGAAATTGTTCTACCATAGGACGTCAATAAGTTTCTTGTACCATTGGTTAGTAAGGACCTCAGTGGATAAGTGTGTTCTCCGCCGACTGTTATCCGTGGTGTTCCAATGTTAGAATTTGGGTTACGCAGTGGAAGGTGACAGATGAAAGAGTTGGTTAGAATGATAAGAATTTGAGGATTATTGCTCGTAAGTACGAAGTAAGAAGATTTCGTTCTAAGTGTGTTACCTTTTGGTGTGATACGAAAAAAATGAAATATCGAATTTAATGAGTACCATGTACAACATCAGCTCAGATAGAACTGGTAAAGAAGTCGTTTGACTATTTATGAAGTGGTTTTGGACGTTGAAAGATTTATGAAAAGATAAATCGTCGATGATTGCATGAAGTTAAGAAATCATCGAATTACCTCATGAGAATTTGATGAGTAGTTGTTATCCTGAGCAAAGATAAGGTGTTATGGTTTTGTCTATGACTCAGTAGGAGAGTATAGAATGGTACATTCTTGCCAAAAGTAAGATGCGACCAAGTGTTTTAGTATGAAAGAACAGATAGATTGAGGAAAAGCAAGTTGAAAATTCAGCCAATATTGGAATAAGAGTATAATTAGGGGCACGACGTTTGATAATTTGCGAAAATACGGATTTTGGTTTGTGAAGTCAAATTGGAATTTGAGTACGTAAGACTATGAGCAGAAATAAGTTAAGTGTGGATCTAAGACAGTGATACAAGTTGTGGTTGTTGTCGAGTAGAAGAAATTCGGGGGTGAATTTCAATTTAAAGGGGGGAGAGTGTAATACCCCGCATTATCTAAACGCTCAATTGGATATCAGATGAGATCAGATGAGTGTCTATGTGCTCTATCTCTGATCAATTGGAATAATGGAATTCTCTAAGTGCTCTATGTGTTGTCAATTGGGATCAATAGAGCAACTGGTGAACTCTTAAGAGACCAATTATTGATGAAAGAGACAGATCAATAATTATTTTAGTTCAAAAAAGTATTTTATGGTAACTCTAACAATTGATCAATTGGTGTAAGACGATAAAATATCAATTGGAAATATTTTACTCTATCGGATTATATTATATAATAAGTTATATATATATATATATATATATATATATATATATATATATATATATATATATATATATATATATAGATATATGTTAGAAAAGGAAAAAGAGAGAAGAAGAAGAAAGTTAGCAAGAAGAAGAGGAAGAAAAGAAAGAGGGAAAGAAGAGAGAAAAAATGGAAGAAGAAGTGAAAAGCTTGGATCATCATCTCTTTTTCATCAGATCAACCCAACATCTTTTCCATCTTCTTCATCTTATTGTTGGTGAGTTCTAGTTAGAACCCTAAGTATAGAAACTTAGGTTAGAACTTGAATAAAAATGGTGAAATTGGATTAATCATGCTAAATGTTGTTTGTTATGGTTGAAATATGAAATAGAACACATTATATGATTGGGTTGTGTGAGAAATTGATGTTGGATACTTGCTATTATGATGAGCTATGTGTTGATGAGTTTCCATTGAATTTCATGTTGAAAATAATAGGTTTTTGACTTCTGGTTCAGTGGTAATCGGTTACTCGATTTGAGGTAACCGGTTATTTGCAGGAAAATGACAGTTTTTACGCAAAATTGAACTAAGTAATCGGTTACTCATTTTGAGGTAACTGGTTACCTAATTGAAAATTGGCTACTGTAATGCGCAGTGAAAATGGGTAACCGGTTACTCATTCTGAGGTAACCGGTTACCACTGTTGTGTTTTTGAAAATGTTGAAAAATTAATATCTTTTGAACCGTGTTTCCGATCGAGGCATTCTTGATACCGGTGGAAAGCTATGAAAATATCCTACATGATGAAGATGAAAAATATTGTTTTTGATACTCGATTAAATAAATCGGAGGAAACCTAAGAATTATGTAACTTGTGATTGAATTATTATATCTAATTCTATTATGCAATTGTAATATTCTTTGTCTAATATATTGTTGTTAAACATGATTGAGAGAGTATGCATGTTAAAATATGGAATAGAAAGAGTGAGGAAACCTTACTATGAATCTATATTAGAACCTAGTAATGTGTCTAGGGACTTGATAGATAACTTTAATGACGACGCTCGTGTATATGAGGCCGAGGCGTGTGTCTAATACCGAATGCTATAGAAAGAATAAGACACTAGTATGGAACATGTGTAAACTATGGTAATTATTTGAGAAAAGGCTAATGTGGCCTAGAATTATTGAATACAATTATGTTTGTGTATGAAATCACAAAATCCTAACCATTATCCTATTATGTGACGTTTCATGAGTAACGAGTTCCTCTGGAATGAATGCACGATTACTTGGTAGGTTTGATTTCCAATGTTATAGTACGAATGGAACTTATATGGTAAAGAGACTTGTAACGGTGGAATGGACCATGTAAAGTGACGAATTAAGGTGATAATGTGTCCCTTAGTTCCGAATCCATCTCGTATGCCAAGTAATCTATGAGGGTCCATGACTCGTTCCGACTACTAGACGTAGAAGAGGGCGGGAGAAAGGGGATTCCTTGACAAGGTTGTCGATAAGTGATAATTTTGAGTTAACGGACTCTATAACGTGTTTCCATATAGTGTGAGATTGAGAACTCAAGGTCATTTCCCTTCCTCTTGACTTGAGTTAGAATTGGCTAGAACCCTGTAAAGCCGAGAGAATCCATAAGATATGGAACTCACTGAGATTTAATATCTCACCCCATTATTGTTGCTATTTTTCAGTCATTGGTTACAGGTTTGATTTACAAGTGGAGCTATGCTTGAATGTTTCAAGAAAAGCTTAGCTATAGTATTCTGCTGTGTGATTTGTTGTATACAATTGCGGATATTATATATTGATCTTAGTTTTTATTGTTTGGCTAGTTTCCATATCTTGTACCATAGATTATATTGATGTTTAGTAATGGTCAAGTATGTGAATTATGTCAATAGGCACTTGTGATGGTGTCAGTACCAACTAAAATGCTTGTATAGTATTATTCTAGCTATATATTATACAGGGCATTACACCATTCATGTAGAAATCAGTTAAGAAAAATATGTGCGAGTGAGAGAGGACCAAGTCATGCTGTTACTGTTTTTTGGGAACGAAGTCCATGGCGAACGCCATGAGTTCAACCTGTGTGACGTGGCAAGTGAAGGGGCCATGGCGAACCCCACAAGCTGAAAACACCCATTCTTGAATTGTTTCATGCTGAGGTGTCCTTTTCTCCACTTTTGGCCAATTTTTGTTCATTTTATCTCATGCCAACTCCTACATGCAAAATATCTGCAACACAAATAAAATACCCGCATAACACTACATACAAACATAAAATCGATGCAAAATGGATAAAAATGCATGCGTATCGAGTCGGAAAATGCTATAAGTTTTAGTGTTACCAAAACTCCCCCATACTTAAAACCTTTGCTTATCCTCAAGCAAGCTGCTACACATATGAAAAAGCTTTGAAAACTTTATTGCATGTGGTTTCAAGACATAACAAAATCAAGACTCGTGAAAAACAATCGCATTTGGATACTCATTCTAGGTTACAAACTCTACTTCGGTTGAGATTGCGTTGATAGGTACTAGCTTGCACACTAAGGATATCGTAAGAACACAAATCTGCAATTGTGCGGTCATAAGCCTCTCTCTTATACAAATCAATTTGAATCATGTTATTATGCCTAAGTCTAACTTACTCATCCCCCTTTTTATTCCTCTTTCATTTTAGTACAATCACATTAAGCCTGTTATTCTTACACACTCATAGTAGGATAGCCTGTTAGTGACTATGATCTTATCATCATTATATATATATATATATTTTTTGGCACATTGGCTCAAGTATCAACAAGTAAAAGAATTTACAGTGTTGGGCTAAGTGACCGGGTGCGGGTCACCTAACTTAGAGGGAACACTCAATTTTATTTATTTATTTCTTTATTTCTTTTAAGCCTAAGATAATTCACTTATTTGCATTGGCTTCCTACGTAGTGTGTGCTTAGGATATTGTTGATGGCTAAATAAACTACTTAAGGACTATCAAAGGGTGAGAGTTCAAGGCTATGACATAATAAGTACTCAAATTAATCTCCATATTCGAAAAACTTAAGGTATTAAAACGATACCGATCTTATAAAGTTTTCCCAAGTCTCCACAAATCACCCTCAATTTCGCTTATAGCCTAATACTTTCTAATCATGCAATGAATTTTAAAGTATTTTTTTTTTGTTATGGCTTAATGAATTTTAATTCCACAAAGGAGACTAAGACAATACAATCATTTTTTTTCTATCTTTTTTATTATTTGTGTTGAAGTTGGTTAAGACATTATTAAAAAAGTTGGAAAAAATAACCTAATATATTGTTTTTTTAATAAGAAAATAATTTCTATTAATTCAAAAGCAGTTATAGTATTAAAATTTCTAGATATTAGAATATATAAATATTTCTATAAAATTATTAGAATTGAAATTGAAAATTCTGGTGTCAGATACGAGATGTCGAATACAATGTTACGACACTAATATCTGTTTTGGTTTTGAGAACGAACAAAATAAATAACGCAAACAATTATAAAAGACACAAGTAATTGTTAACCCAGTTCGGTGCAAAACACACCTACGTCTGGGGGCTACCAAGCCAGGGAGGAACTCCACTATTAGTAGTATCAATTCAGGATCAAACCACACAGTTTACAACCTTCACTTAATCCCTACCCAATGCAATTACAAACTCCCCCTCAATCACAGCAGTGATAATAACAGACACAAATAAACGAGACAGAAGAACACTCTTCAAGGACACAACTTGATTTTGCTTAAAAGCTTCAATCAAGCACAATGATACTCTTTGCTTAAAAGCTTAAGAGTAAAAACTTACAACTCAATAAACCTATTCCAAAACAATCATCAAAACAATAATTGCTTTGGTTCACAAGAAAACTATGACCACACTTCAAACTCTTAAAAACCGTGACACAAACAAATGATAGCAGCTGTTTATTTATAGATCCCCCCAGCAGCAGCAGCTCCCCAGAAGCTTTTAACCTAATTAGGTTAATTACCAACAATCAAGGAGAGAAAATAGAAACAAATGAATACTTTCTGGAAATAGCAAATCACACGATTAGGAGAATCTTCCAAAATAAAAGCGCCTAAAAAATCTCAACAGAAACACACTGCAAAACCCAAAGCGCGCGTACACAATCCAAGGCCCAACGAGCTGATCAGAAACAAACATGTCACGACATCAATTTTGACATCCTGATGAAAGCTGCTTACAGGCAGTACTTCATACCTGCAGAGAGGCTACCCAAGCATGTCGTGACATCAGCCTTGACAGGTATGTTTTACCAAAAATTGCTGCCAATTAAAAACACTTACAAACTCCCCCTTTGGCGAATTTTTTTGGCTAAAACATAATAATCGAACAACAATCAGAAATAGCAGCAGCAGAAAAAGAAACAGCAGATCCAAGGAAGTAAGCAGCATAGCATCAGAAATAGCAACTTCCAAAGTTAAGAGAAACAGAAATATCCAGTGCTCCCCCTTTTTAGCCATAAAGAGAGCCAAACCAAAAAAAAACACATAGTCTTTACAACCAAAAAGCCAAATAACCAAAAAGAAACTAACACAAGGTGCAGAAGCACATCAAACCAAAAGAACTTCCACAAGAACCAATATGGAAACATATGGCAAAAAAAAAAACTTAATCTTCATCAAAACCAGAAACATCTTCAGCTTCTTCACCAGACCCAGATTCATCTTCAGCCTCTCCACCAGCATCAGCCTCATTGTCACTCCCACCAGAGTCTTCACCCTCATTGTCAGCTTCAGTCTTTGCATTATCACCATCCTCACGTTCCTCCTTCTCAAGTATTCTGATAAGAGTTTCAAGCTTCAACTTTCTGCTTTCTAGCTCTTTGCAAGTCTCCTTGAGCTCAGAAATGATGGTAGACTTATTCACAGGTCTACTGCTAGAGGATGTCTCAGCAGATGTTACAACAATATCAGGGACATGGGTCCCCTGAAACAGCTTGTAATGAAAAGACAAGACACTTTCTCTTTTGCAAGCAGTGTCTGACTCAGTTAAAATTCCAGGATATTATTTAAGGATAATGCCACAAATGACAGAGGGAAAAGCTATGGGAAGCTTCACAGCCATCGTACCTGCATGCTTCAATGTCTGTTCAAAGATGTACGTCCCATAATCAAATTTTGCCTTGGTTCCAACAGCAAAAATGAATCTGCCCAGACCAGTAGCAATGGTAGATGTGTGGTTAGTGGGAACCCAATTAGCAGCTCCAATTCTGTGCAGCATCGCATACTTGACACTTAGTAAGCTAGCAGATAATTTTCCCTTTAGAGGCCATTTCTTGACTTGATTCGCTGTAATGGTCGTGCAGACTTGATTATCAGACACCTCCAACTCAGGTTGAGGCTCACCAGTCCTTCCTAGGTAAAAATTTATCACATCAGGGGAGAAATTGACACATCTTCCTCTAACAAACACTTTTCTGAACTCCTTAGATTTACCATCAGCACAATTTTCAGAAAGATTAACAATAAACTCTTTAACCAGTGTCTCGTAGCACTTTGAGAAGCGAGTCACAGTCTTTAACAGGCCAGCAAAGTAGATTAAATCCATTACTTCCTTACACTCCATAGCATTTTCACCCAGCTCTCTTTCTAACGCCAACCTCCGCTGATACACATATTTCCATTTGTTAACACTCTCAGCAGAATGAAAAGAGATATTATCTAGAGGAGCATCAGGTATTCTGGTAGCCAGTTTGCTAGCAGAGGATTTCTTTTTGAGACGGATGTCAGGAACATCACTTTCAACATCATCTTCAGAATCAGAAGAGACTCTAATCTTTCTCTTCTTGACAACCACTTTGCTCCAACCCTTGGGGGGACCAGAACCAACCTTCTTGATGTTGCGCTTGGAAGGACTTGGACTAGCTACATTCTTGTGCTTGGGAGAACTTTGCTTAGCACCCTTGTTTCCTTTCCTAGTAACAAGTCTATTAGCTATGCTGGCAAGGAGAGCGTTGTCATCAATCTCATCAAGATCCACAACATCATCAGCCATGACATCTTTGGTTTTAGAGGGTTTACTCCCAGCATCCTTCACACTTTCAAAGGTATCTTCAGCAACAGAGGTCTTAACATCACATGCAACATCTTGAATATCTTCTAGATTTATATCACCATCTTTTTGATGCTTCTGACTAGTTTGAGGGGCTGAAAGTTGCCTCAAAGGGATAGAAATCCCAGCCACAGCATGATCTTCATTAATGATACGAGTAACGATGCTATCAACAGTCTTATGAACATACTCAGATCCTTCCCTTGCCATAGCAGAAAGATCAACAGAAGACGATGTGGGAATGTTACCTGAAGGACTTTCTTTAGGTCTTCTTGCATGTTGAGTTCTATGCCTTTGAACATGAGGCACATCAGCAAGCACCATATTTAACGGGACAGCATCAACCACATCCTTGGGAGAATGATCCATATCTTGTGCCCTAGAATCAGAAGACGAAACAGTCTTAGGAGACACCGGCTTAGAGGGGGACGAAGCTTGTTGGTGAGACATGTTATTCACAGGCAAAGTGATAGACGAAAATCTGAAATGAGGGTTGGCAGTGACAGAATGTTTGGAGAGAAGAAGATAAACAGTATGGCGTGTATGAGTGGGAATGGAGAGCGTTTGATAATGATGCAAAAGAGGGGGGAAAGGATTTATATATTTTGATGGTACAAATTCTTGGAAAACTAAGATGTGCCGGACAATGTTTCCACATGTGATTAATTGCTATAAGCCTTCATAAAGACAAATTCCTAACTTACCCCTTAGGTTCTCAAATTGACTTGCATCCAAAGCCTTTGTAAAAATGTCAGCCAGCTGCATCTCAGTGGCAACATGCTCCAAGGTAATTACTTTGTCTTCCACAAGATCCCTAATGAAATGATGCCTAATGTCTATATGCTTGGTACGGCTGTGCTGGATAGGATTCTTGGAGATATTGATAGCACTTAGGTTGTCACAATATAGTGTCATGACATCTTGTGTGACATTATACTCTGTTAGCATTTGTTTCATCCATACTAGCTGTGAACAACTACTTCCAGCTGCAATGTATTCAGCCTCTGCCGTGGATAAGGAGACACAATTTTGCTTTTTGCTGAACCATGAAATGAGATTGTTTCCTAAGAAGAAGCATCCTCCTGATGTGCTCTTTCTATCATCAGCACTTCCAGCCCAATCAACATCACAATATCCAGATAAAATAGGATTACACCCATGAGAGTACAGCATACCAAAGTCACAAGTTCCATTCACATATTTGAGAATCCTCTTGACTTGATTTATGTGACTAACTTTGGGATCTGCTTGATATCTGGCACACACTCCAACTGCAAAAGCAATATCAGGCCTGCTAGCTGTGAGATACAGTAAGCTACCTATCATACTTCTATATAGACTTTGATCAACATTAATCCCCTTTTCATCTTTAGATAATTTCAAATGAGTAGGTGCAGGTGTTCTTTTATGGCTTGCATTCTCCATTCCAAATTTTTTGACTATGTTTCTTGCGTACTTACTTTGACTGAGGAAGATTGAATCTTCCATCTGTTTTACTTGTAACCCAAGAAAATAAGTCAGTTCTCCAACAAGACTCATTTCAAATTCAGACTGCATTTGTTGAACAAAGTGTTTCACCATCCTATCTGACATTCCACCAAACACTATATCATCCACATAAATCTGAGCAATCATGATTTTTCCTCCTTCATCTTTAACAAAAAGAGTCTTATCTAACCCTCCTTTTCTGTATCCATTATTAATGAGGAACTCTGTCAATCTCTCATACCAAGCTCTAGGAGCTTGTTTCAGTCCATAAAGAGCCCTTTTTAATTTGTACACATGGTCTGGGAAGGTTGGGTCAATGAAGCCTTTAGGCTGCTCTACATAAACTTCCTCATGCAAATAGCCATTCAAAAAGGCACTTTTCACATCCATCTGGAACAGCTTGAATTTTAGAATGCAAGCCACTCCTAATAGCAATCTGATGGATTCAAGTCTAGCAACAGGGGCAAATGTCTCATCAAAATCAACCCCTTCAACTTGAGTGTATCCTTGAGCTACAAGCCTTGCTTTATTCCTGGTTACAACTCCCTGCTCATCTGACTTGTTCTTGTACACCCACTTTGTACCAATAACATTTGTCCCTTCAGGTCTTGAAACAAGCTCCCACACCTCATTCCTTTTAAACTGACTTAATTCCTCTTGCATTGTATTAATCCAAAACTCATCAGTCAGAGCTTCTTTGATATTTTTAGGTTCAATTCTTGACACAAAGCAAGAGCTTGAGATGAGTTCTCTTGATCTTGTAGTCACTCCACTGTTGAGATCTCCTATGATAAGTTCTTTAGGATGATCTTTCTGCACTCTGGTGGAGGGTCCCTTGTTGATAGGTTCACCCTCAGATTCTGTGGTAGTAGGATTTGAGTCAACTTCTTTATTTGATGTACCAGCAGGAATATCCAAGAATGTTCTGACATCATCTGTGACATTTGCTTCCTCATGCAAATCATCAACCACCACATTTATTGATTCCATCATCGTTCTTGTTCTAGAGTTGAAAACCCTATAGGCTCTGCTGTTTGTAGAGTAACCTAAAAAGATTCCTTCATCACTTTTGGGGTCCATCTTCCTTCTTTGTTCACGATCTGTTAGTATGTAACACTTACTACCAAACACATGAAAATATTTGACAGTTGGTTTTCTTCCTTTCCAGATTTCATACAAGGTAGTGGAGGTTCCCTTTCTCAAGGTCACTCTATTATGAACATAGCAAGCGGTATTCATAGCTTCAGCCCAGAAGTGGATAGGGAGTTTCTTGGCATGAATCATAGCTCTGGCTGATTCTTGAAGTGTCCTGTTTTTTCTTTCCACAACCCCATTTTGTTGAGGAGTAATGGGAGATGAAAATTCATGACTGATTCCTTCAGATGAACAGAACTCTGCAAATCTTTGATTTTCAAACTCTTTTCCATGATCACTTCTAATTCTAACAACACAGCCTTCCTTCTCTCTTTGAACCTTTTGACAGAGGTCTTTGAAGACATCAAAAACATCTGATTTCTCTCTGATGAAATTTATCCAGGTATATCTAGAATAATCATCAACAACCACATAGGCATATTTCTTCCCACCAAGACTTTCCACTTGCATAGGTCCCATTAAATCCATGTGTAACAATTCCAAAACTTTAGATGTGGTAAGATGTTTAATCTTTGGATGTGACATCTTGGTTTGTTTGCCAACCTGACATTCACCACACACTCTTTCTTCATTAATCTGTAGTTTTGGAATCCCTCTTACAGCTTCCATAGAGATAATCCTTTTCATACCCCTTAAATGAAGATGACCAAGTTTTTGATGCCATAGCTTTACTTCATTTTCTTTGGTTTCAGAACAAAATGATGAGTAACTAGGTTCATGAGATATCCACAAATAACAGTTATCCTTAGACCTGACACCCCTCATAATCACTTCTTTTTCTTCATTTGTGACCATACATTCAGATTTTGTAAAGTAGACATGATAACCTTGATCACAGAGTTGACTGATGCTGATGAGATTGGCAGTCAATCCTTTTACCAGTAGAACACCATCCAGATTTGGAACTCCTGAACACTCCAGTTTTCCAACACCTTTGATTTCACCTTTGGCTCCATCACCAAAAGTCACATACCTGGTAGCATGAGGTTTGACATCAACTAACAGATTTTTGATTCCAGTCATATGCTTTGAACACCCACTGTCAAAGTACCAATCTTCTTTGGCTGATACTCTGAGGGACGTATGAGCTATTAAGGCAACAACTTTGGGACTCCATTGCTGCTTCTTAATGAGCTGATTCTGTTTAGGTCTGAAATATGGAGTTTGATCAGGGTATCCATACAGTTTAAAGCAGAATGGCTTTATGTGCCCATATCTACCACAATAATGACATCTCCATCTTTGGAATTTCTTTCTTGTGTGATTCATTTTACCCTTATCATGATGTTGAAACATAGGTTTTGACATCTGATTCATCATACTAGATTCAGGTTCTGGTTGACTGTTTCCTGAAGACGATTTCTTTGTTCCTGCAAATCCTATACCAGACATATCTCCTGCACTCTGTCCAGTCTGAAGAATCTCATCCAGTGTGTCAGTTCCACTGTTCAACATTCTGATAGACTTGGTCATCTGATCAAGTTTTGAATTCAGCAAGGTGACTTTATTGTTTAACTGAGATATTGTTCCAAGATGTTCTTTATTCTCAGCTTCCAGCTTGATTATAAGTTTCTTCTGCTTTTCCCCTTGTTGACAAACTTCTGCACTTCTGATACATAGCTTTTTGTAGGATGCTGCAAGCTCTTCAAAAGTTAACTCATCTTCACTTGAGTCTCCATCTGAAGTACAAACACCAGTTAGTGCAGTGACAAGTTTGGCAGATTCATCATCAAAGTCACTCTCAGAATCTTCATCAGACCATGTAACAGTTAACCCTTTCTTTTGCTTCTTGAGATAAGTAGGACACTCAGCCCTAATATGCCCATACCCTTCGCATCCATGACACTGAATCCCTTTGCCTTGGTTAGACTTTTCTTCAGGTTTTGTTTTCCTATTGGAATCATAGGACCTGTTAATGTCAGAAGAATTGTTCCTGACATTTGACCTTGACTTCTGATCCATTCTTTTCATAATTTTGTTGAATTGTCTTCCAAGCATAGCCAAGGCATCTGATAAGTTCTCTTCATTACTAATATCATTTTCTTCTGCCTCTTCTTCAGTATTAGACACAAGAGCTATACCTTTGTTCTTCTTTTCAGAGTTGTCATTTATTCCCATCTCAAAGGTTTGAAGAGAGCCAATGAGTTCTTCACCTTTCATATTGCTGATATCCTGAGCCTCTTCTATAGCAGTGACTTTCATGGCAAACCTCTTGGGCAAGGATCTGAGAATTTTCCTCACCAGTTTTTCATCAGACATTTTTTCTCCTAATGCTCCTGACGTGTTGGCAATCTCAAGAATATTCATGTGAAAGTCATGAATACTCTCATCCTCTTTCATCCTCAGATTCTCAAACTTGGTAGTAAGCAGCTGGAGCCTTGACATCTTCACCTTGGATGTACCTTCATGGGTGGTTCTGAGAGTATCCCAAACATCTTTGGCTAATTCACAGTGATGCACCAGTCTGAATATATTTCTATCAATCCCATTAAACAAGGCGTTTAAAGCTTTAGAGTTGCCAAGAGCCAACTCATCCTCCTCTTTGCTCCATTCTTCCTCAGGTTTAGGAATTGTCTTTCCATCCTTTCCAACAGTGACAGGATGTTCCCATCCTTTGTTTGCTGCTCTCCATGCCTTGCTATCCAAGGATTTCAAGAAGGCTATCATACGAGGTTTCCAGTAGTCATAATTAGAACCATCCAGAACAGGTGGTCTGCTCACAAACCCTCCTCCTTCCATAATACCAGAATATAATGTCCCTAGATCTCACCCAGAGTAACAGGCAGGGTGCCTGCTCTGATGCCAATTGAAAATTCTGGTGTCAGATACGAGATGTCGAATACAATGTTACGACACTAATATCTGTTTTGGTTTTGAGAACGAACAAAATAAATAACGCAAACAATTATAAAAGACACAAGTAATTGTTAACCCAGTTCGGTGCAAAACACACCTACGTCTGGGGGCTACCAAGCCAGGGAGGAACTCCACTATTAGTAGTATCAATTCAGGATCAAACCACACAGTTTACAACCTTCACTTAATCCCTACCCAATGCAATTACAAACTCCCCCTCAATCACAGCAGTGATAATAACAGACACAAATAAACGAGACAGAAGAACACTCTTCAAGGACACAACTTGATTTTGCTTAAAAGCTTCAATCAAGCACAATGATACTCTTTGCTTAAAAGCTTAAGAGTAAAAACTTACAACTCAATAAACCTATTCCAAAACAATCATCAAAACAATAATTGCTTTGGTTCACAAGAAAACTATGACCACACTTCAAACTCTTAAAAACCGTGACACAAACAAATGATAGCAGCTGTTTATTTATAGATCCCCCAGCAGCAGCAGCTCCCCAGAAGCTTTTAACCTAATTAGGTTAATTACCAACAATCAAGGAGAGAAAATAGAAACAAATGAATACTTTCTGGAAATAGCAAATCACACGATTAGGAGAATCTTCCAAAATAAAAGCGCCTAAAAAATCTCAACAGAAACACACTGCAAAACCCAAAGCGCGCGTACACAATCCAAGGCCCAACGAGCTGATCAGAAACAAACATGTCACGACATCAATTTTGACATCCTGATGAAAGCTGCTTACAGGCAGTACTTCATACCTGCAGAGAGGCTACCCAAGCATGTCGTGACATCAGCCTTGACAGGTATGTTTTACCAAAAATTGCTGCCAATTAAAAACACTTACAGAAATAATCAAGAGCAATAATGTTTAATAATTTGAAATAATATATATATGTTAAATATAAAAATATTTTCATTTAAAGTCGTCTCAAATTTTTGAAAGATTTAATATAAAAAAAGCCATTAAATTTTTTAAATACCTTATTTAACATTTTAACTATATAATAATCATAAAATTATGTATGAAAGTCCTTCTAACTATATATTAATTATAAAAAAATGTGAGATCTTATCCTGAATCCGCCATTCACAGTTTAAAAAAAGAGGACTCTCTTTTCATTTTCTAATACTACTTATGTCTAAAAGTTCTCATCTCTTCTTTACACGTGATAGCCTTATGTTATGTAAATCTAACATCGGGGAGGTTAAGGAGTTGACCCATATTTTAAAAACCTATAAGCAAGCTTCTTGTCGATTTACTTACAAGACAAGATATGAATAATAAATTGACAATAAATTTGCAGCTACGACTAAAACCAGATAATAATACAAACATAATAAGAAAATATAAATAAAATGACTAACAATCACGTTCAATCAATTATGTTAGACATGCTTATTTATTTATTTATTTATTTTGTTGCTAAAATAATCCGGTATTCCAACCTTAATTCAAAAGTTTTATTTTAGTAAGGAACTAACTTATTATATAAAAAAAATAAATGATATTGATTAAATACATATTAAAAATTGAAAGTTGAATCATGAGCAGTAGAAAATCAGATTCCAATTTTGAAACTTTTTATTATATCGTGTGTCGTTGTATGTTGTTGTTGTTGTTGTTAATTAATGTTCTCAGAACTTCATAATTTGTTGTTGTCGTTGTTTATTATATCTTGTGTTCTTGAACCTTTTTTTATATTTTGTTGTATGTTGTTGTGTTGTTGATAAATATTGTTGTATGTTGTTGCTATTGATTAATGTGTTCAGAAAAAGAACAAAACATTGCTAAGTCACAAGAAAGAGGCTTCTTGTGACTTAACAATGTTTTGTTCTTTAAATTCTTATGCAGGTTGCACAGTTGATGAATTTGAGTTTATTATATTTTATGTAGATTGTTTATTTCACTAACCCTATACTAAAAATACATTTCATTTAAATTGACATAGAAACTTATAATCAGAAAATTAAGTTGTATTTGAAAACCAACTTATATAAATTAATGCTTTCCGAATTGCATTTGTCTCACTATTCATCTCACGTTATTTAACATATAGAATGTGATTCAATGACCTGATTCCTTCATTATATCTATATCTTCTCTTATAGTTTAATTTGAACAACAACAATTTATTGGCCAATAAATTGAAGTTATTCAAATTAAACTAGAATAAAAGGAATTGATGCCATGAAGGACTTAGACCATTGAACCACATTCTATATGTTAAAGAGCGGGAAATGAATGATGAGACACATGCAATTTCGAAAACACTGGTTTGTTTAATTTGGTTTTCAAGAATAGTTTAATTTTCATATTATATATTTTTTCATCAATTTGAATGGTTGTATTTCTTTAGTGAGATGTATTGAAAAACAAGCAATCCACATATTATATAATAAACTCTGTGTACTTTCAACAACAGTTATATATTTTAACCGTGATGAAATGTTATTTACGTTCCAAATAAAATGTTGCATGTGGGTTTCGAACCGAGTACCTAAATGTATATATCACAACGATTGATATAAGTAACTGTTGTGATAGGTAGGGCATCCTGCCTTATTATCACAGTCTCACGACCGTGGTGCAAATACCGGACATACAATCAACCCTTACCTCACAACAGTTGGTCAGACATTATGGTATCCCTTTTCCAATCGTTGTGGTATGACTTTTCCATAGTAGTGCAAATTTTGAGTGAAAAAGTACCACTGCTTTAGTGGTAACCGGTTAACACATAATCGTAACCAGCTACACCTGAAGTAGTATAAAGAAAAATTGAAAATTTTGCATGTGCAACTGGTTACACCTGACATTGCAACTCAAGAAATTCCAAAATTCATTTGTGTAACCAGTTACCAGAAACGGTGTAACTGGTTACACCTGACATTTTTTGAAAAATACTTAAAAATTAAGTTCCAAACATGTTCCACGTGATGTTAAAATGAATGTATGTACTAACTGAAATGATCAACATGTATAATTTTTTAGCACTATAGTATAACAAAATGGATTTGCAACTTGTACCTCAAAAGGATGTGATTAAACACTAAGCTCCAAAGGTAGTCTTGATAATGTTGAATGTGATAAAACACTTGATGTTTCAGGTTTGACCCTGAGGCTTTTTCCATCATTTGGCTATGAGCATTATCTTCTAATTTCTCTTCATCAAACCCAATAGTTGGAGAAGCTTGACTTCACAAGACAAGCTCATCAAGAGAAATATAATTGTTCAGAAGACCCCTTAGGTAAGTAACTTAAGGGTGAATATTGGTTTTTCTCACTTGGCCAAGCCCAATTGGACAAGTTGGACAAAGCTTAGTGATGAAGAAACCAAGCTCACTATGTGAGCCAAAAACCTTGTTGAGCGAGAACACTATAATAGAATTCTATAAATAAAGTTATCAGTCATTTCACTCAAAAGGCAATTCATCCAAGAAGTCAACATTCCATAGTTTTTTTTAGGGATATCTATTTTTTAAAAAACCATATATAATTGAGGGAAACTTCCCAAGAGAGATATTTAATAATGGAAGGTAGAGGCTCTGATCGACCGAGAAATCGTCGTAGATGTTTTTCATCTCTTTCTTCCTAATTATCATTGTAAAGCTAATATGAGTAATAGTAGATAAATGCTATTTTGTTGGGGGTTAGATGTAGTTATCTAAACATTAACAGATTCATATTGATCATGGTGTTATGTATGTTCTATTTATTCATTAATATTGATGATTATCTTCATTCTTATTCTTCATTTATTCATGTCATTGTTGCTCCTTTCATGCTGAGAAGCATCATGTTTGGACTATTATAACACATTGATTAGGGTTTTATGAAAGAAGAAATTGTATGAACATAGTAGTTTGGTGTTGTTTGAAAATTTTAAACTTTTAGGTTTCTACATTCTAGACATCCTTGACCTAGTAGTTGGGTGATTTTTGAAACTTTAACCAAAAATCATATTTTGACCTAGCTTTTCAATTTTTGAAAAATCACTCATGCCAACAAATCATGAATGGTGAGAGACGAAAGGTTGTAACTTCATCTAAATAATTTTGTTATCTAACAAATTTCCAAATTTGTATTATGATTATGAATTTTGCACATGGCTCCCAAAAGATCCACCATTGGCAGAAATAGGCAAGAATTAGAATCATCGTGTGTACCATATGATCGCCATAAATTCAAAATTAATTTGCATGAAGATTTCTACACACAATTGAAAAAGAGACTACTAATCATTGAAAGAAAAATTCATATGGAAGATTCGGGAGATTTTTTTTGGCTTTGTACAAGAACTTAATATTAGAAAGTTGGGTGTGCTGGCGAATCCTCCAAAAGAGATTAACTTAGGCATTATAAGAGTTTTTTTTTTTGCAGATGTTAAACCTTCAAAGGATGCCCATCTTTCAAGATTGCCTAGGGTGAGAGCCGCTTAATTTCATATGATAGATATAATATCCATGAGTACTTGGAAGATTCTTATGTGGTAGATCCCAATGAGGTAGACGCGTTTTCTAAGAAAGTTACAACGGGCGATTGGGATTATAATAAAATAGCGGTCGACATTTGAAATTAAGAATAGGCATTTGAATTAGGAAGATATGGAAGTCATATCCAGTTTAAGAGAGCTAACTTCACTACCGTAGCTCAAATATGGATGACCTTCATATTACACCATATCACACCCAAAAGCCACACATCTATAACAATCCTCAATACAAACCAACATATTTGGTATATCCTAACTAATAAAAAGTAGACATATCTAGGATTATCTCTAATAATATTTTGGACCTCATCAATTCAAATACCAAACCTCCACTAGCTTTACGAGATTAATCACAAGACTATGTAGAGTATATCAAGTAAATTTTCCATATCACTACCACCTCCGCATTAGTTCAAGCCTGGATGAGCATTTTTTCCTCCGCTATTGTATGAAAAGGACTCAAAGATCACAAACTCATCCAACTACTATGCATGTTCCATCCCTACAACATCAAAAATGATCTTCAATTTTTGATGTTATGGATCGTAATCTTCAAGCTTGTTTCCCTTATAGTTGGGGTATTATTGATGCATACCATAGAGTTATGCTTTATATTAAGGAATCTATGAATAGGTTAGGGTTGGGAATCCAGGATCCAAACTCCCCATATGATCACATGTTATATTTAGAGGTGTGGGGGAGGGTCATTTTATCCTTAAGGGGATGAGTCAAAGCAGTGCAACAAGTAAGGTAATGTGATAAGGCGATATTACATAGTATATTTTGCCCTGAATTACATTGATTTATTTCGTTATTTTTGTTTGTTAACATTGTATTTGCGAGTATTAAGTTCATTTTCAGGTATTCTCTTTAAGTCAACCAGCAAGGAGAAAGAAGAAGAAAACAGAAGAAAATAGAAGAAAACTAGATGTTTTGACAGCAGAATAAAGATTATGCATTAAGGAGGTGTGACGACCGTCACATAAGCATGGCGACCGCCACAAACTTAAAAACTGTGACCCTCGTCACAAGGCCATGACGACCGACACAAACCAACTTCTCAGAAATTAATTCTAAACTACGTGGCCTCTCAACGGTTACAATCCAACACAAGCCACGATCAACCAGTCACCTCAGAGATTTTCGGTCGTGTGCACCTACCTGAGATTTTCTCTCCCTGATTCACGCCAACTCTCAAGGGCTATAAATAGAGCAGTTTACTTCACAAGACGCGGCCTCCTCCCCCAAATATTTTTACGAGATTTTTCCTGAGTTCAGAGCTTTCAATTCTTTGCATTACCTTTCCCGTTTTTTACCTTCCAAAGCAATAGTTTCCTACACCGGGGAACTATTGCACTTGAACTAGTTAGTTAGTGATGCGTCCGCAAGTGCACGGAAATATCGAAGTAATATAAAAGATTGTCGAACCCACAGAGACCAATGTCAACCTACCGTAATCTATCGTTACTTTGTAAAGCTAAGGCTAATGATAATTGATAAAAGGGAAACTAAGACTAGAACTAAAATAAAACTAAGAAAATTTGATAATAAAGAGAGGCCGGAATATGGATTCCGCGTTCCTAAAGGACTTTGTAGAATTCAGGTACTAATTACGACTATAACTTAGTTTCGTAGAATATACCAACTTAAAGACTTCGCCTCACGCTCTCGCGGTATTAACTAAAGTCATGTTCCCTAATCCCAAGATTTTGCTCTCGCTCGCCCGGTAACTAGGAAATATATTTTGAAAGTCAATAATATCCTAAACGTATCTAAAGCGCTCTTGCTGTATTTAGATATGTTGCCTAATTTCCACTATCCGGTTCGACCCCCACACTCTCGCAGTGCCGGCTCTAACCTTAATTAATTTCTCACTCTCGTGACAAAATCGTGTTAAATAACCTCTCACTCTCGTGACAAAGCTACTTAAATTAGACTTGGAAATTAAAACCAAAACAGAATTTTAATCATATGTTCGCGCCTATTATTTTCTACTGAGTCGCGTCGGTAACGACGATCCTCATACACCGGACTCTAAACTATTTAGCCGACCATAGTGACAGAAACAAATAAACAATTTTGGGTTTTTGAATTAGACGAAAACATAGCAAGCGGTTTAAAATGATTTAAAGTGATGCTTGAAGAAAAATGGTAAAAGCTTGAAATGATAACAATGGCAGAAAGATAAAGCATAAATATAAATGGCAGAAAATAAAAGCGTAAAAGTAAATGAACCTGAAGATAAAACTTGAAATAAAACTGAATTAAATATCCTGAAATAATGACGGCAAGATTGATCCAAGCATTACATAGGTTGAAGGCCTAACACTAATGGTGTGGTAGTTCCTCGATGTGAGAAACTACCACTTTTTACACCAGTAATTTCTGCCTAAAACTACGAAATAAATTCAACAGTGCTTTCGCATACAAAAACTTGGATCCCCTGAAACTAAATAATAGGTCCTATATATTGTGATAACAGGTTGGAAGTTACTTAAGAATTCATGTGAAAAATAGTGGAGATAATGGGAAGTTGGAGAAGTAGTGGAGAGAATGGGAAGTTGGAGAAGTTGTGTTTGAGAGAATGTAGGAGAAAATGCTGATCGTGCGTGTGCATTGGTATTCTTTGTCCACGTCTGCGTTTCTGAACATAATAACCACTTTGTGCGTGTGACGGTCATGGTGAGTGTGTGACGGGCGTGGCAGCCTTTGGAAGCGTGACGGTCGTGGTGGTTGTGTGACGGTCGTTACACACACCACTTTCCATTTTCTGTTTTTTTTTCTTAGTCATTTCTTCCTCTTTTCTTCTCATTTCTTCATGTTTTTCTACTTTGCTCCTTTTTAGCCTGGACAATGAAATACCTGCGAAAACACTAGAATACTCGCGGAATAATCGGAACTTAAGCTAAAATAACGTAATTATTAGTCGTAAATCAAGGCAAATATATGATACATTTTCGTGTTATCAACACCCCCACACTTAAACCTTTGCTTGTCCTCAAGCAAAACATGACTTGTAAGACAAATAGTGCATACGGATACTCATCCTAGGATACCAACTCTACTTTGGTTAAGTTTGTGTTGATAGGTACTTGCTCACACACTAAGGATATCGTAACAACACAATTCCGCTTTTGCGGTCATCAACCTTCATCCTATACAAACCAATCTGAATCATGTCATTATACCTAATCCTAACTCACTCATCCTTCTTTTATCCCTTTTCATTCTGGCACAATCACATTAAGCCCGTTATCCTTTCACATTCATGGTAGGATGGCCTGTTAGCGACTATGATCTCATTATTATCATTTTTTTCTTTCTTTTGGCACATTGTCTTAAATATCACTAAAAAAGTTTGCACCGTTGGGCTAAATGATCGGGTGAGGATCACCTAACGTAGAAGGAGCATTCATTTTTTTTCTTTTCTTAATTTGCCTTTTAAGCCTGAGATCATACACTTATTTGCATCGGCTTCCTACTTAGTGCGTGCTTAGGATGGTGCTGACTGCTAAATAAACTACTTAGGGACTACTAAGGGGGTGAGAACTTAAGGCTATGGCATAACAAGTACTCAAATTGATTTCCATAATTTAGAGGCTCACGGTGTTAAGACGATACTGATCTTGCAGAATTTTCCCAAGTCTCACAGTCTAACCTCAATTTCGTCTGTAACCTAAGATTTTCAAAAGAAACACTATTTTTAACTCAAAAATTTCAAAATATTTTGTGTGGCTCAAGGGAATGGGGAAATCGATAGACAACATAAAATCACCATAAAGACTCGACAACACATGCACAGACGGACGAAACATTTAAAACAGAAAAAAAAATTTAAAATCATGTTGGAAAATAGTAAATCTAACTAGAAAGCGGTAAAATGAAAGCAGTAAAGTTCCTCCCCACACTTAAACCAAACATTGTCCTCAATGTTTTGATAAATGGTGAAAAAGGAAAGATAGAACCTGTATGAATGCCATTGCGTGCTACCACGGACAAATTCGCGCTTATTCTTCCGTTGTTGTCCCTATCTTCGCTGGTCACTTCTACTCCGGTGTCTTGTACTACGAGTTATCTGAGTTTGCTGAGACTTCATTTTCTTGAAGCCGCTCATTATATTGCCTATTTCCGAAGGAAGTACCTGCAAAAATTGTTAGAAAAATATGGTACGGTGTGTGCAGGTGGAACCTGACCATGCAAAGAACAAGGAGGATGTAAGTTACGAACAGGAGAGACATGCTGTCTCCTATCATACTCATCATTGGTGTCACCACCAGCAGCGACATTCGCAGGAATGTACGTGGGCACCAACTCATCTAAGGGGTTGTCATCTAGATATTTTTTGCCTAAATATGGCTGAGACGTGACAAGAGATACAATTCTTTATTTTCTGCAAACACAAACAATAAAAGGAAAACATTAAATTAAAATCTCGTGGGTTGCCACCCACGTAGGGCTTTGTTTAACGTCGGTAGCTCGATGATTAGGAGTGTTAATCTTCGGTTTCCAAGGCCATTTATCAAGCCATCTCACATATCCCTCACCTTTTCTTTTCTTCCTTCTGTGGGGCGGTTCGTTCTTTTGAACTTGTGGTGGTGGTTCTGGATCTATCCTAAGTATTAGCTTTTCGAGTTTGGGCTTAGTTATTTCATCCATCACCTCAAAGTTTAACCTTACCCTCTTAGCAGTAATGATATCCCTAGTTTCATGGTCCTCGAATTTTCTCTTTTTATGCGTGACCTCAAACAAAGATGCATCGGTGTGGATATTTTCCAATACCTCACATGCGTTTTGGATTGGGAGTCTACAAACCTATGCGGGAAAGGAATCAGTGGGGTATAGGCATGAGGAACATCCTTAGGTGCTACTTTCTCTACCTCTTTGACGACCTCCCTTTCAGGTGGTCCCAGTAAATTTTTCTCAATCTCTACTTCTTCCTCACCAGAATTCTTCTCAACCTCAATATCACTCTCCTCAACCTCATTATCACTCTCCTCGGGATTCTCGATTTGTTTTTCATTAATGGTTGTTACAACATCCACGTGCTCCTCAGGGGAGGGTCCTATAGGTGTCTGTGCAAGCAGGGAGATTTGAGTCTCCAATGCCTCAGTGTGAGTCACGAGGGACTCGACTATTGTGTTTATCTGCCTAAGGGTTTCATAAGTATCGAGATGTTGTTTTCTAAGCTCTTCATTCTGGAGAGTTTGTGTCTCCACAAATTGCTCCATCATAGACTCTACCCTAGAATTAGTTGTTGTTTCAATGAAGTCCTCCATTAATGCTTCGAGGTTGGAATTAATAGATTCTTGTGGTTCCTCGAAATATTGGGAATGGTGATCGTAGAGGAAATTTTGGTGCGGTTCCTCGAGATATTGGGAGTGAGTCAGTGTCGCATTGAAATCCTGCATTAGTATTTCTAGGTTGGAATTATGAGATTCTTGCGGTTCCTCAAAATTTTGGGAATGGTAATCATAGGAAAAATTTGGTTGCGGTTCCTCAAAATATTGGGAGTATTGCGGTTGGTAATTGTAGAGAAAATTTGGGTGCGGCTCCTCAAGATAATGTGAGTGGTTATCATAGAGAAAATTTGGGCGATACATGGTTTTTAAATTTTTAATTTTTAATTTTTAATTTTTTTTTATTATTTATTTATTTTATTTTTATGAGAGTGTCTTAGTCTATACGGTGCAACAACGGAATAACAATATTGACTGTTGGTCCCCGGCAACGGCGCCAAAAACTTGATGTGTCCGCAAGTGCACGGAAATATCGAAGTAATATAAAAGATTGTCGAACCCACAGAGACCAATGTCAACCTACCGTAATCTATCTACTTTGTAAAGCTAAGGCTAATGATAATTGATAAAAGGGAAACTAAGACTAGAACTAAAATAAAACTAAGAAAATTTGATAATCAAGAGAGGCCGGAATATGGATTCCGCGTTCCTAAAGGACTTTGTAGAATTTGGGTACTAATTACGACTATAACTTAGTTCCGTAGAATATACCAACTTAAAGACTTCGCCTCACGCTCTCGCGGTATTAACTAAAGTCATGTTCCCTAATACCAAGATTTTGCTCTTGCTCGCCCGGTAACTAGGAAATATATTTTGAAAGCCAATAATATCCTAAACGTATCTAAAGCGCTCTCGCTGTATTTAGATATGTTGCCTAATTTCCACTATCCGGTTCGACCCCCACGCTCTCATAGTGCCGGCTCTAACCTTAATTAATTTCTCACTCTCGTGACAAAATCGTGTAAAATAACCTCTCACTCTAGTGACAAAGCTACTTAAATTAGACTTGGAAATTTAAACCAAAACAGAATTTTAATCATATGTTCACACCTATTATTTTCTACCGAGTCCAGTCGGTAACGACGGTCCTCATACACCGGACTCTAAACTATTTAGCCGACCATAGTGACAGAAACAAAAAAACAAATTTGGGTTTTTGAATTAGACGAAAACATAGCAATCGGTTTAAAATGATTTAAAGTGATGCTTGAAGAAAAATGGTAAAAGATTGAAATGATAATAATGGCAGAAAGATAAAGCATAAATATAAATGGCAGAAAATAAAAGCGTAAAAGTAAATGAACCTGAAGATAAAACTGGAAATAAAACTGAATTAAATATCTTGAAATAATGACGGCAAGATTGATCCAAGCATTACATAGGTTGAAGGCCTAACACTAATGGTGTGGTAGTTCCTCGATGTGAGAAACTACCACTTTTTACACCAGTAATTTCTGCCTAAAACTACGAAATAAATTCAACAGTGCTTTCGCATACAAAAACTTGGATCCCCTGAAACTAAATGATAGGTCATATATATAGTGATAATAGGTTGGAAGTTACTTAAGAATTCATGTGAAAAATAGTGGAGATAATGGGAAGTTGCAGAAGTAGTGGAGAGAATGGGAAGTTGGAGAAGCTGTGTTTGAGAGAATGTAGGAGAAAATGTTGATCGTGCGTGTGCATTGGTCTTCTCTGTCCACGTCTGCGTTTCTGAACATAATAACCACTTTTTGCGTGTGACGGTCGTGGTGAGTGTGTGACGGGCGTGGCAGCCTTTGGAAGCATGACGGTCGTGGTGGTTATGTGACGGTCATCACACACACACCACTTTCCATTTTTTGTTTTTTTTCTTAGTCATTTCTTCCTGTTTTCTTCTCATTTCTTCATGTTTTTCTACTTTGCTCCTTTTTAGCTTGGACAATGAAATACCTGCAAAAACACTAGAATACTCGCGGAATAATCGGAACTTAAGCTGAAATAACGTAATTATTAGTCGTAAATCAAGGCAAATATATGATACATTTTCGTGTTATCAGTTAGTTTAGCAGTTATTTCACTTTAAGTTTAATTGTACGAGCGGAGCGAATCCTGCCGGCTTGTGGAGGATCGTGTACTTAAAATTCATTGTTTCCAGGTTTTTACTCAATTAATATAATTGCCATTTACGTTTAAATATCATGTCTGCATTAATGTTTTATTGTTTATGTTTGTGTATGTTTGTTAAAATGTTCGGCTAAATTATTTATATCGGTATGTAATTAAGTCGATCGAAAAGGGGTCCGATCGATCGTAGGTAAACTTTGACACTTTAATTTTCTGGTTCCGATTTCTTATTTTAACTGACTTTTGTTACGAGAGTAAGAAAGTAACGAAGGTTACGATCAATAAAACAGAAGTTTGAGATTTTAACCGGATAGCTGAAACTGGGACATTGGTTTTAAATACAGCGAGAGCGCTTTAGAAGCAATTAGGACTTATTAACTTTCAAAAAGTATTTTTAAATTCAAATGGGCTAGCAAGAGCAGGCATTCTGATTTAGGAATATAGTTGGAGCCAATAACACGAGAGTGTGAGGTAAAGACTTTTAAATTGGTATTTTTCTACTGAAAACTATTTGCCTAATAAGCCGACGATCTCTTGGATCCCCGATGATTGATGAATTACGTACCGATACTCCGTTATACTTTAATCAAATCTAAATTCTAGTTTAATTTTAGTTTCCCGTTTGCACCTTAATCTAAAAAATCATCCGCCTTAGCTAAACATAGTAACAACGCGATAGCACTAGTTTGATTATCGGTCCCTATGGGTTTGATATCTTTTAAAACTACGCGATAGACTGTGCGCTTGCAGTTAGTAACCCCGATAGACTCAAAAAGTCGCGATCAAGTTTTTGGCGCCGTTGTCGGGGACTGATTTAGTCAATAGTGCGATTTATTTGTTACGCCGTATAGACTTAGGCAACAAATTCCTTAATTTGTCGGTTGTATGCCAAGTACTCGCTCAAAAGGCGAAGACCTCACACGACCGACAGACGAACCTGAACGTCTTCTTAGCGTAAAAAGACGAATCCAAGAATACTGCTTAAACCATGATATACCTTTTCCTTTATCAGAACCTGAATCTCAATCCGAATCCGAATCTGAAACAGAACTTGACTCTGAGTCAGGATCAGAAAAGGACATGGCTGATGGACCACAGAACCGTCCTCTTAAGTATTATGCTACCCCATCTCAACAAGAACCACATAATAGCATTGCTGCCCCTGCTATCAACCGAAACGATTTCGAGTTAAAACCCTCATTGTTGTCAGCCGTACAACAACATCAATTTTCTGGAAATCCTACGGACGATCCTAATGAACATTTGACCAAGTTTGTGCAGTACGCAAACACAGTGAAGGCAAATGGTGTGACCGCAGACGCAATAAGACTACGTCTTTTTCCCTTCTCATTAAGAGACAGAGCTTGGGCTTGGTTGCAATCCTTGCCATCAAACTCCGTTACTACGTGGGATGAGTTGAAAAAGGTATTCTTAGCACGATATTTTCCACCAAGCAAAACAGCTATGCTGAGAGCCCAAATTAATGGATTTCGACAAAAAGATACCGAGTCTCTCTACGACGCATGGGAAAGATACAAGGATATGATAAGGATGTGTCCGCATCACGGTCTTGAAGATTGGTTAGTCATCCATACGTTTTACAATGGTCTCTTCTACAATACAAGAATGACAATAGATGTCGCCGCTGGTGGTACACTTATGGACAAACCTTATGCCGAAGCTTATCAACTCATCAAAAGCATGGCTCAAAACCATTACCAATGGGGAGGTGAAAGAACGCCAGTGGAAAAATCCCAAACGAAAGGTGGAATGTGCGAAGTTAATAGCCTTGATCATGTCTATGCTAAGGTAGATGCCCTTGCTCAAAAGATAGATAACTTGACCATAACACCCGCAGCCACCGTGGCTGCTGTAGCTCAAAACTGCGAATTATGCGGAGTACCTGGACATGCTGCCCCCCGAATGTCAAATTTTGGCAAGAGTTTCCACTGATCAAGTGAATTATGCTCAAGGAAACCCTTATGCAAATACCTACAATCCTGGCTAGAAAAACCATCCCAACTTCTCGTATAAGAATAATAACGCTCTGTATGCACCTGGCCAAGTGCCTGCTGTGCCGCCAGGATATCAAAAACCCGCTGCTAACATTCCTAACGTTCCTAGGAAGTCAAACCTTGAAATCATGATGGAGAACTTCATTGCTGCACAAGCTCAACAAAACAAGGAGTTCCTTAACCACAATGTTCACACTGGTGAGCAAATTAAACAATTAGCTAACAAGGTTGACGCTCTAGCCACCCACAACAAAATGTTAGAAACACAAATATCACAAGTGGCTCAACAACAAGCAGTTACCGCTGCCCCAGCTGGTAATCTCCCAGGACAACCTCAACCTAATCCGAAGGGACATGCAAATGCTATAACACTTCGGAGTGGAACAGAACTAGAAGGACCTACTGACCCAAGGATCGAAAATCCAGCCATGTACCAAAAGCCTAGTAAGGAGTCTGAAAAGGAAGACGAACCAAAGGATAACGAAAAGGAAGATGATGGTAAAGAGGCCGAAGAGAAAGAAGAACCATATGTGTCTCCGCCACCCTATAAACCACCTATCCCATATCCTCAAAGATTCGCTAAATCTAAAAACGTAGGGCAATTCAAGAAATTCGTTGAACTTCTAAAACAATTGAATGTCACAATACCTTTTACAGAAAAAATCACACAAATGGCCTCCTATGCTAAGTTCTTAAAAGAAATTTTATCTAATAAGAAAAAGCTTGAGGATACTGAAACCGTTATGCTTACTGTAGAGTGTAGCGCTATAATCCAAAACAACATGCCTCCCAAGCTAAAAGACCCTGGTAGTTTCTCTATACCATGTGTGATTGGAAAGTTTGTCATAGACAAAGCCCTGTGCGACTTAGGAGCCTGCATTAGCTTAATGCCCTTATCTATTTGTAAAAGGCTCAACATGGGAGAACTGAGACCAACAAGAATGTCTATACAACTAGCTGATCGATCAGTGAAATTTCCTCTAGGTATGATAGAAAACATTCCAGTACGCATAGGACAATTCTATATTCCTACAGATTTCATAATTATGGACATTAAGGAAGACTCAAACATCCCTATCATTTTAGGAAGACCATTCCTAGCCACCGCCGGAGCCATCATAGATGTGAAAAAAGGAAAACTTACTTTTGAGGTTGGTGAAGAAAAGGTAGAATTTATCCTCTCACAATTCTTCGAAGCACCTGCTATAGAAGATTCGTGTTGTTTCCTAGATGTTATTGATGAATGCGTTAAAGAAATGGAAAAACACCAAAATACGTATTCTGAAGTGCTGAGAATTCCAATGCCACCAATTTTTGAAGATGATAATTGGCGTGGTGAATACCAAGATAATAATCTAAGTGAATGTCTCGCACTCACTCCTGACCCTGTGCCTTGCCCGAAGAAACCAGCTGTAGAACTGAAGACACTACCCGAAGATCTAAGGTATGAATTCCTAGATACAGAACTCGAACGACCAGTTATAGTCAAAGCGGATTTAGGACAAATAGAAACTGAAAAATTATTACATGTCCTGAGAAAGTACCCAACTGCCTTAGGCTATAACATCTCAGATTTGAAAGGAATAAGTCCCTCTATCTGTATGCATCGCATCATGCTTGAGGAAGACTGTAAAACCTCTAGAGAACATCAAAGGAGAATCAATCCCATTCTGAGTGATGTTGTTAAGAGAGAAGTGAAAAAGCTGTTAGAAGCAGGAATTATATAGCCAATATCCGATAGTGAATGGGTTAGCTCAATTCATGTTGTACCAAAGAAAGGAGGTGTTACAGTCATCAATAATGAAAAAGGCGAATCTGTAGCACAACATACTCAGATCGAATGGAGAATGTGTATCGACTATAGGAAACAAAACAAAGCCACTCGTAAAGATCATTTCCCTTTACCCTTCATAGATCAAATGCTTGAACGTCTGGCTAAACACTCCCATTTTTGCTATTTAGACGGATATTCAGGATTTTTCCAAATTCCTATCCATCCTGATGACCAAGAAGAGACTACTTTCACATGTCCCTATGGTACTTTCGCCGATCGACGAATGCCTTTCGGATTATGTAACGCACCTGCAACATTCCAGAGATGCATGATGTCCATCTTCTCTGACTTCTTAGATGGTATAATGGAAGTCTTTATGGACGATTTCTCAGTCTGTGGGGAAAGTTTTGAAGGATGTCTATCAAACCTTGAAATGGTGCTTGAACGATGTGTAAGTGTCAACCTAGTACTCAATTGGGAAAAATGTCATTTCATGGTCCGACAAGGAATTGTGATGCGACATATAGTATCCGACAGAGGGATTGAAGTTGATAAGGCAAAAATCGAAGTTATAGAAAATCTCCAACCCCCGAAAACCGTTAGAGAAATAAGAAGTTTTCTAGGACACGCCAGTTTTTATCGACGTTTCATTAAAAATTTCTCTAAGATAACCAAGCCTCTAACTGAGCTATTGATGAAAGACGCTGAATTCGTCTTCGATGACAAATGCCTGGACACATTTTGAACACTTAAGTAAGCTTTAATATCAGCACCCATTATGCAACCCCCTGATTGGAATGAACCATTTGAAATCATGTGTGACGCGAGTGATTACGCTGTAGGTGCAATCCTAGGACAAAGAAAGGATAAAAAGCTTCATGCAATCTACTACGCCAGTAGAACCTTGGATCATGCACAAATGAACTATGCTACCACAGAAAAGGAACTCTTGGCCGTCATGTTCGCTTTGGATAAATTTCGTTTCTACCTAGTAGGAGCAAAAATAATCATCTATATCGATCACGCCGCAATCAGGTACCTACTAAGTAAAAAGGACGCCAAACCAAGGCTTCTGAGGTGGATTCTGCTCCTACAAGAATTTGACTTGGAAATCAAGGACAAGAAGGGCACTGAAAATGTAGTAGCTGACCACCTGTCGAGAATGGAAAATATCCAACCTGAACAAGTACCTATTAATGACGATTTCCCTTATGAAAGACTCTTAGCCCAGTTAGAAAGTAATACAATTGAACAATCTCTGACTTATACGGATGCAGAAACCAATGAAGTGGTAGAATCTGTTTACACTAAAACCACGCTGCCATGGTATGCTGATTTTGTCAACTATCTAGCAGTTGGAGTACTGCCACCTGATCTAACCTATCAACAAAAGAAGAAATTCTTCCATGACCTGAAACACTATTATTGGGATGAACCACTTCTCTTTAAGAGGGGCGCCGATGGTATCTTCCGTCGTTGTGTACCCGAAGATGAGGTAGAAGATATAATTTCTCATTGTCATTCCGCCCCCTATGGTGGGCACGCGAGCACTTCAAAAACTTGTGCTAAGATCTTGTAAGCTGACCTCTTTTGGCCTACTCTATGGAAGGACGTCCATATCGCAGTTATAAATTGCGACCGGTGTCAACGCACTGGCAACGTCTCTAGACGCGATGAAATGCCTCAAAAGGGCATCCTAGTGTCATACCCCAAATTTGTCCTACCTGTTTATAGTTTTCATCTGTGCATTCACCCATTAATCTTCATCCAAAAAAATCCAAAAAATATGTTCATACCTCTTTTGTTTTTATCCATTTTTATTTTTAAGTCATATCTAGTTTTTAACCATTTTTTTTTACCATTATCCATCCATATATTTATCCATAATCTAAATATCCATTTATAACCATTTTCAATTATCTTTCCTATTTTCTAACCAATTTCCATATTTCAAATTCAATTCCAAAATCCATTTTCTTTCCATAAAAACCCATTTGATTCACTACACATTATCCAATTTTATTAATCAGTTCCATTTTTCTTTACCAATATATCCCTAACTCATTAACCATTTTTATTCCAATTCAATTCAATTGTCAATTCTATTTCAAGTCCAAATTCAATTTTTATTTCAATTTCAAGGACTAAAGTTCTAATTTTCAAATTCTATCTCTTTTCAAGTTTTCATGTGTAAATCTCAAAATTCCAAGTTTAAACTCAAACTTCAAAATTCATAATGCAAAATCCAATTCATTCCAAATTTCTTCCCATACAACAAAATCTTACAAAGTTAATAAAAGCCCAACAAGGGCCTATGTGAATTTGTCAAAAATATATCTTCTCTACTATCCTCATTCGCACAACCATCTGTACTTGCACTAAACTGACCATAACCTGCTACTGCCTAATTCTTACAACCTGGACCTATGCATCAAACCAAGAAAACAATAACGCTCCAAGCCAAGATTCCTCAAGACAAATACTACGCAACAAACCTGCCCTGCATTTGAAAGTGACAACACCAGAAACAATAGAAAATTAAAAAAAAACTTTGATTGTTTCAAACACCCATTCCTCGTCACCTTCAACACGCCTCACACCCTCACAATAACACATCTACAAAACCTTAAATTCAACCCCCCATGAAAAGAAGACGCTCCCTTGAAACACATTGCAGCTAATTTCTCTCCTAACTCCTTACTCAACCATCTCCACATTATCATCAACCGGAGCCATCTTCGAATCATTATCATAAAACTCACCCTCCCCTTCACAATCTTGAGCCCAACCTTCTTCAACAACAGCCATAAACTACCAATTCTCCAATCTCCTTTTATTCTTCAACCCGCAAAATCACACACCATCCCTTACAACCTCACAACTCCACCTCCTTCTTCATTAATAAAAATCAGATCCAAAAACCTCTGCAAACCGCCGGCGGCGAGGACACCCAAAACCTTAAATCAACAACTCAAATCTTTAACTTTCAAACCCCAAATCTATTTCAACCATCCAAATCCATAAACCCACCAAACACAAATCAAATCGCGGAAGATGAAGGGAAGAAGAGACTGAGCAGAACTGGATTTCAAACCCAAACCCATACCGAACCGGAAACGAGAGGAAGGAGAGAATGAGATTAAACCCAAGAATAAACCGAGAAATCGAACTTGGACAAACCTGGAGAGGGAATCACGAGTGAGGAACCGAAAAGAAGAAGATTGTCGTTACTTTTTTTTTTTCGTATTCTGGTGGTTTACGCGATGATGAAGACATTTTCTTCTGAGCGAGTTGTTGAGGATCGTTTTTTCCTTTCCATTGTGGCGTTGACTTGTTGAGTTTTTAGATTGGGAAGCGTTCAAGTTCTTTCCCTTATATTTGTTTTATTTTAAATACAAATTGTTTTATCTTGGTCTCATGGACCCAAACCGAGTCCTTTAGAAGGATGATGGGCTTTGTCATCAACCCATGTGATTCCTTCATGTTTTTCACCACACGGTCCATCGCACCCCCCTCTTGTCTTTTTTTGTTTTAATTGATTTTAGGTTAAATTTTTTTTTAATTTCTAGTATTTTAGTTTATGCTATGAAATCATTTTATTCAATGTTTTGTTTACTTTTCGATTTTTGGTTTCAATTTTATTAGGGCCAATGATACAAAAATACTCATTAAATAGTCAAACCAACTAAATTTTGATTTATTTGAGGCCTACCCTTTTTTTTTATTTTTTATTTTCAATTTATTTCATTTATTCATCATTTTTAGGTCCATGAAAACCAAAATATCAAGATTTATCGATTTTTAATTTTAAATCTTGGTAAAGGTGAGACCTTTATTAGTTCTTTTGTCATTTTCAATTTTTATTTCATTTTACTATTTATTCATTTTTCTTATTCATTATGGGTCCATGAAAACTAATATATCAAGATTTATCAATTTTAGATTTTAAATCTTGATAAAGGTGAGACCTTTATTCATATTTCCGATTTAATTTCTAATTTCTATTTAATTTTCATTTCACATATTCTTTTATTCAATTTTGGGTCAATGAAAGTCAAAAGTCCGATTATCAACGTATCGATTAAATCGCGATTAAGACGAGACCAATTTTATTTTCTTATGTCAATATTATATCTTGTCGATTATATTATTATATTGTTGTACATATTATCATATTGTATCATATTCATTTTCATTTCATTTACTCACCATTTAATCGAAAACAATTAATAAATATCGAAGCCCTAAAAACGAATGTGAATGGACTGTTGGTTATGATCATCCACTTGCTCGACGCATACTCAAGGTTTAGTTTAGGACACTTTGCACACACACGGCTTTCTCTTGGGCTACCTTACAATGAGACCATTTATTTCTGTCAACACTTGTATTTTACATGTACCCCTCCCCCATTCCGATGTACGTATTTATTATTTCCTTTTATTTGCGGTTTGTTTACTAGGAGCACCCCTAGGGACTAGCATAGACAACCCGTTTTCAAACCAAACTCTCGATTCGTCGTCGAGCCATTTTCAAACAAACCTTTTTCCAACCAAACTCTCGATTCGTCGTCGAGCCACTTTCAAAATCAATATCCAAACCATAGTCTTTTTAATCAAATTCATTTCATAAACAAATAAACCCTTGATCCAACGTCAAGCGGATTTTCATAATTAAACTCCGAAAACAACTAACAATTATCGTAACTCTTTTAAGGTGAAAAATGGGGGTTCAAGTCTTTGATCTTCCTTCGATTGTTTGGGTGCGAGTTCTCTTACTCGTGTGTGAGCAATTGACGCCTCTTCTTTTAACAAATCAAATCCTTTTCAAAATAACCAAGCGCATACAATAAACCCTTGATCCCACGTCAAGCGGACTTTCAAAATAAACCTCAAAACGATTAACAATTATCGAAACTCTTTCAAGGTGAAAAATGGGGGTTCAAGTCTTTGTTCTTCCTTCGATTGTTTATGTGCGAGTTCTCTTACTCGTGTGTAAGCAATTGGCACCTCTCTTTAAAACAAACCAACAATTCTCCTTTTTTCGTGGGTGTACCACGAACTACGACTGCTCTGATTCTTTATTCTCGTCCGAATAAGGATACGTAGGCACAAGATTGTGATGATCTTGGCGAGCACACTACCATCTTTTTCCGTCAAACCCCGTAGTCGAACTACGATTGCTCTGATTTCTCATTCTCGTCCGAATGAGCATACGTAGGCCCGAGGTCGCGATGACCTTGCCGGGCACCCTATCCTTAAACCACCCCATTTCCCCTTAGTATCTTTTCCTTTTATCTTTACCTTTCGGCATTTATTTTAGAGAAGAAAATAGATAAACTTAGCTAACGAGTATCGCGATTCGAATCAAGAGGTTCCCGTTGAGTACAACGGACGTGAGGGGGTGCGCGTACCTTCCCCTCACGTAACCGACTCCCGAACCTAGAATGTGGTTGCGACGCCATGTTCTTATCCGCTCCTTAAAGGTTTTCTCGATATTTTCCTTTCCCTCTTTTGGGATAAATAAAGTTCGATGGCGACTCTGTCGAACCGTTTTCCGCGCCTTTCGCGCGAGGGTCGTGTCTTCGATTAAGCGATTTTTTCGAGGTGCGACAGATGGCGACTCTGCTGGGGATATATTTACTCCATGCAAGAGAGAGTCGAGCCTATCTTGATTCGAATCGCTAGCTCTTTAGCTTCGTTTATTTATTTTCTTCTCGTTTGCTTATTTACTTGTGTTACCTTTTGTGGCATTGTTGGGATGGTCTGACATTGGGAACTTTGTGAGATGGCTCTACACCCGAGTCAAGAAGAACCCTAGGATTAGGATAGTGGTTGTGTAGTGTAGGCTTGCGTGGTCTCTTCCGCGTGAGTTGAAGCGAAAACCACCGCTTGGAGTAGATTCCCTTGGAGATATTATTGTTGTGGTGAATCTTTGCCATGGTGGTAATACTTTCGAGGTGGGTCGTTGATCCCAAGGACCATTAACCCAATTTACCCATGGTGGTTGGAATTGTTAATTCTATGTGAGTTAATGCGAACGCCCCAATCAGATGAGATCCCTCGAACGTATTAATTCCTAACAGTAATATTTTCGACCACGATCTAGGATTCTGAGAACCCTATTTAGAACCCGTGTGTCGATGGTTGTGTAGTGGGCGCCTCCGAGGAATCTTTCTCGTGGGGAAGAAACGAAGACCTCACCTAGACGAGATTATTTCGAGGATATTATAGTCGGATGTCTCTTCGTCTTGGTTATAATGTTTTCGAAATGTATCCATAACTCTAGGCACCTACCCATCTTAGAAACCTACCCGTGGGCTTTCGTGATCCTAGTCGTGGTTCTCGACCCGTCATCTCCAGCCAACCTCAGAACTGTTGGAAGCGGTTTGATCCTGCGATCCTGGATCTTGCATCCTGCATTGCATCTCCTGTCATTGCATTGCATTTCATCTGTTACGCATCTTGCATTGCATTTTCGACCTCAGAATCTCATTTCAACTTCCTTCCTTCTCCAGTACATCAAGCCGATTCCTCGACACGGATGCGTTACTCGAGCCAAAAGTAGACGAATGATTAATCATATCCAACAAGACCATGCTGCCACATGTACAGGCTGGACCATCAGTCATTAAAGGGGTTGCCAAAGACAAGCAGAACAGTCTCCACCTCTGAACAAGCCAGTTCAAGCACCAATCAAGTCAAGACAGGAAGATCAGTTCCTCGAAGAAGGCAGTCATGTTGCCATCCAATCATTTGCATTCTTGTATTTTCATTTTTTTTTGTTTAAGTACTGTATGCTTTGAACATTTTCGTTTGTATTTGGTTTTCTTAATGTATTGACTATGCATGTTTTGAATCAGTTATGTTGTATTCACTCTTTTTTCCATTTACTGCAAAACACTGACACATATTTCCACTTCACTCTCTTTATCAACTGTCGTTCAGCAATGATTGGAGGGAGGATGATGAAAACAAAATACCCATAATTGCAAAATGTATGCTTTCGGACAGAATCTCGTCGAGGATGTACAGGCATTGTTTCAATCCCCCAAACACTGGAGAGACAAGGAGTTAATCCCTAGTAAACCACTTCGAGCCTAGAAGTAGTAGTTTCCATCGTATATTCAAACCTTTACACTCAACCTGGGGCAGGGTAGTGTTCAGTTAATCCTAACTACCGAATTCACAAAGCAAAATTCCACAAGACATGATGGTTGTTCATCAAAGACCTATGACTTGGTAGTCACAATTATCCAACAAAACCAAAAAAAAAAAAAAAAACAAAAAATCAAAAGTCTGCTAAGTCCAGCACCTCAAAGGAGACTTAGGCAAAAGTCAAAGCAACCCTGATGGACTCGAAAAACGAAATTAGTCCATGCAAAAGATAGGGATCAAAAACAAAGTCAAAAGACGCCCTCGAATCCTCACCAAAAACAAAATAAGACTCAGTGACCACCAAATCAAAACCAAAGGGTCACTAACATCCATCAAAAGCAAAATAAGGTGACTGTCATCTCAAGCATACCTTAAACCGTCAACCCTTTTGGAATTCAAACATGTGCAGATTTAACTGAACGTAGGACTGGAGGTCATCACGAAGAAGGGGTGGGTAAAAATCATACTTTGAGCCTAATATCCTTTGTTTCATAAACCGTAAACCAGACCACGTTACAACCCTCAAAAGACCTAATTGAGGCGAGGTTTATTCTGAAGGCATACCATCGCAAGGTTGCGTAAACTGACTCCCCATATTTGCTAATCTTCAGCATTGGTGTCATTCTCCTTGCTATATCTTTCACACCATCAAAAATCAGCACACGTTTGGGCTAACGGTCCATTCGTCTCACTATCACGACACTCCAATAAATTACTCTTTTTCAAAACTTGCATGAGCATTGTATTAAGATTACCATTTATAAATGTGCAACTTTAATTGCAAATTAGTGCTAGACATCAAAGCAATTCCAACAAGGGGCAATCAAAGAGGAACTCGAGCTTTCAGTGGTGCCGACCCGAATCATGACTTCCTCAAACCCTCAGTCAGGGGCATTTCCTTCAACAGCTCAATCAGGGACAAAGTCATCTCAAAGCACATCAAAGTTCAACTTTCAAAGATCAAATAACTTCAGAACTGGTTAATCAGAGGCAGACCATTACCATATTCAGACTGGGGCAAGACTCATTGCAGCAGGCTATCCTCACCAATAAATCAACAAGCGGTCAAACACAGAGCTCAAGAGCATCTTCGTCTGCTTCAATCATGGAATTTTCAATGAACTGAGTGTCGAGGAAATCAAATCCCTCCCACCGCCCAAAAGTCCAATCCTCATTGGCAACTACCAAGTCCACCACGCTGGCACCTCCGAACTAATCCAATCACCCGTCTGCAATCATATGCATCATACGCATCGCATTCAATATCATGTGCATCATATGCATACCAAAAACCAAATCATACTTCTCTGGCACTTGCATCTCCGCGCGTCAGCATTTGCATTGCACATCATTATAAAATCAAGCATTCACATATGCATGTCAAGATCCAGGATCAATCTCAAGACTGCAAGAAGATCTTCAGCCCAGCCAGGGGCATCTTCATCAATCCGTAGACGTTCTTCACAAAGTTATTCCAAGGCGATCTTCAGCCTAGTCAGGGGCATCTTCTACAAATATGTGGGCGTTCCTCACGAAGTCAAGATTTCAAAGCAATCTTCAGCCCGGTCAGGGGCATCTTCTTCAAGTTCATGGGTGTTCCTCATGAAGGTCTTCAACCTTCTGTTGATGAAGCTGTGATCTCCAAGCAAGTCAGTGGGCGTTCCTCATTGAATCTTTTCTTCAGGTCGAACTACGACTGCCCTGATTCTTTATTCTCGTCCGAGTAAAGATACGTAGGCACAAGATTGCGTAGATCTTGGCGGGTTACCTTTTCCTTTTTTCGCTGTTTACCTTCTCCATTTTTCACTATCTCCCTTTCCTTTTCGTGGGCTCTCCTCATTGATTTCTTTACTTCAACCTTTGTGTGTGTGCCCTATTATCTCGTTGGTAATAGCAGGTTGTGTGTGTGCCCTATTATCTCGTCGGTAATAGTAGACGTTGCGTGTGTGCCCTATTATCTCATCGGTAATAGTAGGCTCTGTGTGTGCCCTATTATCTCGTCGGTAATAGCAGGCTGTGTGTGTGTGCCCTATTATCTCGTCGGTAATAGCAGGCTGTGTGTGTGTGCCCTATTATCTCGTCGGTAATAGCAGGTTGTGTGTGTGTGCCCTATTATCTCGTCGGTAATAGCAGGTTGTGCGTGTGTGCCCTATTATCTCGTCGGTAATAGCAGGCTTTGACCTCATTTCCATCCTTTTGGTGGAAGGGTATGTGTGCGTGTGTGTGCCTAGGGGTGGCAAAATGGATGGGTTGGATGGATATGGATTTGATCGTTAGTGGATGGATCAAAACAATCCATTAATCCATTAACAATCCATTAAATTTTTTTCAAGAAAATCTAATTCAATCCATCCATTGAGAATAAAATTCATCTGGTCCATCCATTAACCTCTTTATAATGGACGGATATCCATCCATCCATAAAAAATGTTTTAAATTTTAAATTTTATAAAACTATATTTTTGAAAATAAATTTTTTTCAACAATTTTTCTTTTATTTCTCTCAAAATTCATACCCATGATCTTTTAAATAATTGTTTTCATTAATTTATCACTCTATCTATTAAATTTCTATCTGTCTAACTAATAAAATCTAGAAGTAGTAAAATATAATGATTCACTTTCTTTAAAAAAAATTGTAATCAATAATTAACATGCAGTAATATAATATAAATACTATAATATAAAGTAATTGTATAAAGTAGTAACAGTAACAACAACAACAACCTAATTTATAATTAACATGCAGTAATTCTAATCACTTAGTATTAGTGGGTATAAAGTAAACTGATGATAAAAGCTACTAAATGTAAAAATTAATTTATCATCTATTATGAACGAAATTAAATAAAATTTAGATTGTAAATTGTTAATATGATATTGATCATTAAAATTAACTTTCCGATAAAAAAATATATTAATAAACTCTCATTGATATATTTTGAATCATATTAGTAAGAAAATTATCTAAAACAAAATTTAAAAATAGTAAAATTGGAGCATAGAAAATTTTTCTTTAATTATAATATTTTTTATTAGAAAATATGAGAAAGAGAAAATTATTTTTTTTTTAATTATATTTTATGATATATATTTTTTGAAATAATAAAAAAATTTTACTATAAAAATAATCCAATGGATTTGAAAATTTTAGTGGATGAATTGGATTAATCCATGATTCTAATGGGATGGATTGAATCCAATCCATTAACTAATTTTATGGGTAATGGATGGATTGGATGGATTTCTACTTAATAGATTCAATTGCCACCCCTATGTGTGCCCTATTATCTCGTCGGTAATAGCAGCCTTTGACCTCATTTCCATCCTTTTGTTGGAAGGGTTTGTGTGCGTGTGTGTGCTCTATTATCTCGTCGGTAATAGCAGACTTTGGCCTCATTTTCATCCTTTTGGTCGAAGGGTCTGGGTGCGTGTGTTTACTATCATCCTTTGGTGATAGGTCTGTCATCCTTTTGGTGTCAGATTTCTTGTTTTCCAACTTCCCAATCCATTTTCTTTCTTTCAGACAAATTTGCGGTCTTCTTCATATCTAATTGTCTTCTACCTCGAAAATTGAACGCCGTAGCAGTTGATCTAACTCAGTTTAAGCCAATTAGATAGGGGCATCTGTCATACCCCAAATTTGTCCTACCTGTATATAGTTTTCATCTGTGCATTCACCCATTAATCGTCATCCAAAAAAATCCAAAAAATATGTTCATCCCTCTTTTGTTTTTATCCATTTTTATTTTTAAGTCATATCTAGTTTTTAACCATTTTTTTTTACCATTATCCATCCATATATTTATCCATAATCTAAATATCCATTTATAACCATTTTCAATTATCTTTCCTATTTTCTAACCAATTTCCATATTTCAAATTCAATTCCAAAATCCATTTTCTTTCCATAAAAATCCATTTGATTCACTACACATTATCCAATTTTATTAATCAGTTCCATTTTTCTTTACCAATATATCCCTAACTCATTAACCATTTTTATTCCAATTCAATTCAATTGCCAATTCTATTTCAAGTCCAAATTCAATTTTTATTTCAATTTCAAGGACTAAAGTTCTAATTTTCAAATTCTATCTCTTTTCAAGTTTTCAAGTGTAAATCTCAAAATTCCAAGTTCAAACTCAAACTTCAAAATTCATAATACAAAATCCAATTCATTCCAAATTTCTTCCCATACAACAAAACCTTACAAAGTTAACAAAAGCCCAACAAGGGCCCATGTGAATTTGTCAAAAATATATCTTCTCTACAATCCTCATTCGCACAACCATCTGTACTTGCACTAAACTGACCATAACATGCTACTGCCTAATTCTTACAACCTGGACCTATGCATCAAACCAAGAAAACAATAACGCTCCAAGCCAAGATTCCTCAAGACAAACACTACACAACAAACCTGCCCATCATTTGAAAGTGACAACACCAGAAACAATAGAAAATAAAAAAAAAAACTTTGATTGTATTAAAGGAGGAGAGAACGATTAAGAGGGGGGGGGGGGGGGGGGGCGACAAACCTGAAGAAAAAAAACTCTTCATTCTGATTCTTCAAACACCCATTCCTCGTCACCTTCAACACGCCTCACACCCTCACAACAACACATCTACAAAACCTTAAATTCAGCCCCCCCATGACAAGAAGACGCTCCCTTCAAACACATTGCAGCTAATTTCTCTACTCACTCCTTACTCAACCATCTCCACATTATCATCAACCGGAGCCATCTTCGAATCATTATCATAAAACTCACCCTCCCCTTCACAATCTTGAGCCCAACATTCTTCAACAACAGCCGTAAACTACCAATAACCATTCTCCAATCTCCTTTTATTCTTCAACCCGCAAAATCACACACCATCCCTTACAACCTCACAACTCCACCTCCTTCTTCATCAATAAAAATCAGATCCAAAAACCTCTGCAAACCGCCGGCGGCAAGGACACCCAAAACCTTAAATCAATAACTCAAACCTTTAACTTTCAAACCCCAAATCTATTTCAACCATCCAAATCCATAAACCCACCAAACACAAATCAAATCACGAAAGATGAAGGGAAGAAGAGATTGAGCAGAACTGGATTTCAAACCCAAACCCATACCGAACCGGAAACGAGAGGAAGGAGAGAAGAAGATTAAACCCAAGAATAAACCGAGAAATCGAACTTGGACAAACCTGGAGAGGGAATCGCGAGTGAGGAACCGAAAAGAAGAAGGTTGTCGTTACTTTTTTTTTCGTATTCTGGTGGTTTACGCGATGATGAAGACATTTTCTTCTGAGCGAGTTGTTGAGGATCGTTTTTTCCTTTCCATTGTGGCGTTGACTTGCTGAGTTTTTAGATTGGGAAGCGTTCAAGTTCTTTCCCTTATATTTGTTTTATTTTAAATACAAATTGTTTTATCTTGGTCTCATGGACCCAAACCGAGTCCTTTAGAAGGATGATGGGCTTTGTCATCAACCCATGTGATTCCTTCATGTTTTTCACCACACGGTCCATCGCACCCCCTCTTGTCTTTTTTTGTTTTAATTGATTTTAGGTTAAAATTCTTTTTAATTTCTAGTATTTTAGTTTATGCTATGAAATCATTTTATTCAATGTTTTGTTTACTTTTCGATATTTGGTTTCAATTTTATTAGGGCCAATGATACAAAAATACTCATTATTTAGTCAAACTAACTAAATTTTGATTTATTTGAGGCCTACCCTTTTTTTATATTTTTTTTATTTCAATTTATTTCATTTATTCATCATTTTTAGGTCCATGAAAACCAAAATATCAAGATTTATCGATTTTTAATTTTAAATCTTGGTAAAGGTGAGACCTTTATTAGTTCTTTTGTCATTTTCGATTTTTATTTCATTTTACTATTTATTCTTTTTTTTTATTCATTATGGGTCCATGAAAACCAATATATCAAGATTTATCAATTTTAGATTTTAAATCTTGATAAAGGTGAGACCTTTATTCATATTTCTGATTTAATTTCTAATTTCTATTTAATTTTCATTTCACATATTCTTTTATTCAATTTTGGGTCAATGAAAGTCAAAAGTCTGATTATCAACTTATCGATTAAATCGCGATTAAGACGAGACCAATTTTATTTTCTTATGTCAATATTATATCTTGTCGATTATATTATTATATTGTTGTACATATTATCATATTGTATCATATTCATTTTCATTTCATTTACTCACCATTTAATCGAAAACAATTAATAAATATCGAAACCCTAAAAACGAATGTGAATGGACTGTTGGTTATGATCATCCACTTGCTCGACGCATACTCAAGGTTTAGTTTAGGACACTTTGCACACACACGGCTTTCTCTTGGGCTACCTTACAATGAGACCATTTATTTCTGTCAACACTTGTATTTTACATGTACCCCTCCCCCATTCCGATGTACGTATTTATTATTTCCTTTTGTTTGCGGTTTGTTTACTAGGAGCACCCCTAGGGACTAGCATATACAACCCGTTTTCAAACTAAACTCTCGATTTGTCGTCGAGCCATTTTCAAACAACCCATCGTGACATCGTTACTAGGAGCACCCTTAGGGACTAGGATCGATTCTCACTCATTTTCATCAAACTCTCGATTCGTCGTCGAGCCATTTTCAAACAAACCTTTTTCCAACCAAACTCTCGATTCGTCGTCGAGCCACTTTCAAAATCAATATCCAAACCATAGTCTTTTCAATCAAATTCATTTCATAAACAAGTAAACCCTTGATCCAACGTCAAGCGGATTTTCATAATCAAACTCCAAAAACAACTAACAATTATCGTAACTCTTTTAAGGTGAAAAATGGGGGTTCAAGTCTTTGATCTTCCTTCGATTGTTTGGGTGCGAGTTCTCTTACTCGTGTGTGAGCAATTGACGCCTCTTCTTTTAATAAATTAAATCCTTTTCAAAATAACCAAGCGCATACAATAAACCCATGATCCCACGTCAAGCGGAGTTTCAAAATAAACCTCAAAACGATTAACAACTATCGAAACTCTTTCAAGGTGAAAATTGGGGGTTCAAGTCTTTGATCTTCCTTCGATTGTTTAGGTGCGAGTTCTCTTACTCGTGTGTAAGCAATTGGCGCCTCTCTTTAAAATAAACCAACAATTCTCCTTTTTTCGTGGGCGTACCACGAACTACGACTGCTCTGATTCTTTATTCTCGTCCGAATAAGGATACGTAGGCACAAGATTGCGATGATCTTGGCGAGCACACTACCATCTTTTTCCGTCAAACCCCGTAGTCGAACTACGATTGCTTTGATTTCTCATTCTCGTCCAAATGAGCATACGTAGGCCCGAGGTCGCGATGACCTTGCCGAACACCCTATCCTTAAACCACCCCAATTCCCCTTAGTATCTTTTCCTTTTATCTTTACCTTTCCGCATTTATTTTAGAGAAGAAAATAGATAAACTTAGCTAACGAGTATCGCGATTCGAATCAAGAGGTTCCCGTTGAGTACAACGGACGTGAGGGGGTGCGCTTACCTTCCCCTCACGTAACCGACTCCCGAACCCAGAATGTGGTTGCGACGACCGTGTTCTTATCCGCTCCTTAAAGGTTTTCTCGATATTTTCCTTTCCCTCTTTTGGGATAAATAAAGTTCGATGGCGACTCTGTCGAACCGTTTTCCGCGCCTTTCGCGCGAGGGTCGTGTCTTCGATTAAGCGATTTTTTCGAGGTGCGACACCTAGAAGTAGAAGTCTTTGACGTGTGGGGAATAGATTTCATGGGACCATTTCCGTCCTCTTTTGGTAACAAGTACATACTCGTCGCTATCGATTACGTCTCAAAATGGATCAAAGCTATAACAGCTCCTACCAACGATGCACGGGTAGTGAATAAGCTCTTTAAGAACATAATTTTTCCTAGGTTCGGTGTTCCGAGACTGGTAATCAGTGATGGAGGTTCCCACTTTATCTCGAAAATCTTTGAGAAACTTCTATCAAAATATGGAGTCAAACACCGTGTAGCAACACCTTACCACCCCCAAACGAGTGGGCAAGTAGAAGTATCAAACAGAGAAATTAAACAAATTCTAGAAAAGACCGTTGCCACCTCTAGGAAAGATTGGTCTTCTAAACTGCATGAAGCTTTATGGGCTTATAGGACAGCTTACAAAAACCCCATAGGAACCACGCCATTTAAACTAGTCTATGGCAAATCTTGTCACCTGCCGGTAGAAATAGAACATAAAGCCTATTGGGCTATCAAAACTATCAATCTAAATTATACGGCTACGCACAAAAAGAGAATTTTGGACCTACATGAACTATACGAACTTAGATTAGATGCCTATGAGAATGCTAGGATATACAAAGAAAGAACAAAAAAATGGCATGACAGACGCATAGCAATGAAAGAATTTGAAATAGGAGATATCGTGCTTTTATTTAATTCTAGACTTAAATTCTTCCCAGGTAAGCTTCGTTCTAGGTGGTCTGGTCCCTTTGAAGTTACCAAAGTCTTGTTAAGTGGTGCAGTTGAAATAAAAGGTAGATCTAGTGAACCGTTCATCGTAAACGAACAACGTTTAAAACACTATCACTGCGTAGACAATAGGGATTATTCAATTGCTCTAAAACTGGCAGAAATGCCTACATTCCCCTTAAGCTAATGATTCTTATAAACTGTCGAGCTCCCGACGTTAAATGAAGCGCTGAGTGGGAGGCAACCCACGAAATTTGTTTTTGTTTATTACTTTATCTTTATCTTTTATTTTGTTTTCACTTCGTTATTTTTCTTATTATTTTTGTCAAAATTTACTTCACTTCCAGATGCGGTTTTATTTTTTCAAATATTTTTAAAAAAATCAGTACTGATTGTCTCAATTTATGCCTCCAGGATTCTCATCTTTTTCTACCTTCTTCCTTCTCCATTTGTTTTACTTTTCCGATTAACTGATAAGATGGATAATGAAGACACCATGGTTGTGCTATTCAGGGACGTTGTCCAATGGCACCGCTATGAGGCTCTCTCTCTTAGACCTATGGCCTTAACCAAATTTCCCCATGGACCTACCATGACTGCCTTAGGCATAAGTGATAGCATAGACTTTATGTTTAACCAGATAGGCTGGGAGGGTTTTCCTAGGAAAAAGCATCCGACTTACCACAGACTGACCCTAGAATTTTTAAGCTCACTGTCCTACGACCCTAACCATGGCATGGGATTTAATAGGGGTAAGATAACCTTTAGGCTATTTGGGTATACGTGCCATTTCAACAACAGGGAGATCGCGGAACTATTGGATTTCCCTAATGGACCCGACGTTTTCTCCATGGCACAAGAGGATTTATTAATGGAAGATGAACTGAACTTTTTCTGGAGTAGTATTTCAGGACGACCACATCATGACCCGCACCCTATGGTGTCCACTGAAATTCACAACCCGGCCATAAGATACTTTCATATGATTTTAGCCTTCACCCTTTTTGGAAAAGCTGAGAATGACACCCTAGTATCTAGAGATGAGCTATTTATTATGTTTTGTGTGTTTCAGTCCCGACCTGTTAATGGGGCTACCTTTATGCTTGATAACCTCCGCGGGATTGCTCAAGCTGATCATGGTCCCATTTTGATAGGTGGCCTTGTAACAAAAATTGCTGAAGCCATGGGATTTAGGACACGTCTTTCCCGAGTGAACCCGTTAGGAGGATATAAACCAATGAATATCACCTTTTGTTTTAACCAAGAACTAATTAGAAATCTTGGACCACCCCCATTTCAACTCCTGATCAATAATGAAGTTGTTTCACATTTTACACTGCCTGATCATGAGCGAACTAGTGTGCATAACCGCCATAACTGGCTTTATGATTTAGATGTGCCACAGTCTGAAAACAAACTTGATAGTCATGTGTCTGAAATTGAGATTGACCCTGAAACTCCTCCTCACTATCATGATTTTCCTGAGCATCCTATGAATGATATTAATATTGTCCCTCATGCAAACATCCATACTACACTAGAAGCTTTCAGTACTGAACTTCATGCCATGAGAGACCAACTTCAACTTATCCGTCTTGACATCATCGGTCTAATGGATACAACAGTTGAGCAACTGGACCAACTGAACCAAGCGGTGGAATCATTGAAACGCAGGCGCAACTGATTTCTACTGTTTTTGACTTATTTACTGCATTTCCATTTTCCCTTGAAGTATTAATTTTTCACTGTTGGATTTAAATTAAACTCACTGATGCGTTTGCATCTGTTACTGTCACTTTTGGATACTGAACAATTTTGCTTCAGTTAATGCAATTTCATTTTTATTGGTATTTAATGTTAAACTCTGTTAATTGTAATTATTTTTATATTACTGTGGTTCAAATATATTATTACTGCGTGAAATGTTATATCTGGTTCAAATATATTTTTATTGAGTAAAATGTTATAGGTTGTTTACTAAATATATGCATTACTGGAGGTGAAATTGAAAGGTGAAATTGAAATTTCTAAGAGGTTTATTGAAAGTGGGCCGTTACGACCATGACAACCCTGTGACGGTGTCACAAGCATCACAAGGGTGACGACCGTAATAGCATCTGTGACGACCGTCACACAGTTAAACCCTGTTATATTCGTATCAGACCCCTCGTATCCTTTCTTCTTCCATTCTTCTGCAACCGTCCCACTCACCATTGATTGCGATTCCCACCATAACTCCACACCGTTCAATATCACCATTTATTCACCCACTCACCACATTTTTCTCTATTAAAACTCACTCAATTCACTCCAAATTCACAATCTCACCTCTGTTCCGTAACCAACCCACATTCTAAAACCAGAAACTCTTGCATGCACAATGGCTCGACAACCAGACCTTTCATAGATAATTTTTCGTGATGGCCAAGCGGGTGAGTATCAAAGGGAGAAGTATCTCAAGTTCCACAAACGATCAATTCAATCCACGCGCTATCTTGACATTACCTGTCTAGAAGAGCTTGGCTTGTTGGAAGGAGTTCGTTGGATGCTTCATAATTCGGAGCTAACTCACATTTGCACACAAAACCTGCCGTCATACGAAGCTCTGACATTGGAATTCCTCAGCTCCTTTTCCTACAACACCCCTTCAGACGACGCGCAGTTTCTCACCGGGTCCGCCTCTTTTAGGATGTTCAACACCGAGTACTCTCTTTCTCAAGACGAGCTTGCCACCATGCTAAAATTTCCACAAGGTGACAATGTGCAGTACCGTGTGCCACGCGATCCTAACTGGCCGAACACGGCATTTGAAAATTGGAGAACTTTAACAGGAGAAAGGGCTGATAGCTGGGAGGGACTTAATGCTACATATATCCATAACCCAGCTATACGGTACTATCAGCGCATTTTGGGGCATACCATCTTCGGAAGAGTCAATAATCATAAGGTAAATTCAAAGGAGCTCTTCTTTATGCATTGTGTATTTACACTTGTACCGGTCAACGCCATTTCATTCCTGCTATCACATATTAGCTCCAGTTGTGCGAGAGGTACCACTGCTTTCTGTTTTGGTGGATTAGTCACCTCTATCACGCTGGCCTTGAATTTGGGAGACAAGCTTACCCACTTACCTTCTATACCGGCGGTGTATATGGATTTGGAACATTGTCGCAGCTCACACCTGATTAGACTTAGACGCGACAACAAATACAACCCTGTGGTACGAAAGAGGGTAGTGAAGAGTATTGTCTTGCCCTGTACTGCTCGAATTGATCCAAAAAACATGGCAAACTGGTTATTTGATTTGGATGCACCTGAGCCTGATGCAGCTGCACCAGAAGGTCAGGCCAGAGATGATTATGATGAAATGGAGCATGGCCTCCCTGAAAATGACCCCCAGTCACCTGAAATGCAACCAGCTAGCTCATCCTCCCGTCGCCGTCGATGAAGCGGCCGCGCCCCTGCCACTACTGATGACATCCTCACGGCCATCATGCAGAGAAATGAGTTAGATGCCCAGCGAGACCAGAGCCACCAGACTCAGCACGCTGAAATGATAAGTCTCATGCGGCAAATTCAACAAGACCAACGCGAGCATGGAGAGAGGATGGATCGCAGGATGTCAAGCGTCATAGATGAGATGGGCGCTTTGACTATGAGGGTAGACAGCTTGTACGACTACGTCTATCATGTGGGTATGCCACATCCCCATGCACATGGTGGATAGGGACGAGCTCGTGGCAGATCACGAGGACCCCAGTATTTTTTCATTTCTTTTTCCATTTTGATGTTCCTTTCTTTTTACACTATTGCAAAACATTGAGGACAATGTTAGACTCAGTGTGGGAGGGGAAACATTCGTTTCAGTTTATTTGCTAGTTTATGTTGTTATTTCCTTTTTATTGACTTTAATGTACTTCCTGGCTAGTATATGAATATGTTTTTCGTACTATCCAATTTCCCCACTTTATTTTGCCTTAACATAAAATTTTTATTGATTCGATGCATAACTCGACACGCCTTTAGAGTATATAGGTTGTCTTACGAGTAGGCTATGTTGGATACTTGAGAAATCATGAACAAAATTGATACCGTCTTGACACCTTAGACCTCTCATATTTGCGTCATCAGTTTGAGTACCTATTATACCGTTACCTTAAGCTGCAAATTCTAAATTAGCCCCTAGTAGTTTATATTAGCAGTCAGCACCGCCTAAACACAAGCTATGTGGAGAGCCGACGAAGATAAGTGATTGATACCTCAAGTTGCTAAAAATTGAAAATTTTCACGCCTTTGACCGTGGAAATAGAAATGCACCAAATATAAAGAAAGCAAGTGATGCAAAAAGGCAATAGAAATCTGTTGTTAGTTGGTTCAGAGGTATCTGGTACTGAACTCGGTAGGGCGAACTACGGTTCGATCCCCCACAACTTGCAAGCAGAATATGTACAAAAAGGGGTACCGCACTTGTGTACCAGACCCCTCGATTAAAGGATCAAAATCACTAACAGGCTACTCTACTATGTGCGTACAAAGGAAAAGGGCTTAATGTGATTGCGTTAGAATGAAAATGGGCGAAATAGAAGCATTAGGTGAAGCTATGATAGAATAATTCAGACCGGTATGTAAAAGGGAGGTTTATGACCACGTTCCGTGTTTTGTGTCATTAATGTATCTCTGGTGTTTGTTTGAGTATCTATCGTTTCAAACAAAAGCCCACACAACTATGTACGATTCAGAGGAGTGTCAGGTATGTGCACTGGATCAATGCTTTTGAAATGATTATTTGCTTAAGGACAAGCAAATGTTTAAGTGAAGGGGAGTTTGATAAGGCGATATTACATAGTATATTTTGCCCTGAATTACATTGATTTATTTCGTTATTTTCGTTTGTTAACATTGTATTTGCGAGTATTAAGTTCATTTTTAGGTATTCTCTTTAAGTCAACCAGCAAGAAGAAAGAAGAAGAAAACATAAGAAAATAGAAGAAAACTAGATGTTTTGACAGCAGAATAAAGATTATGCATTAAGGAGGTGTGACGACCGTCATATAAGCATGGCGACTGCCACAAGCTTAAAAGCTGTGACCCTCGTCACAAGGCCATGATGACCGACACAAACCAACTTCTCAGAAATTAATTCTAAACTACGTGGCCTCTCAACGGTTATAATCCAACACAAGCCACGATCAACCAGTAACCTCAGAGATTTTCGGTCGTGTGCACCTACCTGAGATTTTCTCTCCCTGATTCACGCCAACTCTCAAGGGCTATAAATAGAGTAGTTTACTTCACAAGACTCGGCCTCCTCCCCCAAAGATTTTTACGAGATTTTTCCTAAGTTCAGAGCTTTCAATTCTTTGCATTACCTTTCCCGTTTTTTACCTTCCAAAGCAATAGTTTCCTACAACGGGGAACTATTGCACTTAACTAGTTAGTTAGTTTAGCAGTTATTTCACTTTAAGTTTAATGGTACGAGCGAAGCCAATCCTGCCGGCTTGTGGAGGATCGTGTACTCAAAATTCATTGTTTCAAGGTTTTTACTCAATTAATATAATTGCCATTTACGTTTAAATATCATGTCTGCATTAATGTTTTATTGTTTATGTTTGTGTATGTCTGTTAAAATGTCCGACTAAATTATTTATATCGGTATGTAATTAAGTCGATCGGAAAGGGGTCTGATCGATCGTAGGTAAACTTTGACACTTTAATTTTCTGGTTCCGATTTCTTATTTTAACTGACTTTTGTTACGAGAGTAAGAAAGTAACGAAGGTTACGATCAATAAAACAGAAGTTTGAGATTTTAACCGGATAGCTGAAACTGGGACATTGGTTTTAAATACAGCGAGAGCGCTTTAGAAGCAATTAGGACTTATTAACTTTCAAAAAGTATTTTTAAATTCAAATGGGCTAGCAAGAGGCATTCTGATTTAGGAATATAGTTGGAGCCAATAACACGAGAGTGTGAGGTAAAGACTTTTAAATTGGTATTTTTCTACTGAAAACTATTTGCCTAATAAGTCGACGATCTCTTGGATCCCCGATGATTGATGAATTATGTACCGATACTCCGCTATACTTTAATCAAATATAAATTCTAGTTTAATTTTAGTTTCCCGTTTGCACCTTAATCTAAAAAATCATCCGCCTTAGCTAAACATAGTAACAACCCGATAGCACTAGTTTGATTATCGGTCCCTGTGGGTTTGATATCTTTTAAAACTACGCGATAGACTGTGCGCTTGCAGTTAGTAACCCCGATAGACTCATAAAGTCGCGATCATAATGACACTATTAAAGATGAAGGAGATGGAAATGCTGATGGAGATGAATGAAAGGACGTTGAAGAAGAAGAAGAAGAAGAAGAAGAAAGTGAAGAGTCGCAAAGTGAAAGTGATGATTAAAAGTAGCACCCGCACTACTCTCAATCTTAAAACACTGTGTATTTTAGTTACTTTAATTACTTTCTAGTTAGTTATCTTTTATGTCTTTGTTTTGAACAATTTAATTTTTCTTTAATGTTTATGTTATTATGATGAACAAAGACATGAACTTGAAAATGTTGTTCATTTTGTCCAAGACATGAACATGTTCAAGTTCTAGTTCTAGTGCATGAGTACATTATGTACAAAATTTTGAAATTTGTGATTTTACATCTGATTGTTTGTCTCTCAAAATGTAGATTGTCCATTGGATAAAACAAAGAAATAAAAACAAGTTCATGATGTAGAGATTCTCGCTAGGCGAGACATGTGCAACAAGTAGGTTTTTGGTAGAATTAAAATCAAACGACATGATTAAAGGTTTTTTTTTTTATTTTTCATTCAAAGTTGATTCTTGATTATCTATGAATGATAGCATAAACATGAAATCATTGATTTTTTAAAGTTAAATTTCATCCCTTGTTTTGTGAAAAAAAATGTTGGTTGAAATTTGAATCATACAAAGCCTAACCAAGGGAATTGTGTAAATCCTTATGTTTTAAATAGATATATTGAGTGTAGGCACATTTGAATCTAAGAAAAACCAAGATTTTTTTGCAGTCAAGCCATATTACAACCCGATTAGAAGACCTTAGTGATCCATGACTGACTACATACTTTCTAATATTCCTTAGATGAAGTGCAAAATTGATTTATAGTTTATGTATTGCCTAAGAATTGAGGGATACACTAACTTATTGAGTTATCTCATTGAAACCATAATTCTGATTGAAAATTGATTGTTGATCTTAACATGTTTTGAAATCATACTTTGATTAAACAAAGTTTTCATCAAGTTATGCTCTATGGATGATTATTACATTGATTTTGAATTTTCATATAAAGGAATCATACCAAGTTACAATGGTTTTTCAAAATATTTATAATTAAGTCAACAACCTCAAATGCCATATGAATATTGAGAACGAAACATAAGTGCCAAATTAACTTGTTTTACATAAGTACTTATCAACTTATATCACGAGTAGTCATATAAAACACCACCAATATATCACGAAAAGACAATAAAATACTTGTGTGGACTTTTTAACTATGTTACTCATAAGCACATGTGAAAATGGTCAAATAAATCACAAAATTTATCAAGAAAAGTTATAGAGAACTTGCTAGGTGAAATAGGGGATCAGCTAACCAAAAAGACAATCACCCCGCTAAGCCGAACACCAGACAAAACTTCCAGGGATCTTCTAGCCAAGAGAAACACAAGGTCACACCAAGCGAGTTATGGCGACTAAATGAAACTTCATAAAAAAAGTTACTTCACAAGGAAGAAAAATACTCGTTAGGCGAGACAAATACCTCACTAAGCGAGGCAAGGCGGTTCAGAGACTTCTAGGCTAAATTGCTTCAGAGTGAAGGAAGGGTTTGCTTGATAGGTGAGAAAAGGGTAGCACAATAAGGGAAGTATGGAGGCTAAAGCCACTTGGGTATATGTTAGACACGAATTTTATGGAAAGAAAAGTTGGCTTGCTATATATCTCGCTAAGCGAGAATGCCTCTTTAGAACTCTATATATAGAAGTCTAAGTCATTCAGTTGAAGAGATCTTGAAAACCATTAAAGTCACAATTTCACTAGAAATTCAGAGATAACATAAGAGGAAGGAGGGGGAGATTGAAGGTGGAAGAGCTATCTGAGAAATATACGCATATGTTATTCCAATTCTTTCTTCTAGATTTTCAGTTTATAGCTACTATGAGTAAGAATAGTTGATTTCTCTTTTGTTGGGATTAAATGTAGTCGTCTAAATATTCATGTATCAATCTTGATCATGACAAATTATGTAACTCTAATTATTTTTCAATATTGATGGTCTTATTCATGCTTAATGCTTGTTTTAGAGTAGCTAACTAAAACATGTTTTCATAGCTTTGAATCGATATTGAGAAATACTTTTCTTTACTAGATCAAAGTCTTTCATCTGCTAGATACAAAACTTTATACATATATTTAGGTTTAGAATCCACATATACTATTGAATCTTAATGTTATCATATTGGTTAGTGGGAAGAGAGATCGTCTTGTATTCAATATGATTGATTTCACATTATTGATTTAGACATAAATAATGAATGCAGAGCAATAGGTGGCAATATTCATTTCTTATTAGAAATGCATATTACTGAAATCGATGATACATGGAAATAGGACAATGAAATCTAACCCAAACAAGATTTTCATATGTGAAAACACCAATCTCCTTATTAATTTGTACAACAAACGAATTTTTACAAACCTTTCTTAAAATCATAAGAACTATTGATCTAATTCTAAAATTGCATAAGTCTTTGTGGAGACAATAATCTTAAATACTTACTTTTCTTTTGTTGATACTACAAAACAACAACTATTTTTTAGGCCATGTTGGCTTTTAAAGGAGGTGTGTCAAAGATTTCTCAAAAAAATTTAAAGCACATGAAAACTATCCTAATTAAGAAGGCTACTTTTGATTTTATGACACATAGTTGAAAGCTTTTAATTGTTAAAAGAAAAATTAATTAGTGTCTGTTTTGGACTGGGCCGGCGCCTGCCCACCAGTCGGGCAGGCCCAACCCAATAATCTGGGAAGGCTTAACAAGGCCCATATTCACCCCTGCGTCGAGCACGTGCCACCTTCCAGCTAGGTCGGGCACGTGCAGCAGATACTGTCGAGCAGAGGCATCAAGCCTTGCGGAGCACATCTCTCCTCGACATCCATGAGCTCCTCCCCATGAGGACACATTCTCTTGTAACCTCCCACCTCCGAAGGATTCGGTCTGCCCACCTTCCGGAGATCTCGGGACCGTTATCCCAGGGCAATGACCACGTGCTGCTCTTCACTACGTCACGTAAGCCCTGGCAGTTGCTTGGATTAGGCCTTACAATCTAGCCCAGTGCAAGTAACCGTTGGTCCCACGCTGGGGACACTCTATAAATACCCTCTCACTTGAGAGGGTCAGGTTACATTACATTCTAACTCACACCTGTTTTCTGTACTTGCCCTTTTCTCTGACCTTTCCTGACTTGAGCGTCGGAGTACCTTGCAGGTACACCCCCCTGTTGTATCATTATCACCGGAGTTAAAGATTTCACGACGCTGCTGGCCATTGTCATATTGTCTGATCCAGGTACGATCAGTTGCGCCGTCTGTCGGAACAACTACTTCCCCATTTTTCCTTCATCGTTAAACCAAAGCAATCCCTCTGTTCATAACTACCATGGCCAACACCAGCACCCAACATGGGAACAACGCTCCGGACACCGCCTTCACGCAGCTCGACAACGGAAACCACCGTGAGGACAACGCTGTCGTCCACATCGAAGAAGGTGACATAAGGGACGGGCAGACCGCCTCCCCTTTTTCTGAAGATGTGGCGTACGATGCCGCCTAACATGACATCCCGTTGGTCGTCTACCAGCCAGTCGCTCTACCACCAAACATTGATCCGGGCACGGTGGCCCTGTTCGTATTGGTCAACCAGACCAACCAATTGATTGCCCAGTAGAATCTTAGGATCGAAGCGCTCGAGAGAGGGCGACCACGACGCTCTTCCTCACGAAGACATCGTCACCCACCGTCTCCCAACCGTTCCCCTTCCCCGCGAAGGAATCCCCTGGCTAGCTCTCACAGCCCCTCCCAGCAGCGTGAGGGCCACCGGCCGCGCCTAGAACGACCCCAGAAAGTAGTCTCCCAAAAGCGCCCTCGCTCCCCTCCGCAGGGCGAGCCTCGACGTTCCCCGACCAAGAAAAGGAGCACAACTGATGGCGAAAGGCCTAAGAACTGTCACAGAAACTCTCCCCGACGACATGGCCATGGTCGAGGTCATTGCTCCCCATCACGATCGCTAGTTAGAAGTGATGAGGACGACCAGAGGACCCCTCTCTCCAGGGAAATCATGGACACTCCCATCCCGGTGGGCATGGAGAAGCCTCCACATTTGGGGACCTATGACGGCACAGCCGACCCCGACGACCACGTCGAGAGCTTCGAAGCAATGATCGACTATAGGAATGTTGGGGGGCTATCAAGTGCAGGCTCTTCCCGACCACTCTTCGGAAAGGCGCCATGACTTGGTACAAAAGTCTCGCCCCTGAATCAATCACATCCTGGAGGCAACTGAAGGGACGTTTCTCTAAATATTTCACCGCATCTCGCCGACACCCGAAGATGGTGGCCTCGTTGGAAAGCATCTTCCAGGGGAAGAGCGAATCTCTCAGAGACTACATTGGAAAGCATCTTCCACACGACCGACGACATGAAGAAGTTCCTGATCATGCAGGGACTATGTATTAGAACCAAGTTTGCCAAGTCTGTGGGCATTCACAGGCCTCGTAACTTGGAAGACCTACTCCACTGGGCTCAATCGTACATCGAGTTCGAGGAATCGGAGACAGCCCAGATTGCCCTCGACTCCAGGCGGCGAGAAGGCCCCCGCGGCCATAGAGACGAAGGCTCTCCTCCCCCCAGGCGAGGCGGAGAGAGGAGGCGAGAAGGCCAGTCCATGGAGTCTCGCGAATCGAGAGGACCAGCTGGCTGGTTCACGAAGTATACTTCGCTCAACTCTCCCCGCGAGCGAATTCTCAACGAGTGCGCCAACTCGGAGTTTCAGAAAGGGGGTGTCCGCTTTCCCAAGCCGAGAGCCCCCAAGGCTAACACCGACATGTCCAAGTACTGCAGGTTCCACCGAAGCCATAGACATGTCACAGAAGATTGTGTCCACCTCAAGGATGCGATAGAGACTTTGATCAAGGAAGGGCACCTAAAGAAATATGCCAAGAGGGACGACGCTCCTCATCCCAGCACCCTGGAAACCCAGAGCGTCGAGGAGACAACCCCTCCTCCCGAAGAGAGCCGACTACAAGTCGCCCTCAGCGTCACTCGACCCGAGGACTTTTTTGTCCCCGAGGGGATCGAGAACCAAGAGGCAGTCCGCAATATATGGGCGAACTTCCTCCACGAAGACCCCGTCACTGCCCGCAGCACATGGGAGAGCTTCTCCAGGGCAATAGTCATATCAGGCGAAGGTTTCGATAAGGTCTCCGTCGGGTCGATCAAATGGAAATTTGACGAGTTGGAATCTGTGACCTCAGCGAAGTCCACGACTCTCGAGAAAGTGCAAGGGAATTCAAACCCCATCACTTTCTACCTGGAGGAGCTACCAGGCGGAGCGCCCAACGCCACTATTCCCCTCTTGATCTGGGCACAGATGGCTAATTTCGACGTCTGCAGGATCCGGGTCGACCAGGGGAGTTCGGTGGACATCATGTATGCCCACCTCTTCGAGACCCTCCAGCTCGACAAAAAGCATTTGACCCATTACGTGGGCTCAGATCTACAAGGGTTCAACAGTACCACCACCAGACCATGGGGTTACGTCGAACTGATGGTCACTTTCAGGAGCGAAGATACAGCCCGACAAGTCAAGACCCGCTTCTTGGTGGTCGAATGTCCATCCCTCTACAACTGCATCCTGGGAAGGACCACTCTGGCCAAACTCACAGCGGTACCCTCGACAGTCCATCTGAAGATGAAGTACTACACGACTAGGGGTCGGGTCGTCACCATGCACAGGGACATTTAAGCGGCTAGGAGGTGCTTCGATGCCGTGACCAAGGGCCTGGGTTCCATCGAAACGAAGCCCAAGACCGGAGCAAGGCCATCCCAGGAAGCAGCACAGAAGCTGCTCCTGCACGTCAACGCAGTCGACCTCGACAACAGGTTCCCTAGCGAGCAGGAGGAAGGCGGAGCAGCGGACCACGACCTCAAAGCGGAAATCAACGGGCAGCCTCTCCACCCAACATGCCCCATCCCAGACGGGGACTTCGAGCTCGTCACCCTCGGAGATGATCCAGACCAGAACGTGAAGATTAGCATCGGGTTCCACGACTTAGCGAAGAAGCAGTTGAAGGCATGTCTTCGGGAGAACGCTGATCTGTTCGCGTGGAGTGCCTCCGAGATGCCTGGCCTCGACCCCGAGGTGGCCTGTCATCAGCTCACCATAGACCCGGCCGCTAGGGCCATAGTTCAACTTAGGCGTAGGCAGTCTCCCGAAAAAGCGGAGGCTGCTGAAAAAGCTGTAAAATACCTCCTAGAGGCAAATTTTATTTCGGAGGCCAGGTACACGACCTGGCTGTCCAACGTTGTACTTGTCAAAAAGAATAATGGAAAATGGAGGATGTGTGTTGACTATACCGACCTTAACCGGGCATGCCCGAAAGACTCTTATCCTTTGCCTAAAATCGACCAGCTGGTCGACAATTATGCAAGTTTCAAACTATTGTCCTTGTTAGGTCTTTGATTGGCTACATTTAGGCTAAAACAAGTTTACAGCAGGATGTTGGGTAAGATATCCTGACATGGTTAATCAGACATCATTACAGATATGTCAGTATTACTGTCATGACAGTATGTCATAACATCTTGGTTCTGGCACAGCAGTTGCTGCTGTTATGTGACAGATGTTGAAGGAGATGTCATGATATCTTAGTCTGGTATAGCAGGTGTTGCTGTTTTGCTGTCATGTGATTTTTAATCAAGATGTCAAAGGAGATGTCACGACATATTTGTCTGGGACAGCAAGTACTGCTGTTGTATATCTCTTGACGGATTTGATTTGATTTGATGAGATCTGTTTGGATATACCTCATCATTATACGCAGGTCAAGGAGATTTATTAGGAACAAAGTGCAGATTTAATTGGACTTCATAAAAAGGATCTTGGAGACTTTTTAGGAAACTATTTGGAGATTTGTTCCTATTTTTGTGGAGAAGATCTTGCAGCTGAATTAAAAAGTGAAGATTTAAAAAATACATAATATCCTGGGAATAGTATCTGGCGCTGATTTAAAGGTCTAGATGATTCATGATAAAATAAAGAAAAGATTGAGTATTTAAATATGGAGATATTTTAGGAAGTTTTGATTGAAGTCCTATTTTGTAGCAGAATCTTCTGCTGATTTGTAGCAGCTGTTATGCTGTGATTTGAAGCCCAAATTCAGTTGAGAATAAGTTATAAATAGAATGCTTGTAACCTAGAAAAAAAAGAGGGTCCAAGATGTAAACATTAGGGCTTAGTTTGTGAACCACTCTCTAGGAGAGTTGGTATGTGTGAACCACTCGGGTTGTGAGATGGTCATTATTCTCCTCGAAGCTTTTAAGCAAGAGTGAGTATCATTCTTGGAGGAAGCTGTTAAGCAACTCTGAGTATTGTTCTTAGTCATGTGTGTCATGTCTAGGTATTGTCATGGAAGTATGTCTTATAGTTTGATCTTGTTAATTGTAATTGTCACGATGTGTGACTGAAGGGAAGTGAGTGGGAATGCTTATATACTATGAGTTAGGAACTCTTAGGTAGAAGTTTCATTGGTTAGGGATTAAGTGAGAAGTTGTAAACGGGGGAGTTTAACTTCGAATTGATACTACTGATAGTGGATTTCCTTCCTGGTATGGTAGCCCCCAGATGTAGATGTGAGTCATCGAACTGGGTTAACAATCCTTGTGTGTTGTTTATGCTTTTCAGTACTGTTATTTTTTATACCTTGCCATGTTATCTATAACAGACCAGACGTCTCAACATGTCATAGAACATCTTGGTCTGCTATAATTGCCTTGCTGTTTCTGTCAGACCAGATGTCTCGACATCCTGTAGGACATCTGGGATCTGTCATACCAGAATTTTAATTGGTATCAGAGCGGGCATCCTACTCTGTTTCTGGGTGAGATCTTGGAAAGATACTTTCTGGTACGGTGGGCAAGGAAGGTTCGTCTACTGAAAAGCTGGTTGAACGTGATAGGTTCATATTGGTGTTTGAATGGTCCCTAGAAGTGGAGGATGGACTATTCGTGACTACTGGTACTTATAGGCAGAACATGATTTATGGTGTGTGAAGTGTTGCTCTGTTGTTCCTCTACATGTTAAGGGCCTGTAACTTTGGCGGTGAACTGATGTGTTAGGTTATCCAGTTCCACCTGGAGTATGGTGGATGTGTGCTTGCTGTGTAGCTGGGATGTCAGACAAGATGTCTTGACACCGTGTTTCAGTTTCTTTTGGAGGATCTTGTTGTGGAGGAGTTTATTTCTCTCCAAGGAATTGCTCTGTTATTTCTGCTGTGTGCGCCTCTGATTTGTTCTAGTACAGTGTTCTGTTTGATTGCTGTTGTGTTTGATTGTGATTCCCCAGTATTTCTTGCAAAGGCTGTTTCAGCCAATATTAGCCAAAGGGAAGAATGGTGTTTTTTTTGTTGCAGAACTTCAGTTTATGATGTCAAGTCTGATGTCCCAACATGTGACTACAGAACTGGAGAACATTCACTTCAGAATGTGTGTTTGGTTTGTTAACTTTTGTTTGCAATTCTTTGGGTTTTCCTGATGAGAGATTCCTGGCGAAAATCATGGTGGAGATTTTATTTGTTTTGTTTCAAACCTAGAATTTAGTTTGCACCTGGATAGTGGTGGTTTTGTGTAATATGTTGTACCTGAAGACTGTTGAGGAGGTTGTGATTGTTGTGTATTCCGCTGCATGGTATCTAATGAAACCCTGGGGTTTCCTTGTGTCGCTAGTAAAGGAAGGGCAGTAGGGTTGGTCTCCTCAGAAGAGTTGATGTATGATGATATAGTGTATGTAAGACTGTTTCAACCAACTGTGTAAAGTTGCCAACGATACTTGAGTCCACTCTTAAAGGCACTATAGTGTGTGGTTGATATACGCTTCAAGAAATCTGTTGAAGAAAGGATAGAGCCATTTATTTTGGTCTCTAGACGAGTCTCTCTAATACTTGACCTAATTAGGAAAGTGACTCTGAGTCTTGCTGTTGTTTAGTTTTACTGGAGCTTGAATTAGTTTTAAAGACCTTTAAGATGATCAAGGGAAGTATTCATCAAGCTTAGGTCCAGCTATGTGATGTCCCCCACATGATGGAACACTTGGAAGAGTAAAAGATGCAGCCGTGTTGATGGTGTGTATCATGCAAGTATTTATGGTCTGATCAGAAAGGATTATCAGCTACTGGTGAACTCTTGTATCCCCTGCAAAGAGTTGTACATGGATTACTACGGATGTTACCTCCAAAACCATAGTAAGTGTCAAATCCATGTGTTTGAGATTGTTTTCAGATCTGATGTTGGAACAGCATCTCAAAGGTGTTGAGTTTTCAACCAAGGGAGTTAGTTGTGCTCATGGTGGAGTATCAGGTCAAGCCACTTACCTAATTTGAAGTGATCAGTGGTGTGGATTAATAAAAGAGGGATCAGCTAGTGCCACAAGTGTGCAGGAAAAGAATGTCGTACCTTGTGTGAGAAGGTTACCTTATCACATATGATAAATACCTTGACAGGAGTTGTGTATTTGTCTGTTTTTGATAAGGATGTGCATCTAACCGATAGTGAATACTCTGACGGGAGCTGATCGTTTATCTAAGGTGTTGTACTTTCAACTAATGACAAAATACATTGACGGAAGACTATGTATATGTCTGATGTAAAAGTTCAGGACTGCAGAAGTGTTGAGAATTTACTTTTCTCTATTTGGCTGTTTATTTCTTTTCGTGGTGTGTTGGTGTGTGACGACCTGAATTAGCTGCTGAAGGTGTGATCCTTGGAGATCATCCTGGGTTCAAGGAACTCTGTGTTGATGTCATACATGATAGTGAAACGATCGTGGTGGGATTATAAAGATGAGATTATGTGTTCTATAGTGTATTTAGAAGTGGCATTTTTTTTATGGCTATGGGGTAGTCTTGGACTACTTATTTTCTGAAGATTCAGATATGGCAGGTTTGAAGTCTTTGGCGTTTCAAAGCAGGATGGAGGTTGTCTACTCAAACTTGATTGTTGAATCAAGTCTATGAGAGCATAGAAATCTGTGTCTGCAAAGGGAGGAGGTTCTTCTAGGTGGCAGAAGGAAGAGCTGAACTCAACAGTTGGATATCATATTGTTTTGACATCTAGCTTAACATCAGAAGTCTCAACTGGTGATGTGGCACATCAGCTTAAGATAGAGGTGATCTACAGTAATGAAAGTTATGGATGCTTCAAAAAGATCTATCTCATTCAGTTTGCAGGAGCTGTGGTTTGAGAAGATGTTACATGACTAAGGGGCTTGGTGAATCCAAGATGTCTTGCTATGGAGCAAGTAGTTCATGTGACTTGAAGATCTGGTTTCATTGGTGGATCAGGATATCTTGTGGGAGTTCTGAAGAAGATTGAGATCAATCAAAAGGTGGAATTTGGTTGGTTTCATTGTGTGCATTCAAGCAGGATGCTTGAAAATTGATTGCTCTTGTGCAGAAGAGTACTTAGTTGAAAACATAAGGAGGTTCTAATTCTCTTGGAGCTTGTGACAGAAGTTCTAGGTTGAGGATGGAAGTATACCTTCTTTTGGTGGACGAGAATTTATTTCTGGGTTTCTGAAGATCTTGTTGTTCAAGCTGGTGACGCAGTGTTGTGTAAAGATCTTCAGTGTGGATTACTATGCTGATAGTAAGTTTGGTGGTGGAGCATATCAAGAACCATGGTGTGTGGTATATGTGATGTGTCAAGAATGTCCTAACAGATGTTAAAACATTTTCGGGGTTAGTTATCCTTGGAGTAGGACTCTGAGTTCACATCTTATCTAAGAAGTATTTATCTTGTCATACGGGAGAATGATGGGTAAAGGATTGTCTTGGAAGCCTGATGTGAATGGGACATGCTAGAAGTGGATAAGTTTAGTGCTTATGGAACAATTGGGCTGAAAATTACTGGAGCTTTGATATCAAGTTTGTTGGTTGTGGTACACGGATGGGTTCTGGGTATCCACACACTATATGATCATGAAGCTGTCATAGGATATCATGTAGTGGTTTTGGGGTGTTTCGTGCTGAAGAAGCATATGTTGAGAAAGATAGGGGGAGAGTAGAGAGTGTTGTAGTGTAGAATTCTGTGTGTTGTGGTGGTTGTTCAGCAAGTGCAGCTTAAGGGGGAGCTTGGAGATTCTGTTTTTATGTGGTGTTTTTCTTAGTGCAGCTGGATTCTGTTCATGATGTCAAGACTGATGTCTTAACATCTGTTGACAGAACATTCTGTTCAGAATGTTATGGTTTTTGTCTCCAGAGAACACAATCTTCTATCTGATTTCTGTACTGTTGTGGTACATGGTTTGCTTGAGGGTCAAGCAGTAGGTGAATGTGTTCAGCAGGTGTGTTGAACAGAGGGTGCGCTCTTGAAGACATGAAGACGCATCTTGTGTTTTCCATTCATTTTGGGTGTTCTTCTTGCAATGGAGCACTGGTTATCCATGACAGGGAGAGTACTGTAACCTATCAGATTGTACAAGCTTCTGAGTTGGATGTGTTCTGCTACTAACTTGCTTGCTTTTGGTTGATTGTCCTTAGATGCATAATTGCTTGGTTTGGTATATTATGGCTAAAAAGGGGGAGAAGTAAGTAGTAGTGTTCCTTGGTTGTTTCCTTGAGGGGGAGCTGGTTGTGTTATTTAAAGGTTGTTTTAGCCAAAATTTGCCAAAGGGGGAGATTGTTAGGTCTTTGATTGGCTCTATTTAGGCTAAAACAAGTTTACAGCAGGATGTTGGGTAAGATGTCCTGACATGGTTAATCAGACATCAGTACAGATATGGCAGTATTACTGTCATGACAGTATGTCATAACATCTTGGTTCTGGCACAGCAGTTGCTGCTGTTATGTGATAGATGTTGAAGGAGATGTCATGACATCTTAGTCTGGTATAGCAGGTGTTGCTGTTTTGCTGTCATGTGATTTTTAATCAAGATGTCAAAGGAGATGTCACGACATCTTTGTCTGGGACAGCAAGTACTGCTGTTGTATATCTCTTGACAGATTTGATTTGATTTGATGAGATCTGTTTGGATATACCTCATCATTATACGCAGGTCAAGGAGATTTATTAGGAACAAAGTGCAGATTTAATTGGACTTCATAAAAAGGATCTTGGAGACTTTTTAGGAAACTATTTGGAGATTTGTTCTTATTTTTGTGGAGAAGATCTTGCAGCTGAATTAAAAAGTGAAGATTTAAAAATTACATAATATCCTGGGAATATTATGTGGCGCTGATTTAAAGGTCTGGAAGATTCATGATAAAATAAAGAAAAGATTGAGTATTTAAATATGGAGATATTTTAGGAAGTTTTGATTGAAGTCCTATTTTGTAGCAGCTGATATGCTGTGATTTGAAGCCCAAATCCAGTTGAGAATAAGTTATAAATAGAATGCTTGTAACCTAGAAAAAAGAGAGGGTCCAAGATGTAAACATTAGGGCTTAGTTTGTGAACCACTCTCTAGGAGAGTTGGTATGTGTGAACCACTCGGGTTGTGAGATGGTCACTGTTCTCCTCGAAGCTTTTAAGCAAGAGTGAGTATCATTCTTGGAGGAAGCTGTTAAGCAACTATGAGTATTGTTCTTAGTCATGTGTGTCATATCTAGGTATTGTCATGGAAGTATGTCTTATAGTTTGATCTTGTTAATTGTAATTGTCACGATGTGTGACTGAATTTCAGTCATACCAGAATTTCAGTCCTTCATGGACGCCTACTCGGGGTACAACCAAATCCCCATGGATAAGGCCGACAAGCAGCATACTGCCTTCATGACTGAGTCAGGCAATTACTACTACAATGTGATGCCCTTAGGCCTGAAGAACGCCAGCGCGGCCTACCAGCGGATGATGAACAAAGTCTTCCAGGGAGAGATCGACAACATGCTCGAGGTCTACATGGACGACATGATCGTCAAATCCGTAGAAGAAGTCGACCACGCTGCCCATCTCAAGAAGGTCTTCGACACAGCGAGGAGATGCCGCATGAGATTCAATCCCGAAAAATGTACCTTCGGTGTTCGGGCGGGCAAGTTCCTCGGTTTCTACCTCACAGAGCGAGGAATCGAGGCAAAGCCCGACAAATGTAGGGTTTTCTTCAAGATCCCGACCCCAAACTCGAAGAAGTCAATACAATCATTGAACGGGATACTGACCGCCCTCTCCCGCTTCGTCGGCAAATCTGCGCAGTACGCACTCCTATTTTTCAAGCTTCTACGACAAAAAGCCACGTTCGAATGGAGTGAGGATTGAGAACAAGCGCTCCTCCACCTTAAACAAGTCCTGTCGCAACCCCCGGTTCTATCGCGACCAGAGAAAGTGGAGACGCTGTTCCTATACCTCGCCATCACGAGCGAAGCAGTCAGCGCCGTCCTCATCCGGGAAACCCTCGACGGACAGAAGCCAATTTACTTCACGAGCAAGACCCTCAAAGGCCCCGAGCTCAGGTATCAGCAGATCGAGAAAGTCGCCCTGGCCCTTGTCACCGCAGCCAGGAGGCTGCGCCATTACTTCGTAGCACACACGGTCATGGTAAGAACCGAGCAGACCATAAGGCAACTCCTCGGACGGCCAGATATGGCAGGAAGGATGCTCAGATGGTTGCTAGAGCTCTCCGAGTTCGACATTCAGTACGAGGGAAGGAAAGCCCTGAAAGCTCAGGTGTTGGCCGACTTCGTGGCAGAAATGACTGTCCCGGAACCTTCGACCAACGGATCCCAGAAGTGGACAATCTACGTCGATGGGGCATCCAGCACGAAAGGGAGCGGGGCATGCATTATCCTCGAGAACGAGGAAGCCAAGAACGACTGCCTCGTCGAATACCTAACCTTAGTGAAGGACAAAATGAAGAACTTCGCCTTTGCGGAAGTAACCCACATCCCGCGCGAGCATAACACCCGAGCAGATGTATTGTCCAAGCTGGAGAGCACAAAGAAGAAAGGCGGGAACAAGTTCGTCATCCAGGAAGTACTTTCCCACCCGAGCATCGACAAACCCGCTCCAGCGACGGACGTGAACATCATCGAGGACAGCCATTGTTGGATGACCCCGGTGTACGAATACCTCACGATAGGAAAACTACCCGAGGATCCCAAGGAAGCGGGGATGGTCAGGCGGCGAGCATGCTCATACACAATCGTCGAGGACAAGCTATACCACCGTGGGTTTTCTATCCCCCTCCTCAGTGCGTCGAAGAGACCAAGGTCCCCGACATACTCCAAGAAATCCACGAGGGGATCAATGCCTAACACCTCGGTGGGCGTTCATTATCCCGTAAAGCACTTAGAGCAGGATATTACTGGCCCACCATGCAACAGGATGCCAAGGAGCACGTCAAGAAGTGCGATCGATGCCAACGACACGGGGACATGCACCTGGCCCTTCCCAACGAGCTCAAAACATTGTCATCCCCGTGGCCGGTTGCATGGTGGGGAATGGATATCCTCGGGCCCTTCATCGTGGGGTCATACCAAAACAAATACCTCATCGTCGGCGTGGATTATTTCACAAAATAGATATAGGCGAAAGCCTTGGCCAAAATCACGGCCTTCAACATACTCCGCTTCTACAAGAGGAACATCCTCGCCCGATTCAGCGTGCCCCAAGCGATTGTCACCGACAACGGGACACAGTTCACCGACAGGAACTTCCAAGACTTCGTCACCAAACTGGGCACGAAGCAGCACTTCACGTTGGTCGAGCACCCTCAAACTAGGCGACGCCAAGCAACGATGGGTCGAGGAACTACACAGCGTCCTTTGGGCCTACCGAACAACCCCGCATTCCACAATCGGGGAGACCCCCTTTCGTCTGACCTACGGAACTGAAGCGGTGATCCCCGTGGTAATCAGGGAACCCTCGAGGAGGACGGAGGCCCCCCTCGACGAGGACGCGAACAACGAAGCCCTGAGGGAAGAGCTCGACTTCGTCGAGGAGATAAGGTTGGGCGCATCCCTCTAGGAGGCCTCGCTTAAACAAAAAATAACTCAACGTTATAACAACAAAGTTATTAAATGAGATTTTCAAGTTGGCACCCTCGTCCTACGAAGGAACCAGAAAGATTCGCGAGAGGGCAAGCTCGTCGCGAACTGGGAGGGCCTGTACCGCGTTCGTGCAAAAACGGGGACAGGAGCCTACTACCTCGAAAATCTACACGGGGAAGAACTTGCTCGACCATGGAACGCTGAGAAACTTAAGCAATACTACAGTTAGACACTGCCCGTGACAAACCAATGTCGCGATTACGGGGGTGCGCTAGGGTACAAGCGCGGCACCTCTATACGAAACACGATGGTCAAAGGACGCGTTGTGTGTGCACGAGGACCTTCGATCCGACGAGGACCCCTCGACCGAGCTCCATCGTCATTGTACCAATTAGGAAGAATGCCCAGCTCGCGATGGAAAGTTTATGCCACGAAGCTAAGACCTCGACCGAGCTCTTAGCTTCGTTGAAGGTCGGGATACACCTCTGGCCACTCGACCAGTTCCCCACACAGTCGAGGATCACCAAAGTCGAGCAAACTCCCAAAATCACCAAATTACTTAGACAAAAACAAGTAAAGTATATCAAATACACAAGCATCACACACACAGATAAGCACAACAAGAAAAGTATTAAAACTGGCAAAAGCCCATTGTGCAAATATTACAAACATGTCAAAAAACCCCTGGCGTGCAGGCCGGGCAAAAGGCATCAAAAGAAAGAAAATGGCTCGCAGGCCAAACAAAACGAACAAGTAAAAACCTAGTCGACGGTAGGTCCCTCTGGCTGCTCGTTTCCCGTAGCCCCTCCGTCGACCTCCTCCTCCTGCATTGGCTGCACGATCTGACCCTCGACCACCTCGTAGTCGGGGTCAGCCCCTTCAGTAATGAGACCAGGGTTGAGGACCCGAAGCTGTTGCACGGCGTTGTTGAAACCAATGTCGTCCGCCACGAGACTATCCTGCTCGGCTTGGCTGAGCCTCGCTATCAGAGATGCCCGGGAAGTCAGCAGCTTGTCTTCCTCGGTTTCCTCCTCAGCTGGGCGAACGACTTTCTCCAACTCGGCGATCCTCGCCAAGAGACCCTTCCTCTCCTCGACAGCTTTCCTCAGCCTCTCCTCCAACTTCTCCTGAAGCTCGGCCTGTGCCTTGTTCTGGTTTTTGTAGTCGGTCAGCTCCTTACCCGCTTTCTCCATCTCAACGGCAACAGACTTGAACCTCTCCTGTAACCCGGTCAGTTCAGCCGCTGGGCAAGTCTCGTCGTTCAGGACCAGAGCAGCCGAGCAGACTCGCATCACAACAGACATGTCCTCAAGCAAAGTCCTCCTCCTCGAAGCCCGACCAGCACCTAGGATGACCTGGACCTCGGCAGCACCTATGCCCAGAGAGTTGGCATCCGAAAAGAAATGAGGATTCGAGTGACAAGGCGGAAACACGAACTTCTCAGAGGGAGGACTGTCGGTCACTGTCAAGTCGACATGAACCTGGTCGTCTGTGCGCTGTCTCTTCGGGGACCCCTGACTGTCGGGAGACTGACTACCTTGGGGAGAGCTGGAAGAACCCCCTGGCGCTGGAGTGGGGCCGGGGTGTTGTGAACGGATCTGCTCGACACGACTTTTCCCGCTTTTCTTTGAATTTCGGGCAGCCGCCAGCTTCTTGATGTGCTCCTCCGCACTCGACATGTTACCTGCAAAGAGAAAGAAATGCATCACTAAATCGAAACCCAGAATGCAAGGAAAGAGTAAGTCGAGGAAGATTCCACCACCTAACAGCACAAGGGCATCCTCATCGAAAAACGTCTCGAGGAGGGCCCTCGTATTGATCAACCGGCGTTTCGTTGAAATTTGCCCATCATCACCTCGGATAAATTTCCCGTCCGGCGTCATGAGCTTGGCTGGGGAAAATCCAACGACAAATCCGACTATTTCCTCGTAGGCCAAACGGTCCCCCTTCACATAGTCGACCATGACTGACGATGTAACTGTCTGTGCCCTTTTTGAAGTGCTCCTCCATCCATAATAGGGGGAACTTCGGTTCGAGGACTTCTTCCTGCTCCCCGTCTACTTCTCGGATGACCCGCCTATACACTGAATCCACAACCTCGAGCGAGACTGGCCTCACGATGTAGTATCGGTATTTAAAGGTGCAGACATAATCCATGTAGGTCTGGAACAATCTGCTCACCTGTTTGAAGGACACCCAGCCGTGTCTGCCATCAGTAGCCTGTCTCTGTAAGTGGAAAATACGAAAGAACAAGGGTACAGTCGCCACGATCTGGAGATACTTGCAGACGAGCTCAAAGGCACGGAGAAAAGCGAGAGAGTTGTGATGGAGCTGCGAGGGCGCCAGGCGCAGCCAAACGAACACCGATTGCTAGAAATCAGTGAAGGGCAGGCGCCACCCCGCCTCGTCGAACATAAACTCGTACAAAGGAAACCTCATCCCTCAGTATGTCGAGCAGATGCGATGGTGCGCCAGAGGTCTGAACACCTTCCATGTCTTCGTGGAGCCCTCCAGGCGATGCTCGACGGTACAGAAGATGTCGTCCTCATCACCATCGATGAATTGGGAGACCATCGTCAGAGGCTCTTCGCTAGCCCAATCCTCGGGCGGCCGTCCCTCGACACTAGTGATCGGCGCCATAGGGGAGTCTGGTTGGTCGTCGATATCTATAGATCCCACGGCCAAGGCCACGGCTTCCATTTACCTAAAAAGCATAAGGAAATGGTGAATTCGATGGTCCATATCAAATTCACCCCTCCACCGCTGATCAAGTGAAAGGGCGAAGAAGGAGCGTCGGGATCACGGGACCGTCGTCCTCGCAACCCGTCCTCGGGACATCCGACGAGCGTCCCCGGGACCATCCTCGGTCACCGGTGCATCGCCCCCAGAGGATTCATCCCACAGTTCGAGATATTATTGAGGTCCCCGATATATCCATCTCGTGTCCTCGGGACATTCTTCTTGTCCCCGTGGCACGCATCCCATCTCCCTGCGAGATTTAGCAACAACTTAGAGAAACTCCGCCGTTTTCGCCAGAAATTTCATGGTTTCCCAGGGAACATCATCAGTTCACCGGAGTACCACCGCAGGAAACACATTTAGAAAGGGAAAGGATCAAGAAACTTACTTGAAAACGGCTGTTGATGAGGTCCGGTACGATGGCGTGCGGCGGCGAAACGGTGGCAAAAGCAAAGAGAGGATGAGAGAGAATCTGAGCAGAGAGAAAGAAAACGTGCAAATGACGCGGGCTGACCTCTATTTATAAGGTCCTCACGGGACTCGAGGCGCCCCTAGGCACTCAAGTGCACTAATCCTAGCCTAGCCGCCCTAGGTAATGATGACGCGTGACACGTGGCACACGCTTTCCCACGTACGTCCTTTCGTTCTCCCACACGCGTCCTACCGTTTGCTTTGATGCTCGACTCCACAACTTCTCGTATCCCCGCGGCGTCGCCCAGCAACGGCCTATCAAACTCTAGCAGACTTCAAGATTTCTGCCCGTCCAACATTCCTCGCTCGTAGTGGTAAGCCCGTCAATGCCGGGAAGTTCCTCGACAAAAGGGCAACCGCAGGTATCAGACGACAAGGATCACCCCGGTACCACGAGCACGTTCAGTACGTCCTCGACATAGTTACTGACCCTTAAGTCATTGCTTCGACACCTCAGAGCAACGACTTGGGGGGCTCCTATTCTGGATTGGGTCGGCGCCTGCCCACCAGTCGGGCAGGCCCAACCCAATAATCTGGGAAGGCTTAACAAGGCCCATATTCACCCCTGCATTGAGCACGTGCCACCCTCCAGCTAGGTCGGGCACGTGCAGCAGATACTGTCGAGCAGAGGCGTCAAGCCTTGTGGAGCACGTCTCTCCTCGACATCCATGAGCTCCTCCCCGTGAGGACACATTCTCTTGTAACCTCCCACCTCCGAAGGATTTGGTCTGCCCACCTTCCAGAGATCTCGGGACCGTTATCCCAGGGTAAAGACCACGTGCTGGTCCTCACTACGCCACCTAAGCCCTAGCAGTTGCTTGGATTGGGCCTTGCAATCTAGCCCAGTACAAGTAACCGTTGGCCCCGCGCTGGGGGCACTCTATGAATACCCTCTCACTTGAGAGGGTCAGGTTACATTACATTCTAACTCACACCTGTTTTCTGTACTTGCCCTTTTCTCTGACCTTTCCTGACTTGAGCGTCGGAGTACCTTGCAGGTACACCCCCCGGTCGTATCATCATCACCGAAGCTGAAGATTTCACGATGCTGCTGGCCATTGTTATACTGTCTGATCCAGGTACGATCAGTGCCCATATAGTTGTTTCCCCTAATTAGCCAATTCCCTTTAAGATGATGTGTGACGCTAGCAATGGTGTTCGGGGCAGTTTTTAGGACATAGAAAGAATAATATATTTTACACCAAAGTATTATGCTAGTCACACTCTTGATGATACTCATATAAATTACACTACCATAGAGAAAGATCGGCTAGTTCTAGTAGTTGCATTTAGAACTGTCAATTTAGGGGGTTGGGGCCTAACTTTTAAGGCCCAAAAATAGAGGGGCCCAAAATTTTAAAAATAAATGAGCCCCAAATTAAGTAGGCCCCCATAAACTAAAGGTCCATAAAATTCAAGTAGTGCCTCAAGGCCCTAACATCTTTAAAAGTTGACTTTTTTTTAAAAAAAAATTGATTTTTTTATCTAAAATAATCGACTTTTTTTCGAAAAAAATGATTTTCTTTTGTTTTCAAAAAAAATTGAATTTTTTTTATTTTAATTTTTATTTTATTTTCGAAAAAAATCGGCTTTTTTTTTCTTTCGAAAAAATATTTGTTTTTATTTAAAAAATTGACTTTTTTTTTTTTAGTTTTTGGAAAAAAATCCACTATTTTTTTATTTTCGAAAAAAATCGATTATTTTTACCGAAAAATGATTTTTTCCATAAAAATTGATTTTTTTTTTAATTTTTGAAAAAAAATCAAAATTTTTATTTTTGGAAAAAATCACCTTATTATTTTTTTGAAAAAATTGACGTTTTTTATTTTTAAAAAAAAATCGGTTTCTTTATTTTCAGAAAAAATCGACTAATTTTTATTTTAAAAAAATCAATTTTAATATTTTTTAGGAAAAAATTGATTTTTTTTTAATTTTATAAAAATCGAATTTTTTTATTTTTAAAAAAACTGATTTTTTTTGTTTTAGAAAAAAAATAAAAAAAATAAACTTTATTATTTAATTGAAATTTTATTTTTTTAATTTAAAAAAGAAAATTTTAAAATTAATTTTCAAAAATATTTATTTTTTAAAAAATCAATAAAAAATACTAAAATATTTTGTTTCAAATAAATTAGATTTTGAGTCTATTATTTAGACCCCATAAAAAATAAAATTATGAGGAGCTTTAAAAATAAAGGGTAAAAAATATATTTATTTAATAGGGGAGAACCTAATTATTGAGGCTTTGTTATATAGGATTTTTCTGGTATCTCTAATTACATTTGATGAGTTTCTTCATTACCTCATACTTTATATAAAGTAATTGTTTACACTAACCTTGCTATTAGATATTTTCTTAGAAAAAAGAATGTAAATGCAAAGTCTATGTTGATTAGGTGGATTTTGTTGTTACAAAAATTTAACTTTTATATTAGGGATCAGAGATAAGAAAGGCTCAGAGAACTTTATAGTTAACCACCTCACAAGACTTGATTGTAATGTGATGCAACCTTTAAATGACAGAGAGATCAATGAGTTGTTTCTTGATGAGAGGGTTTTAAATGTTTATAATTATCCGGGTTTGCAAATTAAATAAAGTTAACTACTTGGCTGGTAAGGCAGTCCCGCCTCACTTTTCTTAACAACAAATAATAAATTAATTATTAATGCTAAAGGAGTTGAAATTAGGTTGAATGCAAGTGCAAATTTAATTGGATATAATAAAAGAGAGTTTCTCTAAAGAATATGGACATATATTAAGGGGGAGTTTTACTTATGATCTTAAGCATATAGGAACACTTTAATATCATGGCCATGTTTCAATAATTTGTATTTCTCAAGATTTCATAATTTTCATGGTTGTCGTCATAAAAAAGGGGGAGAATGTGAAGACAAGCTTCAAAATGTTTTGATGAAGACAAGCTCAACAATGATATGATGAAAGAAGGAAAAAGAAAAGTGTTTAAGACTTGATTCACTTGCAAGATGGGATTATTCAAACTTTTAGGTATATGAAATTCTTGACTAATACAATCTTAGTGCTCAAGTTTTTTAAGCATGTATTAAAAATCTATTTTAATTATTGAACCATGTTAAAATATTTTTCAAAGATCATCTAATGTCTTGGTTAAAATTCTAGTTGATACTTAAGTTTGGTTCAATTGCATAAGCCATTTTTTAATTTTTGGACTGATGACAATCGGTTGCACCTTGGCAACAACCGATTGCATCATAGGCGTTTTGGCCACTGCCTTGGTAAAAATTGCATTTTTCAATTACAACAATCGGTTTTCATTTTTGTGCAATCGGTTGTCACAGGCTAATTTTTCAAAAATTTTAGACGTTACACTTGGTACAGTCGATTGTGGTTTTGGTGCAATTGATTGCACCTATGTGTTTTCTGAAAAATGCTTTGTTTAGTTGCACCTTTTCATCATATCTTTTCATGACAACCCTTACATCATTTCTCTAATAAATTTTCAGAATTTCTCCAATTATTGCCATGATTTTTGAATGGTTTCTTCCAACACTATAAATTTACTTCAAATTTTCATTTTACACTTACCTCTTTCAATAAAAATCTTCAAATCTCTCTGCATATTATTCATCACAACTTTCATACTTAGATACTTTTTGAAATACATTTTCAAATCATTATCATAAAGTATCTCGAGCACTTAGAGAGAATTTTTTCTTCAATCTTCATACTTGAAAGAGAAGAAGACTTTGCTCTTTTAGAATAAGTCTTAAAGAATTCTACAAACTCCATCTACTTCTATATACATTGTCTTGTTGTAAATTCCTAAGTATCAAAGATTGTTTGATATTAGGTGTAGTTACTTATCATCCAAGATTGTTGGAGATAAGGTTATAAGAAAATGGAGGATTGTTTTCTTTTCTTGGTGAACAAGTTTCAAGAGGATTTTCTTGATAACTTGGTTAGAATCTTATTTAGTGATCGAGATCTAACAATAATAAAATCTCTTACATGTGGCAAGGGGACTAGAGTACTCTCAGATTGTGATGGGAACATGGATAACTCTCGGTGTTCTTTACTTTACCGTTCTCATTGCCTAACCTAACCAGAAAAGATAAAAGTAGAGATCCACAAAAAACCAGATAAATTTTTAAATAACCTAATTCACCCCCCCCCCCCCCCCCCCACCCACACACACACACTTAGGCACACTCCTAACTAACACATACACCATACACGATATGAAAGATAATTTTATAATTTCTCTTATTATTTCTCTTTTTTATATAAAATTAGCTACACTTTTTAAACTGTGTAAAATGGCAATGTGTCGAACAGTTCTAAGGCTCCATCTTTCATAATCACTAAGAAACCTTTTCGACTAGTTTTCCAACGCTTAGCAGATTTCACTTCATTCTAGATACATAGAGTACATCTTTGATCATAGACTTTCCTCCATTGCTCATTTGAATAACTATGTCACCAGTACCTTCTGTTTGCAACAAACTATATTATCAGCAAGTTTGACCTTGCTCTTCTTTGACGAGTCAAAATCTGCTAACCACATTTTTGACCAGTCATATGATTCCAACATCCCGAGTCGAGGAACCAGATCTTTGATTCGATATGATAATCTGCAACTGCAACCATAACCATCGTATCTTCAGAATCGTCTGAATATTGGTGTGCAAGGTTTGCTCCTTCCTCTTTGTCTTTTGTCGCTCCCTTGTCTTTATTGTACCGACAATTCTTGGCCACATGATCCCACTTTTCACAGTTATAGCACTGCACACTTTTTTTCTCTGTCTTTCTGATAGGATTTTCCTTCTCCTATTTTCGAGGATTCAAAAACCCCATCATCGACCTTATGCTTTTGAAGGTTTGATCAAGACTTCTTACGCTGAGTCTTGTCTCATTTGCCTTTAAATTTGTTGGAACCACCATGCTTCTCCCAAGCTTGAGCCTGCAGTGCTTGTACCAAATCTTGAACCACTTTTCTTTCAACAATCATAATCTCATGCGCCTCAAAGAACCAACCAAACCTTCCAGTTTTAGGGTTTTAAGATTGTTGGATTCTTGAATAGCTACGATAACGTGATCAAAGTGAGAGGTCAATGTATGCATTACCTTCTCAACTATCATCTTATCAGTTAGGGTTTCACCAGAACCCTTCATGAGATGGATGAGATTTTGCACCTTCGACATATAGCCTGCAATCTTTTCATCTTCTCCCATCTACAGCAATTCATACTGCCGTCGCAATGTCTGTAATTTGACGACTTTGACTTTCTCACCTCCTTCATAGTATTTGACAATAATATCCCATGCCTCCTTCACCGATTCAGCATGAGAGATCTTGTCGAAATTCGTCGAATCTACTGCTAATTAAATGCAATATGAAGCTTTGAAATCTTTCTTCTTGGCCTCCTTGTTCGCGACTCTTTGAGCATCAATTACATTCTCAGCAAGCTCAAGGACGCCATTAATAACCACTTTAAGGATTTCATGAAAGCCAAACAGAGATTGCATCTATTTTCTCCATGAGATTTCATGAAGAGAATTCAGAATGTCATTAGTATCATTCATCTTTGCAGCGATTGATTAACAACCCACGATCCCGAAAATACGTTCATCGATGTGTGATTCTTGAAAACACGATCAACAACCTAACCGGAGCTCTAGATACCTCTTTATTAGTGTGTGATGCACTTTTAATGAGGAGAAAAAGAGAGAATATGAAAAATAAAGATTAATATTATTGAATGATTGTGTTACTAAATTGAATTATAAAATATCTATTTATATACACATAAATGATTTGACTACTAAATAACAAAGATAATAAACTGAGTAACAGAATTTAAACCTTAATTAACTTTGAATTTAGACCACACAATTTAGATTATATTATATTTCAAAAAGAAATTGAAAAAAATAATAATTATATAGAGGTATTTCGGTCAAAAGTGATATAACATATTTTGTGTCGGTGCCGGTATAGTATAATTTTGACCATAAAGAATATTTTCTTTGTCGTTACTGTAACATTTCCTTGCTAAATAAAATTTGATACAAGCATAAAAGACTAGGCTCGGAACGAATATCAATAGATTATGATCAAGGACGTAGTAAACAAAGAATGGACAAATAAAATAAAATTTAAATTTTTTGCATGCGGATATTTCATTTGTTAATGTTAACCCTTATAATTTTATTATATCTTAAACGACCTTAATTTAAACAAGATAATGTAAAAAATAACAATTGCCATCTATTCATGACTTATAAAACGTTCGTATTTTTTTGATTAGGTCATTTCAGATGATTGTTATATGTTGCAAATGGTTTTTAAGAAAAATAATATATCATTATTCACAAACTAAAAAAAAAGTAGTTCATAACACAACATGCTAAATTATAATAAAACTTCCCCTTAACTTCGACTTAACTACTTTTAAAGATAGAATTAAAAATAAAAAATAAAAAAAATAATTTAGTCTAAACATGTGTTTATAAATAGAAGTAACCCTTACTCTACTAATTAGTTTTATCGGATTAAGTTAGGTCTAAACATATTTCTTATCAAGATATCAAACTCTTTGGTTTAAAGATCTCGTGAACCATCTACAATGAGGCTTCCATTATCAGAATAAATCAAAGTATCCGAGTCTTTATAATAGAGTTAGGTCTAACTATATATATATATATATATATATATATATATATATATATATATATATATATAACAATGGCATAAAGTTGACTGTTATCAATTGACCATTTCTCCTTAGCCATCAGCAATATGGATATTATTTCCAGCAAGGACAACCATATTACTTTTCATCTATAAAAGTATCATGCAACATATGTTTGAGATATACAACAAATTCCATCTAGCTAAACAATAATAATGTTAAGCTCTAAAGTTATGAGATTCAAATCCACTCTTTTCTTCTTCCTAGTCACAATCCATGGAGTAGTTTCAACTCCTCCAGCAGATCCAATTAAGTGTTCATCAAACAACACAAACTGCACCATCACAAACGCAAACGGCATGTTCCCCGACCGAACCATCTGCAAAGCCGCCGAGGCTAAGTTTCCAACCTCGGAGGCAGAGCTCATATCAATAGTCGCATCAGCTTCCAAAAACAACCAAAAAATGAAAGTAACAACGCGATTCTCTCACAGCATACCAAAGCTAGTTTGTCCGGACGATAACGGAATTCTAATAAGCACAAAAAATTTCAACCGTGTAATAAGAATCGACCGGGAATCAATGACAATAACTGTTGAGAGTGGTGTGACATTGAGACAGATAATTGATGAAGCTGCAAGATATGAAATGGCTCTACCATATACACCATATTGGTGGGGTTTAACAATTGGTGGGTTACTAGGTACAGGTGCTCATGGAAGTACATTATGGGGTAAAGGAAGTGCAGTTCATGAATATGCTACACATGTTAGAATCGTTAGTCCTTCCGGACCTGAAGATGGATTTGTTAAAGTTCGAAATCTCGATGAATCTCATGAAGATCTTAATGCTGCAAGAGTTTCTTTAGGTGTTCTTGGAGTTATTTCTCAGGTATATATGTGCACTTTTTTGGGATTGTCATCATATTTTGTTGCTAGCATGATGTTTAACTTTTCTATTATCACTCATATTTTACAGGTTACCTTACAATTACAACCCATCTTCAAACGATCACTTACATATTTGACAAAAAATGATTCTGATTTAGGTGATGAATTAATCACTTTTGGAAGAAAACATGAATTTGCAGATGTATCATGGTATCCAAGTCAAAAAAAAGCTGTTTATAGAATGGATGATCGTGTTCCTTTAAATACATCTGGAAATGGTTTATATGATTTCACAGGATTTCGGTCAACACTTTCACTTGCATTAGCAGTTGTTAGAGGAACAGGTTAATTAACTTACTTGAATTCTATTTTATTGTATTTTTAAAAGGTAAATATTTTTATGCGTAAATATTTTTTTTCTATTATAGAGGAAATTCAAGAAACCGGGAATGATGCTAATGGAAAGTGCATTAGTGCACAGTTGATATCTGCAACACTTGCTGCCTCTGGTTATGGATTAACTGACAATGGTATTTTTGTTTTCTTTTTCATATAAAACATTTGTTATAAAACTGTGTAAAATAATTTTATAATTTTATAATTTCTCTTTTTTATATAAAATTAGTTACACTTTTTAAAGTGTGTAAAATGGTCAATGTGTCATGTAATTTAAGAAAAATGGAGTTATAGAATTATATTTTAATATAAAAAAAATTATAATTTGTAGGAGTCTTTTTTGGATATCCTATTGTTGGATTACACAACAGAATGCAGTCATCAGGAACATGTTTGGATAGTTTGGAGGATCTAATGATAACAGCGTGTCCGTGGGACTCAAGAATTATTGGAGAATTCTATCACCAAACAACGTTTAGTATTTCTTTATCTGTTGTAAAGAATTTTATTGAAGATGTTCAAAAACTTGTTGAGTTAGAGCCAAAGGCATTATGTGGACTAGAATCATACAGTGGAATCCTTATGCGATATGTTACAACTTCAAATGCATATTTAGGAAAAACAGAAGATGCTATAGATTTTGACATCACATATTACCGCAGTAAAGATCCATTGGCTCCCAGACTTTTCGAAGACATAATTGAAGAAATAGAACAAATTGGATTGTTTAAATATGGAGGGTTACCTCATTGGGGGAAGAATAGAAACTTAGGATTTGTGGGAGCAATTAAGAAGTATAATAAAGCAGATAAGTTTTTGAAGGTTAAAGAAGAGTATGATCCAAAGGGACTTTTTTCTAGTGAGTGGACAAATCAAATTCTTGGACTTAAAGAAGGGGTGACAATATTGAAAGATGGTTGTGCGTTGGAAGGGTTGTGTATCTGTTCGCAAGATAGTCATTGTGCTCCTAAAAAGAATTACTTATGCAAACCGGGTAGAGTTTTCAAGGAAGCAAGGGTTTGTAGACGTGATGTTAAAACTAAAGAAGAAAATGATATGAAAGACGAGCTCTAATAGAATGGTATGTTGTTGCAGAATTTATCTAGTACATTGTGCAATTTGTTTCAAAAAATAATAATTCTCAGTTGTAAAAACATGAACATGAGTTTACTTTTATGAGATAAAGTTGTTTTCAATGTAACATATTTTATCATATTCTTATTTGTTTTATATGATATTATGCTTCATAACACTATGATTACATTATTTTTGTTTCTTTATTATTTATAATCGATGTTAATTAGAATTATTTAATCATAAATTGTTGAGATATTAGATATAATTCAAGTTGAATTATGTGGCTCAAGCCCAAAGCTAATTAGGGTTTAGGGTTTGTTACTTAGTTTGTTATATTTATTGTTTAGTATTCAAGTCACTTAGGTCTATATAAATAAGACACTTTGTAATTCAGTTATCATCAATCATTCATTCAATAATATCAATCCTTATATCTTTATTCTCTCTCTCTTTCTCTCTTCACCAAAGGTGTCTCACGTAATAACAAATTGGTATCTAGAGCCCCAATTAGATTCTTGATCGTGTTTTCAAGAATCACATGTCAGAGATCGTGTTTTCAGGATCGTGGGTTGTTGTTTATCAATCACTGCAAAGATGAATGGTAAACCAAACTCCCTTCCAACTCTTGACGGCAAGAATTAGCTTCGATGGAGAAAACAGGTGCAATCTCTATTTGGCTTTCATGAAACCCTAGAAGTGGTTACTAACGGCGTTCCTGCGCTTGGTGAAGATGCAACCGACGCACAAAAAATCGCTCACAAGGATGCCAAGAAGAAGCATTGCAAGGCGGCGTTTTAAATCCAAGATCTGGTTCCTCGACTCAGGCTGCTGAAATCACGCGACTGGTCGAAAAGTATGGTTAGTAGATTTCGACGAGTCGAAAAAGAGCAAGGTTAAACTTGATGATAATTGCTCGTTGCAAGAAGAAGGTACCAGAAACATAGTTATTCAAAGGAGTAATGGTGCAAAATCCTTGATCAAAGGTGTACTCTATGTCCTCGGAACGAAGTGCAATCTGCTAAGTATTGGACAACTAGTCGAAAATGGGTTCTCAGTGGTTATGAAGATGGAGCCTCGGAACTTTTCGACATCCGGAATAACTTGGTCTTGAAATCTTCTTTGTCGAAGAATAGAACATTTAAGACCATGATCAGTTCGACTGAGGTACAATGTTTGCATACAGTTGTCGACCACAAGAATAGTTGGTTGTGGCATCTGAGGTTTGGTCATCTAAACTTTAGGTCGCTCAATCACTTGATTACTCAAGACATGGTAACTGGTATACCAAGTCTTGAGATGCATGACAAACTTTGTGAAGGTTGTCTAGTCTAAAAGAATTCCAGGAAGTCTTTTGTTTCGACTATGCCAATGAGATCGTCCTGCATACTCGAAGTTCTACATTCAGATGTATGTGGTCCTTTTGAAGAGCATACCATTGGTGGAAATAGGTATTTCGTCTCATTTGTCGATAAGTATAATCTAAAGCTCTGGATCAATGTGATCAAACGAAAGGACGAATTATTTGAAATCTTTAAAAGATTCAAGATGCTTATCGAAAACCACGGTGAAAAGAAGATCAAAGTTCTGCGAACAGATGGAGGTAGCGAATACACATCCAAGATATTTGAAGCATTATGTGCAAAATATGGTATTGATCATTAGATAACTGCTTCTTATACTCCTCAACATAATGGAATAGTAGAAAGAAGAAACAAGACCATGTTCGACATGGCGAGATCTGTAACACCCCCAATCTATACTCCCAAATAGATAAAGCGATAAAAATTAATGAGAGTATAATTAAAACATTCATGGCATAGACGGGGGCGTCACATCAATTGAGACAAAACACAATAAACCTGCTCATAAAGATATGCAACAATCAGGTAGCAAATAACAGAGGAACTTAGTTCCTACTACCCACAATTCAGATACAGAATAAAAGCGGAAAATCTGCAACTGAATCTCATATATATATCACATGAAAAGTTTGTCTGTCATATACAGAGTCATACATGTACAATCCAAAAGATATATATACATATACACATAAATCACAACGATCTCCCCGACTACCCGGTGCTACATATCAGAGTCGGCCGACAAAAGAATGAAGACCTAAGCTTCACAAAAAGACCTCCAGCATCTAATCTGCAATGCCTCATAGAGCATTTAAAACAACAGAAGGGTGAGAAACACAATCATAATATAATTGCATACAATTATATAATAACACAAAATACACATGTAAAATATTCTTACCACCACTTACACCAGAATTCAAATACAAAGCAACACACTGCATATCTCATATATCCATCACAAATGCATATCAATCATGCACAATACATTTATCAACAACATATATGTATATCTCAACTCATCAATTCCATTCACAATTCCACACCAAATCAATCCATTCATGATTTATACAAATGCAAAGAGACCGACACAACGACTCTATGCAAATGCAATGCGGGTACCATCCATCCGTCAATCTCATCACTAGTTCACTCAGGAACTATTGGAACCATCGCTTGTTACTTAATGTAACTCCCCGTCGGGCAAACGATGTTCCCCGTTGCTTTAGGTCCTCTTTGTATAAGGCACACGACGTTTATGGATCGCTTTAGGTCCTCTTTGTATAAGGCACACGATCCGATCGCTCACATCTCTTTGTATAAGGCACACGATCGTCCATAATCATCGCTCACACCTCTTTGTATAAGGCACACGATGTTATAGCGGATTCCCTCTGGAATCGTTTTGTCGCTCACACCCCACAAGGGCACACGACATCACAAGAATGCATATCATGATGCTTGGCATACAATGACTCATGACATTCAAATGCACACATATACACATCCATAATCATGCATATATAATCAAATACAACACATTGCATTTTCTTGCCCTTAGGCCACAAATAATCCTCACAACATTTCCTCACATGCATTAACATCATATAACATCACACAAGTCATATAATATCCATATCAAAAGCACATTGCATGATACACATCAATTACACACAATTAAAACGGTAAAAGTCGATAAAACGACACTATTCCAAATTCCTGACATAATTAAATCAGCCAACAATCTCAAAACCGTTATAATAAGAAAGTACATCTCAATAGCTTTCCAACGATACCAAGAATGTTCAAAACGGATAATCGAAACACAAGTTACGGAAGTAAAAAGAAAAGGAATCGCGAAAACACAACATTTTGCACCCTAGCTGGCCATACGCGTATTGCCCTCGGCCATACGCGTATTGCCCAACCTCATACGCGTACCATTACGCGTTTCAGCAGATGGCCGAGAAAAATGGTTTTCATTACGCGTATTGCCCTCAAATGCACCGGTCATACGCGTATTGCCCAACCCAATACGCGTATTGCCTTGCCTGATACGCGTAACGGCAGAGGAAACCCATAATTTTTCCTGCAGAATTTTTCTGCTACGGGTTCAACCCAAAATCCCCCCAAATCTCCTCTAATCACCCGAAAATTACCAATAGAGTGCACAACAACATCTATCTAACATGTCTCAGCAATTATGATCATTAAAACATGATTTCAAACACAATTTAAATCAATTTCCAACAATTTCAACATATTATGGTTTTTGTTCTATATCCAATTTCAACCCAAAAACAACCAAATACATACATACATAATCATACACAAGTATAAGATAATCGAGTTTCGCACTCTTACCCGATTTAATCGTGTTTTCAATAGTCGGTTGATCGATTTCTTCCTTTCCAAGTTTTTCTCTCTTTTCTTCTTTCTTTCTCTTTTTCTTTCTCTCTATTTTTCTCTCTTTTTATTTTTACTAACTTAAGAAAAATAAAGTGAAATGACCAAATTACCCCTACACTCAAATATCTCGCAAACGCTCTCAAAACGCGATAAAACATAACAACAATGAAAAATAATATATTATCACATAAAAGTCAAAAATAAAATAATATAATAATAAAAATAATTAAATCGACTCGATTAAATAAATCTAACAAAAACTGGGGCGTTACAAGATGCATGTTGAAGCATAAGAATTTGCCAAAATCCTTACGGGGTTAAGCTGTTTCGACTGCTGCTTATATTCTAAACAAGTGCCCTACTAAGAAGTTGAAGAACAAGGTTCTTGAAGAAGTGTGGAGTGGAAAACGACCATCAGTGGGTCATCTGAAGGTGTTTAGCTCTATTTGCTACAAGAATATTCCTGATGTTAGGAGAAAGAAGCTTGATGATAAGAGTGAACCTATGATTCTGGTAGAATATCATCAGACTGAAGCATACAGGTTGTTCAATCCAATTAATCAGAAGATTGTGATGAGTCGAGATATTGTGATTAATGAAAATTATGCTTGGGATTGGAATTCTAGTAATGCAATTGACAAGCCATTGATTAGTTATGATTTTGACGAAGTAAGTAATAATGTTGAAGTCGAAGATATTATCGATATTCCACTTAAAGTCGAAGCAGTTGCTGATATTCCTGACATAGTCGAATTCGAAGAGGATATGGTTCGCACAAGCCAAAGACCTCAAAAAACTAGAGCTCGTCCAAGAAGACTTCAAGACTATGAAGTAATTAGTGATGATGAAGTCACAACAATGGAGAACTAGTTCATTTTGCTTTACTTGCAGGTGCTGAACCATTCAACTATATCGAGGCCTTAAAAGATAAACAATGGAAGTCTGCCATAGTCGAAGAGTTACAAGCAATAGAAAGAAACAACACATGGGAGTTGGTCGAATTGTCAGCTCATACAAAAGCTATCAAAGTGAAGTGGGTGTTCAAGTTAAAGCACAATACTGATGGGTCGATAGCAAGATATAAGGTGAGATTGGTAGCTCGAGGATTTCTCCAGAGAGCAGAACTCGACTACTCTGAAGTATTTGCACCTGTCGCAAAATTGGAAGTTGTTTGACTAGTTGTAGCTTTCGCATGTAAGCAAGGCTAGTCGATATTTCACTTAGATGTGAAATCAGTATTTTTGAATGGACATTTAAATGAAGAGGTGTATGTCACACAACCTTATGGGTTTGTGATTCAAGAGGAAGCGATGAAAGTATACAAGTTGCACAAAGCGCTCTATGGCCTCAAGCCGACGCCTAAGGCATGGAACAAGAAGATCGACTCATACTTGATCGAATTGGGATTCATCAAATGCAAATCTGAGTATGGTGTCTATGTTCAGGTTGTAGCACAAGATATAATAATCATCTGCTTATATGTTGATGACTTGCTAGCAACTGGAAATAGTTTGAAGAACTTGTCAAAGTTAAAAGAGGTGATGAAGAAGGAATTTGAAATGTCAGATCTGGGAAAGTTGTCAAACTTCCTAGGCATGAAATTTGAAATTTCGAAGCAAGGTATGGTGCTACATCAAACAAAGTATGTCAATGAGATACTCAAGAGATTCAGGATGGATAATTCAACTCTTGCATCTTTGCATATCGAACCAAACTTGAAGTTGGAGAAGCATGAATAGGAAGACAAAGTCGATGCAACTTTGTTCAAACAAATTGTCGGATGTCTGAGATATGTGTGCAACAGTCGACCTGATATATGTTTCTCAGTCGGATTAGTGAGAAGATACATGAGTGAACCAAGGGTGTCACACATGAAGGCTGCAAGAAGAATCCTGAGATACTTAAAAGGATCGACAAATTATGAAATTCTATTTCGACGAGACTCTAAAAGTAAAGAAGCTATGGTTACTTGATATTCAGATGTTGATTGGTGTGGAGATAAAGAAAATTAAAGTTGCGCAAAGAGGGAGAGGCTAGACGCATTTGGGGATTTTAGTGAATAGTACCAGTGAAACCCTAAAGACTTTTAGACATTAGGCTATTGCTTACACTAGTAGAGAGAACAATAGGAATTGAATGGAAAAATGGGTCCGACCCATTGGGCATGTTCATATATTCCGCACTTTTTCACGGAGCAGGCCAAGGTTTTATGCCTGCACACTTTAATATGTCCACCACACCTCACCCCATTTTTTTTTATCTTTTGCGCACGTGGCGCGATAACAAAAGTTTTAGTAATTTTTAGACAAAAATGTGCAATGCCTCTGAGTCGCCTTCGCCTCTGCCCCCACCTTGCCCTATTTTCTTGCGGCCTTTTGTGGGATGGGTCTAAATAGGACTTGCCACCCCAAAATAGGATAATCCATTAGGCAATTTCTTTTTCCACCCTTATACTTTCTCACAAACCCTTTGTGAAAATCAAAAAATGCTCCCAGTTTTCGGAGATGTATCTTCGGACGCACCTATTTTCCATAAAACTAAATGCATACGAGTAAGTCACCCCTATTATACTTAATTTCGAAGATGCGTCTCCGGATACACCATATATTTTACAAAAATTAGTGTTTTCGAATATGCATATCTGTAAAGTGTCATGTTGTGTTTTTTTATTTATTAAATATAGGGTGTATCTGGATAGACAGACCTAATAGTCATGCATCAACAATGCAACAAATATATAAATATCAATAATGTCTCTATTGAGAAAAACAATTGGAAAATAGAAAAGCGATTAAAATAAAAGGCTTAATACCCTTTTTAGTCCTCTAACTATACCCCCGGGTCCAATTTGGTCATCTTTTTTTTAAAAGTTCCAAATAGATCCCTTACGTTGTCTAACTGAAGCATAAAGGTCCTTTCCGTCAAATAAATGCAAACGGTGTTAGTTTTGCATACGTGGAGTATGAATTGACATGATGGATGACTTAGTCGGCACCTTTTAATTTCCACGTGGATTTTTATATTATTTTTAATTATTTTTTGTTTTCTATGTAGATTTTTTTATATATTTATTTTTTAATATTTTTTATATTTCTTTTTTTAATATTTATTTTTTAATTCTATTTTTATAAATTGTTATTTTAAAAATAATTTTAATTGGGCCAGATCAAATCAAATCCACACAGAAACCCATCTAGAAGCCCAATATCAATTTCATTCTTTTTGGCCCATATGTTTTTCATTTGTATGATTATGCACAAGTAGTTAATATAAAGACTAGATTTTATTCTGAAACAACCAATGTGAGACTAATATAAAGACAGGTATTGCAACTAGCTTTTTCTTCTCATTTTTCCAAAAAGTTACGGTGCTGCATGGACCCTGCCTATTAGTAGAAGAAACTGACTGCAACCAATTCGAAAGCTTCTTTCGCCTAGTAAGAGACGAAGATGAACCATCATTGACTTTACCACTCCTTTCACCTTGTGCCTCTTCTGATTGATTAAATAGAAAATCAATCATTGACTAAACCCAGAAAATCATATAAAAACCAAAACAATGAAATCAAATAGAAAATCATATAAAAATCTATAAAGAAACAAACTTTACACATTTGAACACTCAGAAACAAAAGCTATATGAAGTTGTGCCAACAATGAGAGATGACAACTTGAAGAAAAGTAAGGTTTGTATTGTAACATTGAATACTATGTTGTTGTTCTGTGTTATGTTCTGGGTGAACTTGGGAGTTTGAAACAATCCATTCATGGCTTGGGTGAACTTGTTCATCTTCATTTTCAATTGCTTTTTAACTTAAACACTTGTCTTCTCAGATTCAGATTCAAATGTAATCCCAAACTTTTATTGTTGATGAAGCACTGTTTATGGATCTTCTTCATCTTTAGTTTGATGTGCTATAAAAATGGAAAAGAGATCTATCTAATGATCCCAAGAAGGATAAATGGTGTGGTTGGTGTTGTTGGTTTCATTCCTCTGGTGATGTTGTGGATTGAGAAAGTGGGCGTAGGAATCATGAATTGGAAGCATAGAACCTGTTTCTAAACACATGGTATAATTCGAATAGAGCCAACTGAATTGTTGTATTAAGTGACCAAACTTTGCTAATTTATCATGCCTCCTATTAAGACACACAATTATCATATGTGAAATTCTGGTACAGATGTGTGATGTCTTTGTGCAATGTCATAACATCGCAATCTGCTGAACAAGGCAATAATAGAAACAGTAAATAACACACTGAATTTTTCACCCAGTTCGGTTCAACAACCTACATCTGGGGGCATACCAAGTCAGGAAGGAAGTCCACTATTAGTAGTATCAAATTACAGACTCAACAGACCAGTTGACAATCTACCCAATTCAATCACTACCTAATGACCCTTCTACCTAAGTCCTCCCTAGGTAAGAGACTCCATCTCACTTCCTATCATCACTATGATGTCTAGCAGTCAACTACACCGTCACTGCATCAACAACTTGATTACCAACAACTGTACCACCATAGAAGACACCCTTCCATGATACCCTTTCATGACACCTTTTTGAGTTGCTTCAAAGCTTCCTCCAATACCAAACTCATTACCTACAGGTTTCTGAGTTAAACACAGTGACCATCTCACAACCCGAGTGGTTCACTTAGACAAAGCCCTAAAGATCTACATCTTGGACCCGTACCTATTCTAGGTTACAAGCATACTATTTATAATATAATCCCAACTGGATTTGGGCCTTCAAATCATATCATATCTCCTGTAACAAATCTGCTTCTAAATAGATCTTCAATCATATCTTCGATTAAATCTTCAGTTATTAACTCCGAATATTCTCCATATCTTTATGCTTTAAATTCGTAACAAACTGATCTTCATAACTGATTGCAACAGAATATATCTCTCCCTTGATCTTCGCCTGCATTCTCTGATTCTCTTTAGCAGAATCTCTTATTCACACCAGAAACACGTGCAGCCCTAAACACGTTACAGTCTGATGTATTAATGTTCTGGTATAGTGATGTTCAGACATCGCATGTGACATCACACTTCAGCACTTTAACTCCACACCAGAATGTTAGCCAAAACATAACAATACTGTTAGAAGCTCATGTTGCAACATCAACCATGACATCAGCATTGTTTTAACAAAATTTCAGCCAATAACAAGAACTTACAATATGTTCTTGAGTACTTCTTGCCTGTAGATTGCAATGACAGTGAAGAACAGGAAAAGATGCTCACTGACTCGTTTCAAGGTGCCTATGGTTCATTTCAGATTGATTCCTTCTATTCAAAATTCTCTATACAAGCAACATTGCTGCCGGTATCAAAGATCTATCTGTCGGTGAAGATTCTGTTGATGTGTTGAAGAGAATCAGAAGTGAAACAGAACTTAATGTAATGAACATGTTTGGAAGTTCTCAACCTAGGTGCAATACCTGTCTTTAATGTAATGAGAAGAATAAAATGAGAACTTGTTTGGAAAAATGAGAAGAAAAAGCTAGTTGCAATACTATCTTTATATTAGTCCCACATTGGTTGTTTCAGAATAAAATCTAGTCTTTATATTAACTACTTATGCATAATCATACAAATGAAAAACATATGGGCCAAAGAGAATGAAATTGATATTAGGCTTCTAGATGGGTTTGTGTGTGAATTTGATTTGATCTGCCCCAATTAAAATTATTTTTAAAATAACAATTTATAAAAATAGAATTAAAAAATAAATATTACAAAAAGAAATATAAAAAATATAAAAAAATAAATATATAAAAAAATCTACATGGAAAATAAAAAATAATTAAAAATAATATAAAAATCCACGTGGAAATTAAAAGGTGCTGACTAAGTCATCCATCATGTCAACTCATACTCCACGTAAGCAAAACTAACACCGTTTGCATTTATTTGACGAAAAGGACATTTATACTTCAGTTAGACAACGTAAGAGATCTATTTGAAACTTTTAAAAGAAAGAGGATCAAATTGGACCCCAGGGTATAGTTAGAGGGCCAAAAAGGGTATTAAGCCAAAATAAAATTATAAAAATTTAAAAATACATCTAAAATTCAAATAAATCAAATCAAGAGTCTACATATTTTTTTTTAAATTTTTTCGAAAATATAGAAAAAGAAAATAAATCAAATAAAATAGAAAAACAAGGAGTTTAGGATTTTTTTCTGATGAAATGACATGGTAAAATTTCGATTTAGAATGGACTTTTTAAAAAATAGAGTTTTTTGCGCTACGTTGCATAAAGGCCAAAACGCAAGGACCAGAATGCGGGGATACGATTTATATGACAATAATATTGGTTAAAATCGACAGAGACTCCTCGAAAACGGGGTCAATTTCCATAAAAACGTGAATTAGATGGGGTCAGCGAGTTTTTTCGAAGATGCATCTCCAAATTCACACTTTAAAATGTTGGAGATGCATCTCCGAATCAATTTTTGACAAAAACGGGATGACTGTTTGATTTACGAAATATGAAGTAATATAGATACATCCAAAGTTACATCTCCAAAAATTTCTAGAAAAAAAAATGGGTTAATACTTATTTTCCCCCCTGCCATATGGGCGTGTTTTGAAAAACCCCCATGCGAAAAAAAAAGTTGCAAGACTGACCTTAACAAATTTTAAAAGTTTTGATTTACACCTTTATCAGGCCACATCATCAAAAATACTGATGTGGCAGTCATTTTTTTAATATTTTAATGAAAAGAAATTCCACATCACTACTAGGCTTTGTGAAATGACTCTTATACCCCCATTTTTTTAATTTTTTTTATTTAGTTTTTTTTTTAGTTTTTCTTTTATTTAATTTTTTTAGATTTTATTTAATTTATAATTTTTTTATTTATTTAATTTTTTCTTTAATTATTTTTCGTATTTCTTTAATTTTTTTATTTATGAAGCATTTTTTTAAATTATCAAAATATTAATTTATTTTAAATTTCAAGAGCAGCCCAACTCACAATAGGGCCTAAGCCCAATTCACATTGTCTCAATTCATTTGATATTTGTTGCACTCTAGTGTATTATAAACACCAATACAACATTTGAGATAAACGATGTGGGACTCTAACTACACATTAAAACTACTCCTGTTCCCACTTGTACTGCTTCATCTGGTTCTCTTCCAAATCAATATGAAAGTGGGTCAGTATGAAAGTGAACTTACTAGACACCACCATCCACCCCTCACAATACGAAACCCCCTGTTTTTAGGTGAATCTGGCCTTTGATGCAGCATCTTTTTGCAAGGCTGCGATGATTGCTCCTAATTTTTCATCACTATAAACTTCCTCACTCTATTGTTTCAGATCTTCTCATACCGAGTAGGAGGCCAAACTCTGAAAAGTTCTCCACCCTCTGCCACACCGCAGAGCACATCAACCTCCTTTGTTCTTTTTCCTCGGTTTGTGGTGAATCTCAAAATTATAGCCAAGTAGTTTGTCAACCCATTTTTAATGAGAAAGCTTATATCCCTCCTCTGGAAAAATCACATTCAATTAGGAATTCTATTGGGATTCGGCAGCATAAGTACCGGACACACCAATGTACCATAACATTTGCTCTAGATACATTGCAATGCCACCATTTGTTCCAGTTTCTCTCCTAAACCTTGCAAAGTCACCCATCTTTGACCACCATGTTCGCTCTATGTGAACTTTTTGAGAGCTTAGTTGATTGAACTCTAATATGCAAAACAAGCCAGTGTTAGATTTTGCAGTACATTTACTCAGCTTGTTATGCAATAGGAAAGTTGTTTCTCACCATTCTTGAGTAAACATGCTTATCCTCATTTGGATTTGGAGTATTTTAATCGCTAAACACTTTTATTTTATTTGCAATGCATTTCATCTAACATGCTTCATAATCTAATTTTGATTTCCATTCACTGAACATTTTGCATATAACTGCCAAATTGTGGTACTGCTAAGCTAAGGAAACCAACTTGGGACTAGTACTACAACTAGAATATGAATATTCTTTTATATTTTTATATTTATACTCTTTGGTCATGAATGCTAGCTGCTGATATTCATATTGTTTTATTAAGGTTGATTCTTCTTCCACAAGCACGCAAGAGGAGGAGAGTTTGCTTAACTCCCTTCTGGCAATAGTTGCTACTAAAGATGACTCTTCTACACACGAGTTCTTGGCCGCAAATAGTGAAAATGAGCATTGTAAAAAGTTGCTGTCAATGTGGAGCGGGTGAGTCTCGCACTTTGTTCCTCCTATTCTCCTTCAAGTTTCCTATTGTTACATTATTCTTGAAGAAAATTCTCCTTTGTCAAGTTAAATTATTCTCTTGTGTCATTTACATGTTAAAAGCCTGATTTATCATTTGGATTTTATAGATTAAAACAATCAACTCAGAGAGTTTTGTCTCTTGTCGCTGAACTGATGTCTCTAGAAAAGGATAAAGAGCATCTAAGGATTAACCTTGACTATTGCTTTTTCTTTTTCTTGTTCTGTCCCACATCGTTTATCTCAAATGTTGTATTGGTGTTTATAATACACTAGAGTGCAACAAATATTAAATGGATTGAGACAATGTGAATTGGGCTTAGGCCCTATTGTGAATTGGGCTGCTCTTGAAATTTAAAATAAATTAATATTTTGATAATTTAAAAAAATGCTTCATAAATAAAAAAAAATTAAAGAAATACGAAAAATAATTAAAGAAAAAATTAAATAAATAAAAAAATTATAAATTAAATAAAATCTAAAAAAATTAAATAAAAGAAAAACTAAAAAAAACTAAATAAAAACAAATTAAAAAAGTGGGGGTATAAGAGTCATTTCACAAAGTCTAGTAGTGATGTGGAATTTCTTTTCATTAAAAAATTAAAAAAATGACTGTCACATCAGTATTTTTGATGATGTGGCCTGATGAAGGTCTAAATCAAAACTTTTAAAATTTGTTAAGGTCAGTCTTGCAACTTTTTTTTTTGCAGGGGGGTTTTTCAAAACACATCCATATGGCAGGGGGAAAATAGATATTAACCCAAAAAAAATTAATTTTCAAAAATGTGAGTCACATCATAAGGGTGGAAAAAAAATGGTCAACCCATTATCTTACCAAAAAAGTCATAATAGACAAAAATCACATTTGTGGTGCATATATATATATATATATATATATATATATATATATATATATATATATATATATATATATATATATATATATTTCATATCTTATGAGAATGCTATTTTTATGTGAAAACATGAGAATGAATCTGAATAATTAGATTTTAAAATAAATGGTGGAGATTATGTGTGGTTTTTGTTTTTCTCTCTCCTCCATTATAAAATAAATGATGGAGGAGAGAAAAAAAAACTGACACATAATCTCCACCATTTATTTTAAAATTTTACGGTTCAGATTCATTATCATTTTTTCTCATATGATACGTTCTCTCTCTCTCTCTGTATATATATATATATATATATATATATATATATATATATATATATATATATATATATATATATATATATTATGAACCCCATTTTATATATAGTATTGTGTAGTTCGGGTATAGTATAGTAATTGTGACCATATAGAATTATTTCTTGGCGTTACTATGACATTTCATTGCCAAATCGCGAGGCATAAAAACTGGTCACGGAACGAATATCAATAGATTATGATCAAGGACGTAGTAAACAAAGAATGGACAAATAAAATAAAATTTAAATTTTTTGCATGCGGATATCTTAAACGACTTTACTTTAAACAAGATAATGTAAAAAATGACAATTTGTACATATTCATAACGTATAAAACGATTTTATTAAACTATTACAAAGCTATAAATTTAAATCTGTGATATTTGACTTATTTATTTTTCAAAAGTAAAATTTTAATCATTAAACTATTAAAAGAAATACAACCTTATAAAAAAAAATTCAAACTACTCGTTATAACAATGTCATTAAGTTGAATATTATTAGTTGACCGTTGATCTTATTCTTAGCCATCAGCAATATGGATACTATTTCGGTATTTCTTGCAAGGAAAACCATGTAACATTCCAACTAGCTAAACAATATCAACGTTAAACGTTAAAGTTATGAGATTTAAATCCACTCTTTTCATCATTTTGAAACATTGAATTTTGACTATGTTTTATTATTCAATAATCTCTATTTATGTTATAAGATGTCAAAATTAATTTTTTTATTTATAAAAATTAAATTTAAAAAAATTTTAATATTTTTGAAACATCTTTATAAAAATTATTTTTAAAAATATTTAAAAATTTATTTTTTTTAAAACTAAATCAAATGGACCAAAAATTGTATTTTATGAGTTGAATTATTCATTATACTTCTTTCAATATATTTTGTATATTAAAAAGATTAATTCTAGCATACTTCAAACCTTAGTAAACACTTACAATAATATTTATACATAAGTCATTAAAATAGTTCTTAAGGGTTTGTTTGATTCAATGTAAAGGAAGAGAATGAAGGGGAAGGATTTTAATAAAGGGAAAGGAGGGAGGAAATGTATTTTAATTAAATTTATGTTTGGTTCAATAGAGGGGAGAGGAAGAATTTTAATAAATGGGATGGAAGGGGAGACATTTTAATTAAATGTGTATTTGGTTCAAAACAAAGGTTGGAAAGGGAAGGGAGAAGTTTTAATAAAAAATCTGTCTGGTTCACAAGTAGAGGAGAGTGGTTTTAAAAATGTTTTACCTTTTTACAATATTATAACACTTTTACTAAATAAAATAAAAACAAAATGATATTCACTAAAAAAAAAGAAATTTGTTAATTCATAAACAACATAGATAATCCAACACAAAATATTTAATATTTTAAATACTTTGAAATATATTAAAGTGTAAATAAAATATTGATAAATGCCATAGAATCATTATGTGGTATTTAGATCGAACTCTAGTGTCGACAAGGGTAGCTTCACGGTTCGACAGGAGTTGTGTATGCTGTAGTCGAAGTTTGTTCAAGCCCACTGTCGAAATATGTTAACTTGTAATTTAAGTTAGTATGTCGAATTGAGTCTTGCTTGAAAGCTCAATTGTTAAGTTAGCTTGTATCTTAAGTTAGTTTAATAGTCTATAAATAGACTAGTTCTCTCAGGTAGTTGAGAGAGGTTAATTGTTGGTATTCACTTGGAATCTTTGGACCCTATTAAGAAAGTGAATAGAAAAACATATTTAACCAATTCTTTATTCTTTTCTTCCTTCTTCTCTCCCATTTGTAAAACCTAATAGGGTTTCTTGTGTTTGTTCAAGAAACTCAAATCTTTTTCTCATTTTTTGGTTTGCTCTTGACGACATCGATTCACGACAAACTGGTGCGGTGAGCGTGGAGGAGAAGATGTCGCCAACAAAGTATGAGATTGAGAAATTCACCGGTGTGAACGATCTCGGTTTGTGACACTTGAAGATTGTTAGTTCCTGGATTGGCTGGAATTTTGGTAAAACAAAGTATATTCAATGTTGATGTCAAGGTGCTGATGTTGCAACATTGAAGTCTTAACACTGGGCTGTGTTAAGTAATTATTGCTGAAGTTGGATGTCTGATGTCACACAGGTGATGTTGTAACATCAGATCTGCAGAATTAACAACAGCAGGTTGTGAGTTTGTTAGGGTTGCGTATTAGCTAGAATTGTGGAGAGCAAGCTGTCTCATTGGATGCGAATATCTTGGGATAGATATTTGCTGCTGCATAGGAGATCTGTTGCAGATTTGTAGGAGATTTAAAAGGTTAATATTTAAATAACAAATCTGGGAGATATTGTAGCAAGTCCAAGACCAATTCAAGGAGCTATATAAAGCGCACAAGACCAAAGGAAAAAGGTACAGAAAACATTCAGAAGATCAGGAGCTGGAGGCTTAGTGTCTAGAGTTTGTTTAGAGTGTTTATATTTACACTATTCTAGGGTTTGAATAGGTGTTGTATTTATGTCCTCTCTAGAAGCTGTGAAGCAATAGAGAGTGGTTGCTTGATCGAAGCTGTGAAGTAAGATCAAGGGTACTCAAAGTGGTTTCTTTGAGAGTTTGTAAGGGATTGAGTGGTGTTCTCATACCTAAGTGGTTTCTTAGGTAGGAATTCATTAGTAGAGTATAAGTTTAGGAGATTGTCAACGGGTTGTTGAGTCTGTAAATTATATCTACAAGTAGTGAATTCCATCCCTGGCTTGGTAGCCCCCAGAGTAGGTTGGTTGTAACCGAACTGGGTCAACAATTCTTGGTGTTATTTTACTGTTATTGTTGTCCATTGTGTAGAGTGTGTTGTTGTGACATCACACCTTAACATCACACGTCTGATACCAGAATTTCAATTGGTATCAGAGCAGGCATCCTGTCTGTCTCTGGGTGAGATCTAGGGAAGTTACTTTCTGGTGTAAAGATGGACAAAGAAGTTGGAGGATTCGTCAACAAACCCCCTATTTTGGATGGATCCAATTATGACTATTGGAAGCCAAGGATGACCACCTTCTTAAAATCCTTGGACAATAGGGCTTGGAAGGCTGTTATTAAAGAATGGAAAGCTCCTGTCATGTGTGAGAAGGATGATGCTGGCAAAGATAAAGAAGGCACCTCTAAGCCAAAGCCTGAAGAAGAGTGGACCAAGAAGGAAGATGAGCTTGCCCTTGGAAATTCCAAAGCTCTGAATGCAATCTTCAATGGAGTGGATAAGAATATCTTCAGGTTAATCAATACCTGTGAAGTTGCTAAGGAAGCGTGGGATATCTTGTAGGCTACACATGAAGGAACGTCTAGAGTTAAGATGTCGAGACTTCAGATTTTAACATCAAAATTTGAAAGCCTGAAGATGAAGAAAGATGAGACTATTCATGATTTCCACATGAGTGTTCTTGAGCTGGCCAATGCATCTAGTGCTCTTGGAGAGAAAATGTCTGAAGAAAAGCTTGTAAGGAAGATTCTTAGGTCCCTTCCTTAGAGGTACAAGATGAAGGTGACTGCTATTGAAGAAGCTCAAGACATCAGCAAGATGAGAGTAGATGAGCTCATTGGATCTCTTCAGACTTTTGAACTTGGTTTAAATGAAGAAGAACCAGAAAAGAAGCCCAAGGGTATTGCTTTGGTCTCCACTCCTGCAGAAGATAAGGTAGTCAAAGATTCTCTGGAAGATTTGTCACAAGCCATTGCAATGTTGGGAAGGCAGTTCAACAAAGTGTTAAAAAGATGGAACAATAACTACAAGCCTAGTGTCAAGAACAGTTCTTCTGACATCAACAAGCCAAAAGAGAAAGATGAAGAGAAGACTGCCCAGGATAGAGGTGTCCAGTGCTTTGAATATGAAGGGTATGGACATGTCAAGAAAGAATGTCCCACATTCTTGAAGAAGCAGAAGAAGGGAATGTCAGTATCCTGGTCTGAATTTGATAGTGAAAGTGATGGTGAGTCAGCAAGACATGCTAGAGCCTTAACAGGAACTGTTGTGTCTGATGATGATAGTGATGAAGAAATAACTTATGAGGAGCTAGCTTCTACTTATCGAGAGCTGTGTTTGAAAAGTGCTGAGATTTGTCAAGAAAACAAGTATCATAAGCAACAGATTGCTCAGCTTGAAAATGAAAAAGCTGATCGGGAAAATGAAGTTGTACTAGTTAAGTCCCAACTGGATCAGATGACAAAATTCGTTAGGATGATGAATAGTGGTACTGCTAATCTTGATAAGATTCTTCAGTTAGAGAAAGCTGCTGGAGATAAATCAGGCATAGGATATGTGGCCAACACTTCAGGAACAAAAAGGGAGATGTCTCAACCTTTGTCTCAACATCAACCTACGAAACAGGGTCCTACCCTAAAGAAGGTTGTTCAGCCCCAGAATGCTGAGAAGAAGAATGGTCCTCATCAGAGGAAGATATAGCCTCAGGGAGCTAGTTAGTATATGCCTCCCCAATATCATCAGAGGATGCAAGCTGCCAGTTTCAAGCAGAACATGTCTCATCAGAGGTTTCAACATCAGGAAAACTGGTATGGTTATGCATACAACAATGCTGTGCCTTATTACTATGGAAGAAGGAAGCCTCATCACCATAGAAGACAGCCTAATAGATAGCAGCATCAGTACAGGAGAAGACAATTCAACTATGGAATAAGGAGACAACATTATGAGTGGCAGCCACAGCATTATCAAAGTGGGAGAAGATTTAACCACTTTAGAAACGACAAAGTCAGATGCTTCTATTGTGGCAGGATTGGTCATATGCAGTCCTCGTGCTTCAAGCTTCACGGATATCCTAATCCTGCTCCTCAACCCAAACAGCAAGAGGTAAGGCCTAAGGTGATGAAGCAATGGATACCTAAAGTTACCAGCTTGATAGCTCACACTTCCTTGAGGGTTTCTACCAAAGATGACTGGTATTTTGACAGTGGGTGTTCAAGACACATGACTGGAGTAAAGAATCTGCTTGTTGATGTGAAACCTCAGTCTTCTGGCTATGTTACATTTGGTGATGGGATCAAAGGAGAAATAAAGGGGATTGGAAAACTAAACTGTGCTAGTACTCCCAAGCTGGAGAATGTTCTTCTTGTTAAAGGACTAACAGCTAATTTGATTAGTATTAGTCAACTTTGTGATCAAGGATTCAAATTAGACTTCACAAAGTCCGAATGTATGGTGAAAGATGACAAAGGAGAAGTCATTATGAAGGGAGCCAGATCTAAGGACAATTGTTATCTTTAGGTGCCGGAAAATTCAAACTCCTCCACGTGTGTGCTTGCTAAAGAAGATGATGTCAAAATCTGGCATCAGAAGTTGGGACATCTTCACCTAAAGGGAATGAAGAGAATTATCTCCTCAGAAGCAGTCAGAGGGATTCCCAAACTTAGTATTGAGGAAGGAAAGGTGTGTGGAGACTGTAAAAAAGGAAAGCAGACAAAGATGTCTCATCCGAAGCTTCAACATGACACCACCTCCAAGGTATTGGAACTCCTTCATATGGATTTGATGGGACCTATGCAGGTTGAAAGTCTGGGTGGAAAGAAATATGCTTATGTAGTTGTGGATGACTACTCAAGATACACCTGGGTGAATTTCATCAAAGACAAATCTGAGGTGTTTGATGTCTTTAAAGAGCTCTGTCAAAAACTCCAAAGAGAAAAGGAGAGTAAGGTCATCAGAATAAGAAGTGATCATGGAAGAGAGTTCGAGAATAGCAAGTTTGAAGAATTTTGCTCGTCTGAAGGTATAAGTCATGAGTTTTCATCTCCTATCACCCCTCAGCAAAATGGAGTTGTTGAGAGGAAGAACAGAACTATACAAGAGTCGGCTAGAGCAATGATTCATGCCAATAAACTACCTTATCACTTCTGGGCTGAAGCCATGAACACTGCCTGCTACATTCACAATAGAGTTACCCTAAGAAGAGGCACTTCATCCACTCTATATGAACTATGGAAGGGAAGAAAACCTAATGTCAAGTACTTCCATGTGTTTGGTAGTAGATGTTACATCCTGGCAGATAGAGAACAGAGAAGAAAATTAGATTCCAAAAGTGATGAAGGGATATTTTTGGGGTACTCCATCAATAGCAGAGCTTATCGGGTCTTCAACTCCATGACCAAAGTAATGATGGAGTCAATCAATGTTGTGATTGATGATGAAGATAAGCATGAAGTTGAGGATGTCATAGAAGATGTTGGAACATCAGCTGATGAGGTAGCTGTTGAAGTTGAAGAAAAAAATCCATCCCCAGGCGCTGCTGAAACTGAGCCTGAGCAACCTCAGAAGGATCCTTCTATCAGAATTCAGAAGGATCATCCTAAGGAGCTAATTATAGGTGATCCAAATTCTGGAGTAAGAACTAGGTCCAGAGAAATCATCGCTAGCTCGTGCTTCGTATCCAAAATTGAGCCAAAAAATGTAAAGGAAGCTCTGACAGATGAGTTTTGGATAAATGCTATGCAAGAAGAACTGGAGCAGTTCAGAAGAAATGAAGTCTGGGATCTTGTGCCAAGACCAGAAGGGGTGAATGTTATTGGAACAAAGTGGATCTACAAAAACAAGTCAGACGAGCTTGGAGTGGTTACAAAAAACAAAGCGAGACTTGTTACACAAGGTTATACTCAAGTTGAGGGAGTTGACTTTGATGAGACGTTTGCTCCAGTGGCAAGATTAGAATCCATCAGACTACTCTTGGGTATGGCTTGTAACCTAAGATTCAAGCTATTCCAAATGGATGTGAAGAGTGCCTTTCTAAATGGCTATCTGAATGAAGAAGTCTATGTAGATCAACCTAAAGGATTCACTGATCCAAACTTCCCCAATCATGTGTTCAAACTGAGGAAAGCACTGTATAGGTTAAAACAAGCTCCAAGGGCCTGGTATGAGAGGTTGACTGAATTCTTAGTAGCAAATGGGTATAGAAAATGAGGCATTGACAAAACTTTGTTTGTCAAGGAAGAAGGCAGAAAATTAATGGTAGCCCAAATTTATGTGGATGACATTGTATTTGGGGGGATGTCAGATGCTATGGTAAAACAGTTTGTCCAACAAATGCAATCAGAATTTGAAATGAGTTTGGTTGGAGAACTTACCTACTTCCTTGGATTACAAGTCAGACAAATGGAGGATTCTATCTTTATTTCTCAAAGCAAATATGCTAAGAGCATAGTAAAGAAATTTGGCCTGGATAAATCCAATCACAAAAGGACACCTGCTCCCACCCATTTGAAGCTATCCAAGGATGAGAATGGAGTGAGTGTGGATCACGGCTTGTACAGAAGTATGATTGGGAGTTTACTGTATCTCACAGCAAGCAGACCTGATATTTCCTTTGCTGTTGGAGTGTGTGCTAGATATCAATCTGATCCTAAGGTGAGTCACTTGAATCAAGTGAAGAGGATTCTGAAATATGTGAATGGCACAAGTGACTATGGGATGCTATATAGCCATGATTCTGGGACTGATTTAAAAGGATATTGTGATGCTGATTGGGCTGGAAGTGCAGATGATAGAAAAAGCACTTCAGGAGGGTGTTTCTTTCTAGGGAACAATCTGATTTCCTGGTTCAGCAAGAAGCAGAATTGTGTATCTCTCTCAACTGCTGAAGCGGAGTATATAGCAGCAGGAAGTAGTTGTTCTCAGCTGGTTTGGATGAAGCAGATGTTGAGTGAATACAATGTTAAACAAGATGTTATGACACTATACTGCGATAATCTTAGTGCAATTAATATATCTAAAAATCCTATACAGCATAGTAGGACAAAGCACATAGACATAAGGCATCACTTCATAAGGGATCTGGTTGAAGAAAAAATTGTTACCTTGGAACATGTAGCCACAGAGAACCAGCTGGCTGACATATTCACTAAAGCCTTAGATGCAAACCAATTTGAAAGGTTAAGAAGCAAATTGGGAATCTGCATTTATGAAGACTAAATCTGCTAGAGGGGTTGTGGGCAGTTGGAGTGTTTCTGAAATTGTGTAGTCAACTGCCAGGTGAAGATTGCCTAATTGTGGCTAAAAAGGGGGAGAAAATAGCCAAGATAGTCAAGAGTGTTATTGCCATATGCTGCTAATGTGATGCAGATATTAAGGGGGAGATAAATTGATGCTGCTAAAAGGTGTTTAGTTGAAAAGTGGTAATGCTGCATTGAGGGGGAGTTTTAACTGAACTAGTGAAGATATCATGGCAATTGAAGAGTGCAGCCAAGCAGACATCAAAGGGGAGAAAAGTGCTGCACATTGTGAGCTACTGAACAGCTGTGATGCTGGCTCATGTTTTAGAGGGGGAGCATCAATTGGCTGTTGTCAATAATGAAGATGGTGATGCAGCAGATCAAGTGATGAAAACTATGTAAAGTGTCAAACTGCTGCTGATGAGAGTTTTAAACTTTTAAAGATTATTCCGCTGCTGAAGTCTCTGAAGATGCAGAGATTGTTTTAGCCAAAATTAGCCAAAGGGGGAGATTGTTAGTTCCTGGATTGGCTGGAATTTTGGTAAAACAAAGTATATTCAATGTTGATGTCAAGGTGCTGATGTTGCAACATTGAAGTCTTAACACTGGGCTGTGTTAAGTAATTATTGCTGAAGTTGGATGTCTGATGTCACACAGGTGATGTTGTAACATCAGATCTGCAGAATTAACAACAGCAGGTTATGAGTTTGTTAGGGTTGCGTATTAGCTGGAATTGTGGAGAGCAAGCTGTCTCATTGGATGCGAATATCTTGGGATAGATATTTGCTGCTGCATAGGAGATCTGTTGCAGATTTGTAGGAGATTTAAAAGGTTGAAGATTTAAAAAGATTTTAGGAGAAAATCTGTTTTAAATATTCAGTTTTAAATAACAAATCTGGGAGATATTGTAGCAAGTCCAAGACCAATTCAAGGAGCTATATAAAGCGCACAAGACCAAAGGAAAAAGGTACAGAAAACATTCAGAAGATCAGGAGCTGGAGGCTTAGTGTCTAGAGTTTGTTTAGAGTGCTTGTATTTACACTATTTTAGGGTTTGAATAGGTGTTGTATTTCTGTCCTCTCTAGAAGCTGTGAAGCAATAGAGAGTGGTTGCTTGATCGAAGCTGTGAAGTAAGATCAAGGGTACTCAAAGTGGTTTCTTTGAGAGTTTGTAAGGGATTGAGTGGTGCTCTCATACCTAAGTGGTTTCTTAGGTAGGAAGTCATTAGTAGAGTATAAGTTTAGGAGATTGACAACGGGTTATTAAGTCTGTAAATTATATCTACAAGTAGTGAATTCCATCCCTGGCTTGGTAGCCCCCAGAGTAGGTTGGTTGTAACCGAACTGGGTCAATAATTCTTGGTGTTATTTTACTGTTATTGCTGTCCATTATACAGAGTGTGTTGTTGTGACATCACACCTTAACATCACACGTCTGATACCAGAATTTCAAAGATAGAAACCCTTCTTGTTCAACAGGGTTTGTTAGAAACGTTAAAAGGATCGGAGAAGATTGATGCTGCCCTAACGGAGAAGGAGAAGACAACGATGGTTGAAAAAGCCCACAATGTCATTGTGTTAAGCCTTGGTGATAAGGTTCTCCGGCAGGTTTCAAAGGAGAAAACTGCAGCTGGTGTGTAGACAAAGCTTGAAGGTTTGTACATGACGAAATCATTCAAGATGGGTGAAGACAAAGCCTTGGCTAAGCAGCTGGATAAGTTCAACAAGTTAATTCTTGATCTTGAAAATATTGAGGTCAGGATTGATGATGAAGATCAAGTGTTGTTGTTGTGCCCTTTACCTAAGTCTTATGCTCACTTCAAAGAAACTCTCTTGTATGGAAGAGAGTCATTAACCTTTGAAGATGTTTAATCTGCCTTGCACTCTAAGGATTTGAATGAACAAAAAGAGCACAAGCCATCTTCTGTTGGTGAAGGTTTGTCTGTTAAGAGCCCGTACTGGAATCTTTCCAGGGCAGTCTCAACCCAATCCAAATTGGCATGTGAACCCTATAACGCTACAAAGTGGCAAAAATCTAGAAGTCATTGCTAATAAGAGGGATGGAGAAAATGATAATGAGAGTGAATTTTAACCATCTGGGAAAGAGGGAGAGCCAACACCACCTGCAGATGAGGTAGTTGAGAAAGAGTCGTATATGTCTCCCCCGCCATATAAGCCTTTTATCCTGTTTCCGCAAAGATTGGTGAAAACCAAGACAGAAGATCATTTTAGGAAGTTTGTTGAAGTGTTGAAAAAGTTTTATATTAACATCCTTTTCACTGAGGCGTTGTCACAAATGCCATCTTATGCCAAATTCCTTAAGGAAATTTTATCAAATAAGCAAAAACTATAAGATTCTAATACTGTAGTGCTTACACAAGAATGCAATGATGTCATCGAAAATAAGATGCCTCCAAAATTAAAAGATCTTAGGAGCTTTTCAATTCCTTGTTTTATTGGCACAATGAGTTTTGAAAAAGATTTGTGTGATCTAGGGGCGAGTGTGAGTTTGATGCCTTTGAATGTCTATGAAAAACTAGGTATATGTGTTATGAAACCAATTAGAATGACTCTGCAGGTGGCAGATAGATCGATCAAATATCCTGTAGGAATTGGAGAGGATGTGCAGATAAGGATAGAACAATTTGTCATCCCTGCAAAAGTTTGTTATGATGGATATACAGAAAGACACTGAAATCCCAATCTTACTACTAGTTAGACCCTTCCTTGCCACGGCCGAAGTAGTTATAGATGTTAAGTGTGGGAAGCTCATATTAGAAGTAGGGGATGAAAATTTCGAGTTCCTATTGTCCAAAATTATAAAAAGCCTTACCTTTAAGAACTTCTGCTACATATTCGACATAGTTGAAATACATGTCGATGAACCCTTCTCTAAACAAGTCCCCCCTGACATAGAGAAAGCACATCTAGTGAATGATGTCATCCATAATAGAACATATAAAGAAGTTAAGGCTTACGAGAAGGTGCTAGATGTAAGCCCTGTTATTCAATGCCAGAACTTTAAGAAATAAGGCTTAACCCTAGTACATAGGACGACCTAAAAGGGGAAAAAGAAACCTCTACCATCAGACCTCAAGTATAAGCCTCCCCACAAAAAGAGAGACAAAGGTAAAGTACATTGGAGTTGGTTCGAGATGTTCAAATGGAATCCTAAAGCTGTTGGGCATGATGTTGAGTGTAGTGTCAATAATATAAGTCTTCAAGAGGTTCCCTCTTGAATTAGAGGGTCAAACAAAGTCGAGATATCCCACGGTTTCTTAACTTAATGTTTTTGATTTTGTCTATTAAAATAAGCAAAAAATAAAAAGATTGATCGCTTGACACCTAGCAGCTGCATGTAGGCGTGAATCTATAGGTTTTAGCATTCCTTTCTCGCATTTTTGTCATTACATTGCGGACAATCTATGATTCAAGTGTGGGAGGAAATTTCCCTCTTTTATTAGTTTAAATTTATTTGCTTCATAGATTTATTTTCTCTCTAATTATGATTTTTGTACTTTCTAGTTTAGGACTTTTAAGTTTTATTGTTAATTAGTGCTATCAATTCTATGCATGTGTTGTCGAGTCATTTATGTGTGTGTGTCTAATGTGTCTCTTTTCCCATTTCTTGAACAGAACAATTTTTCTTGAAAAGGCTTAGGATTAGTGGCGCACTTAGAAATTATACAGGTTCTAAAGGGAGGAGAGGCTAAGGTTAAGGACACTTGGGAAAATTTTAACAAAATCGGTATTATCCTAACACCTAAAGCCTCCCGAATATGGATATCAATTTAAATACTCATTGTACCATAGTCTCGAGTTTGTGTTTTGTAGTAATCCTCGAGTAGTTTATTTATCGAGTCACTCATATTCTATAGTCACACATTAAGTAGGTTAGTCGATGAACATAATTGAGAAATTTGAAGCATAAAGCAAATACAAAGGGATAATTGCATCTACCAAGTTGGGTAACCATCACCCGGTTACTTACCTCAATGATGGTTGAACCTCGAATATCCGAAAAAAATTGCATCTTTATCAAAATATGAAAATGCAAAAAGATAAATACAAACGCTAACCGCTTTTCCTACCATGTGTGTGACACTATTATAGATACCTAAATGCCTTAATGTGATTGTCTCGAATGAAAGATAATGAATAAATAGAAGAGTGAGACTAAGATACAACGACATGATTTGGATTGGTATGCATAGGAAGGAGACTTTAGTCCGCAAAATGCGGTTTGTGTTGTTACAATATCCTTAGTGTCGATTTAGTACTTATCGAAATAGCCTTTAGCCGATCCAATTTTTGGAACCACATATATGTATTTGTGATGTCATTTTCTTGACTCCTTTTTATGCTATGTTGTTGCACTTTACAATTTATATATGCAAGCTAAGTTGCTTGAGGACAAACAACGGTTCAAGGGTGGGGGAGTTTGATAACGTGTAAAATACACCATTTGATTAGCTTGATTCACATTTGTTTTAGGTTAGATTCATACATTTTTTTGGTTTTAAGTTGTTATTATGTGTGTATTTTAGGTACTTGGAAGTTAGACGCCTCTATGCGGTAAATGAATTCTAAGGTTCATGATGTCATAACGGGTAGAGGACCAGTCATGACGGGCGTCATGTAGCTCCAGAGCCAGACCGTCACCATAAAATCAATAAATCAGAGGATCCAAGTCAAAGAACCATGACGGGCATGCCATCAGCCCATCTGACGCATGTCAAGGCCCACGATCAAGAACTTCTTTGAAAGAGTCATGACGCGCAGGCCGTCAGCCCAACTGATGCCCGTCATGATGTTAATGCCCAGTTTTCTCGCCCCAATATCAACAGTGCAGTTTTCCCTCTTCCTCCATTATCTCCACTCGCTTTGTACGAGTTTGGAAGTTTTTGTACGAGTTTGACACTATAAATAGGCCATTAGTTCACAATATTTGAAAACTGAGCTTGTACTAGCCATAAAATTACTTTGTGAAAGCATAAACACTTCACATTGCAGTGTTTATGTAATTTTTATTTTCTACACTTTTAAGTTAGTATTGTTGCTTATTTTTATTTTATATTGTTGTTGTTGTTACTTTCCTGCATTATTATTTCAAGTTCAGCATTGTACCGGATCAAAAGTGTCCATTCAAAGCATTTATTTTATGCAAATATTCATTTTTTTACACTTTCCAGGTTCTTTTAATTGCTGAATTTTATTATGTCTTCATCAATTACATGTTTATTTATTTAGTGCATTATGTCTAGTAGATTACTATAGGGTCTGAAACATGAGGATCGTTTTACCGGTGAAGTTCATACGAAATGCTTAAATAAGTAACTATAATTAGATAAATGTCTATTTTGCAATTTCTGTGTAAACTATAGAAAATGTTTGCTACGAAAGTAGAAATTTAGAGATACCATTTATGCACATAGGGGGCGGTATCATACTTAGAAGTTCGAACGATCAATTCTGACAACGTGTGAAAGCAGGGTCATAATTGATCAAGAAAATACTAAAAATTTCTGTTTTGAAATATTAGTTTTGAAAAGTAAAAATTTACTATGAAAGTATAAGCTAGAGATATCAGTTACGTATCGAAAGAGAGGAACCAGTATTCGACACTGTTATACCCTAATTTTTACCCATAAGATCCTACCCTCTTTTTGCATTTTTGCATACAAACAAGATCACAAGCTTGGTTACTTTCTTACCCCCTCATCTTTGGGTTTACTTTTGCAGAGATCACCAATCACCTCTTTGTGTATCTTTTGCCTTTGTGTTTATATACTTTATATTTCACTAACCACTAATCAAAATTCCAAAAATATGTCGTGTATCCATTTGTTTCTTTGCAATGTAGGGTGTTATATCAAGAACACTAAACATGATTCATCAGCTAGGGTTTTGCTCGCTCAAGGCTAAAAGTGTGGTCAACTATTGATTCCCAAGGGCTATCTCATAAAATCATGGTTTCCAATCTCAAAGTACAAGGTTTCAAGCATCATTCATCTCATTTTGATTAAAGATATCTCAAGGTTTAGTAGCTTGTCACTCAAGAGAAGTCAAAGGTTCATATGTTTATTTCCATGCCTTCATCAACAAGTTACCTCAAGCTTTGGTCAATTTAATCAAAGGAAATTCAAGGACACATTATTTTGAGCTCATATGATCATCCATGTACCTTTAAGTGCAAGAAAAGTCAAAGTTTACAAGTTGATTCAAGGAAGTTTGACCTAAAAAATCAACATTTTAAGTCAAAGTTCCAAAGATCACAACTCCTTCAATTCTCAATATTTTTGAATGCTTCTTTTTGGATATGACTCTTCTCAACATCCTCTTCAACTTCTCCTTACATGACAAGAGCCAATTATGCTTGGAGGATCATCAAAATTTTGGAGACATTATAGGTCATTTTTGGACTTTGTGAAATTTTACCTATTTTCAAATGACTTTTTCTCAACTTTCAAGGTTCACAACTTCCTCAATTTTCAACATTTGGAGCCCATTCTTTTTGCTCAATACTCTTTGTGATACTTTCTACAAGATTGCTTCAAAGGCCAAAATCAAATTGTGCTTGGAAAACCATGGAATTCATTGATACATTATAGGTCATTTTTCAGTCATTTGGACTTAGAATCTTTCAAGTTCGGTTTGCTAGATTTTTATGACAACTTCAACATGAAATAAATTTTTTCTCAAGCATCCAAATTAAACCTTTCTTGGGTCATTGTGTTCTTTGCCATGATGTTAATCAATTGCAAAAAGAATAGGATAAAAAAGCCTCTTGTACAAGATGCCCCATTGATGCAAACATGGTTACTTGGAACTGAAGTTTTGCACCATGATCAGACTTTTATCTTAACTAAGACTCAATTACAAGCCAAATTACCACGTGTTTTGGACCTAAACATGTTTAACCAAATTTCCAGAAGTTAATTGAATCAAAAAATGCATGATTTGGCTGAGTTTTTAGCTAATTTAAGTCACATTTTTTCCGTGACGAGGGTGCACACGATTCACTCAATTCTGGATCATTCCACCCCTCTCATCATTCCAACATCATCTCCTATAAATAGAGGATCATTGCACACTGAAAACCAAGCTTTTGAGAGGCAGAAAACCCCTGTTCCACCTTCAAATTTTCTGCAAAAAAGTGAGCTATCATGTTTTGATTTCCAACCACTTTAAGCTTCATTTCTTAATTCAGTTAGCTCCATCATGTTCCTCTGAAGTTTCTGTAACAAGAATCAAGCTCTAAGAGTCTCTGAATTGCTCCAACCAAATCCAGTTTCAGAGCTTCTCAGATAGTTTTTGGACAAGGTAGTTTGAAGCTCCATTTTCAATCAAACAAGTTACCACAACGTAGTCCTTTGCTTGCTGAGTGTTTCCCCTAATCTAGCTGGTGTTGATTGTTCATGTTCATCATTTAATTTTTGTTTTCGTGTTTTTCATTTTACTTTGTTTTTCTCAAAATTCTCTCTACTCCCTTTCAATAAATGAAAATGGAGAGTGAGGTTGAGTTCGCCTTGATGAGACGGTTGCAATGATGGTGGTCTCATGCTCTCATGTTACGATTTAGCAATCTCCGATGACTGGTTCACCGAAGAAGATGATTGGAGAGGTTGGAACGATGACTGAGGTGTCATACACGGTGGAAAATTGAAATGTTTTCATTGGTCCATTTTGAATTAGATCCCGTGTGTTTTCTCTACTATTTTTCACCGTGTTCCTTTATGTGGTGGCCATCAGATCTGCCACGCCAATTAATGAGGCTAGATCTGACGCGTCTTGTTTTTTCCTTTTTATTTTATTTTCTGATTTTCATTTTAAATTGCATTTTCTTTGAAAATTCATAGTAATTTCATTTTTAATTCAAAAAATACCAAAATAATTTCTAAAATTTTATTTTATTTTTATCTTTCTGATTTTATATTTTTCATATTTTATTTTCATCATTTTCTATTTTTCATGGTTTTGCTCATTTTTTGAGCATTTTAATTAGTTTAAAAATATTTTTATGCATCCAAAAATTCTCAAAAAATTTATATAGCATTCTTATCTTATTTCTGACTTGTGTGGTTTTTCTTGATCATTTCTCATTTGATTTTATGCATCATTTGCATTTTCATATTAATTTTCATTTTAAAATTAGTTTTAAAATTCATTTTAGTGCATTTTAATTCATATTTTTGTATTTTATATTTGTTTGAACTATGTTGACTTCTGTTGGCCTTAGATCTTGGTTGATTTAGTCACAAGTCTCATCAAACTCAATGGATCTTGGGTGTTGATGGGGTGAAAACCCTAATCCACCAAAATGGATGATTTATTTTGATTGTGACTTGATCATCACTTGGATCCAATTTGGTTTTGCATTTTTGTTTGATCCTCTCTTCTTCATCCCTTTCTTTTTCTTTTTCACCCTTTTTTTTATCAATTGGAGGATGTGTAGGTCATCTTGTTCATGAGATCTTGAATGGTGCTTGATGAACTTTCGTCATTTCAAATCTACCATTTGATTGATTATTTGATCAATTGACGTACTTTGGATTGATGCATAAGTTTTTCCAAAGTACTGTGAGAGGTTGATTTATGTAATGGATCCATCTTTCCTTGACTTAGGTCTTGATCAACCTTGTTTTGACTTGTGCTACATGTTTTAGGAGTATGATCTTTATGTCATATCTCTAACAAGTATGGTACATAAATTGTTATTGACCAGCCTCTCATAGTATGATCTTCCTTATAGATTATGCTACGATTTCTTCATATAGTGCTAAATTTGTCCCTAATCGGAAAATGATCATTTGGTCCAATTTTAGATATGAGTCATACTTGCTGATTTTATCTAAGTTGGGGCCCTTCTCAAAGGATGATGCAAAGTTCTCACACTTTTTGGGTTGATTAGTTGAGTAATCTACTTTAAATGACAAAATATCTTCATTAACGCTAACACTAACTTTAATTATACTAACTTTTACTTTATGCTCTTTATTTTTATGCTCTTTTATCTTTATGCTCTTTATCTTTATGCTTTTTATTTTTATGCTCTTTATCTTTATGCTTTTTATTTTTATGCTCTTTATTTTTATGCTTATCATTTCATATCATATTATCATCTTGTTTATGTTTATGCCTTTTTCTCTTTGTCCACTTGGACTTTCTTTTTTCTTTTCAAAACATTAATAAAGGCTTAAACATTTAAAAGACTCTTAATGTGTTCCTTGGACTATTTGGTGACTAACTATCCTTTTCTCATGGATGATGGACTTAGAATTAGGTTCCTTGCCTTATGCTTTGGAGTTATATCTTGAGACCTTGGATCTTATTTGGCACTTTGACCTTGAGAGACCTCTTTGAAGACTTGGCTTTCATTTGATGTTTGGTTTTCTCTGCTTATCTTATTGCTTATTGCTTGAGTCCAAAAGATTGGAGTTTTGGCTTATTTATGTCAAAGTCTTGTATCTTGGTTAGATCTTTCCTCCATTAACTTGTATCTTGGCTTATTTTTTGCTTATTGCTTGACCAGCCTCTCATAGTATGATCTTCCTTATAGATTATGCTACGATTTCTTCATATAGTGCTAAATTTGTCCCTAATCGGAAAATGATCATTTGGTCCAATTTTAGATATGAGTCATACTTGCTGATTTTATCTAAGTTGGAGCCCTTCTCAAAGGATGATGCAAATTTCTCACACTTTTTGGGTTGATTAGTTGAGTAATCTACTTTAAATAACAAAATATCTTCATTAACGCTAACACTAACTTTAATTATACTAACTTTTACTTTATGCTCTTTATTTTTATGCTCTTTTATCTTTATGCTCTTTATCTTTATGCTTTTTATTTTTATGCTCTTTATCTTTATGCTTTTTATTTTTATGCTCTTTATTTTTATGCTTATCATTTCATGTCATATTATCATCTTGTTTATGTTTATGCCTTTTTCTCTTTGTCCACTTGGACTTTCTTTTTTCTTTTCAAAACATTAATAAAGGCTTAAACATTTAAAAGACTCTTAATGTGTTCCTTGGACTATTTGATGACTAACTATCCTTTGCTCATGGATGATGGACTTAGAATTAGGTTCCTTGCCCTATGCTTTGGAGTTATATCTTGAGACCTTGGATCTTATTTGACACTTTGACCTTGAGAGACCTCTTTGAAGACTTGCAGGATACAACAGAAGAGTTTGTCTACGACAACTCTGCTTGGGAAACAGATTCCAATGATCCTGCTCCACCAGAAATCAACGTTATTTCTGAAGACAAATCAAGGAAGGTACCAGACTTTGTGATTCACTGAGGAGTTCGCCTCCAATGGGTTGTTGTCGATGTTCCGAAGATCGTTCATAAGTCTAAGTAATTGCCATCTTTACTTTAACCTTTCACCCTGCCCAGGTGAAACGGCTGTTTTGATAGGGCTTACTTTCTGTAATTATCCCTCTTCGCTTTGCCCAAACTGACAGAGTTTTGTTTTTTAGGGCTTTAGTTTCAAGAATCGACTTGTTCATGAATAAAATAACGTCGTTCTGTAATCTCCGCATTAATTGTTGTTTTCTCTTTTTGCTTTTCTTAGAAAATGGTAATCCTAAAAAACAACTCAATGATAAAAACAAGTAGTTTTTCAAAAACAAATACACTGCACGCACTATTGCATTTCTCTCTATCTTTTCTAAAACACGAATCATCACGTCATGCAGATTGCTTGTTTTAAACCCCGTTGAAACATACAATCCGATGCCTTCTCCCGACTTTGAATTCTCGGTATTTGGGGCTGAAGAAGAAGTGGACGACGAAATTCCAGAAGAGATCTCCCGATTACTCATATAGGAGGAAAGGTCCATTGAACCTCACAAAGAGCCGTTGGAAACGGTCAACTTGGGTTCGGAAAAAGAGAGAGAAGAAGTCCGAATTGGGGCACTGCTCAGTCCGACTGTCAAAGAAAGTTTGGTAAATCTTCTAAAAGAATTCTCCGATGTATTCGCTTGGTCCTATCAGGACATACCAGGGTTGGATACCAGCATCGTGGAACATCGTTTACCGTTGAGATCAGAATGTCCGCCAGTAAAACAGAGGTTGAGGCGAACCCATCCGAACATGGCCATCAAAATCAAAGAGGAGGTACAAAAACAGATTGACACGGGTTTCCTCGCCGCGTCAGAATATCCTCAATGGTTGGCCAACATAGTACCCGTTCCGAAAAAGGACGGAAAGGTCAAAATGTGTGTGGATTACAGAGATCTAAACAAGGCTAGTCCAAAGGACAACTTTCCTTTACCACACACATTGACATGCTGGTTGACAGTACAGCAAAGTTCAAAGTCTTCTCCTTCATGGATGGATTCTCGGGCTATAATCAAATCAAAATGGCACCGAAAGACATGGAGAAAACTTCCTTCATCACCCCATGGGGTACTTTTTATTACAAGGTAATGTCGTTCAGTTTGAAGAACGTCGGGGCAACCTATCAAAGGGCCATGACTACTCTGTTTCATGACATGATACACAAGGAAATTGGGGTATATATCGATGATATGATTGCCAAATCTTAAACAGAGGAGGAGCATGTGACCCACTTGTCAAAGCTATTCGAGCGGTTGAGAAAGTAAAAACTCCACTTAAATCCCAACAAGTGCACATTTGGTGTTCGTTCAGGGAAACTGCTAGGATTCATCGTCAGCCAGAAAGGAATTGAGGTTGATCCTGACAAGGTCAAGGCCATTCAAGAAATACCTTCTCCGAAAACTGAAAAATAAGTCAGAGGATTCCTGTGACGTTTGAATAACATTTCCAGATTCATATTCCTCATGATCGCGACATGAGCGCCAATTTTCAAATTACTCAAAAAGAACCAGGACTATGTTTGGACAGAAGACTGTCAAACCGCCTTCAATGGTATTAAGGAATACCTATTGAACCCACCGATTCTATCACCTCCAGTGGAAGGAAGACCACTGATCATCTACTTAATAGTCCTAGAGGACTCAATGGGTTGTGTGTTTGGCCAACAAGACGAAACCAAAAGGAAGGAGTCTGCCATTTACTATTTGAGTAATAAATTCACGGACTGCGAGACTCGGTACACTATGCTTGAGAAAACTTGTTGTGCTCTGGCTTGGGCAGCCAAACGGCTTCGCCAGTACATGATTCATCACACTACTTGGTTAATCTCCGAAATGGATCCATTCAAGTACGTCTTTGAAAAGCTTGCTCTTACGGGAAGGATTGCCCGTTGGCAGATGTTGTTATCAGAATATGACATCGAGTACCACGCTCAAAAAGCCGTTAAAGGAAGTATTTTAGACGATCATTTGGCTCATCAACCGATTGACGATAAAGAATAAATCGGGTTTGACTTCCCAGACGAAGATGTCATGTATTTGAAAATGAAAGACTGCGATGAACCGCTACCCAGTGAAGGGCCAGAACCAGGTTCCCAGTGGGGACTTATCTTTGACGGAGCTGTCAATCATTACGGAAACGGAATTGGGGCAATCATTGTTACCCCCTCAAGGTACCCACATTCCTTTCACCGCTAGACTTACGTTCAAGTGCATAAACAATGAGGCCGAATACGAAGCTTGTATTATGGGTCTCGAAGAAGCGATCGACTTAAGGATCAAAAACTTGGACGTATATGGCGACTCAATCCTGGTTGTCAATCAGATCAAAGGAGATTGGAACACATACCAATCAGGACTGATTCCTTACAAAGACTATGCGAGAAGGTTGTTACCCTTCTTCAACAGAATCGAGTTTCATCACATCCCTCGTGATGAGAATCACATGGCTGATGCATTAGCCACTCTTTCTTCCATGATTAACGTAGGTCAATGGAATGACCTACCTAAGATCGACATAATGCGCCTTGAAAGGCCCGCATACATCTTCATGATTGAAGCAGTCATAGACGACAAACCTTGGTATCATGATATCAAATGCTTCCTTCTGAAACAAGAGTACCCACCTGGGGCATCTAGAAAAGATATAAAAACCCTCAGAAGACTGGCAGGCAGTTTCTTTCTGAGCGGTGATACACTCTATAAGAGAAATTTCAACATGGTTTTGCTCTGATGCATAGAGAGACCAGAAGCAAACATGCTGATAAAAGAAATTCATGAAGGATCCTTTGGCACTCATGCCAACGGACACACAATGGCGAGAAAAATTCTAAGAGTAGGGTACTACTGGTTGACCATGGAATCCGACTGCTACAAGTACATGAGGAAGTGTCACAAGTGTCAGATATACGCTGACAAAATCCATGCACCGCCAACGCATCTCAAGGTTCTCTCTTCCCCGTGGCCTTTTTCCATATGGGGAATCGACATGATTGGTATGATTGAACCCAAAGCATCAAACGGACATCGGTTCGTCCTTGTAGCCATTGACTATTTCACCAAGTGGGTCGAAGCAGCGTCATACGCTAAGGTAACCCGACAAGTGGTAGTCCGATTTATCAAAAATAATCGCATTTGCCATTATGGTGTTCCAAGCCAGATCATTACTGATAATGGATCTAACTTGAACAATAAGATGATGAAAGAGTTGTGCGCTGGGTTCAAGATCGAACACCATAACTCATCTCCCTACCGACCCAAGATGAACGGAGAGGTAGAAGCGGCTAACAAGAACATCAAGAAGATCATTCAAAAGATGGTTGTAACCTATAAAGATTGGCACGAGATGCTACCCTTTGCTCTTCATGGTTATCGCACATCTATCCGCACTTCAACAGGGGCAACCCCTTTCTCTCTAGTATATGGCATGGAGGCAATGCTCCCCATAGAAGTAGAGATCCCATTAATCCGAGTATTGATGGAAGCTAAGCTAACAGAAGCTGAATGGTGTCAAAGTCGACACGACGAACTGAATCTGATCGAAGAGAAACGAATGACGGAACTATGCCATGGTCAGTTGTATCAGCAAAGAATGAAGAAGACATTTGACAAAAAGGTCCAACCCCGCGTCTTCGGGAAAGGAGACCTCGTGCTCAAGAAGATACAATCATTTCTCACTGATTCTTGGGGCAAGTGGACTCCGAATTATGACGGCCCCTATGTGGTCAAGAAAGCTTTCTCAGGCGGCGCCTTGAGACTCGCAACCATGGACGGAGAAGAATTTCCCTACCCCACGAATGTTGACGTAGTCAAGAAACACTTCGCCTAAAAAAACGTCTATGTGGATTTAAAACCCGTGAGGGCGGTCCAGGCAAAAATTAGAGACATAATCAAAAATCATCCCGGTGGATTGGAAATCTCAAAAGTACAATCCAGGCAAAACTTAGGGATAATGGCAAGTAACTATGTCCAACAGAGGCAAGTCCCTCAGCAGCAGTCATGCCATCCGTCAGAAATCTCGATCAAGGTCATCTTCGACAGAAGCTCAGGATGTCCCGAATTCAAAGTTGGTAGAAGGATAGTGATTGTTATGTTTCAATGTAGCCCTTTTCCCATAAAATTACCATTTTCTAAACTTTGTAAATACTCTCTGGAATCACGCCTTTGGCTGATTTCCATCCTATCAATAAAATTTGAGCCTTTGTGTTTTTGTTTGCAATTCTTATTTGTTTTAGCTTTACAGAACGACATTTTAATATGATCAACGATTCTTGAAACGAAACAAAAATGAATTTACTTGTCAAACTTTTTCTGCTTTTAAATAAAGATGGCAATTTCTTTTTACTGTTGAACATCGAAAGAACATCGATCGCTTCTCCAGAAGTAATCAAGCTTCAAAGTGCAGAATCAAAGTACTCATTTTTAGCCAGTATGCCTGAATGAAGGATCAACTGTATCAAATGTGATTTTCCCATCTGTGATAATGAGATATTACATAACATATTCGCTTCGAATTACAGTAATTTATTTCGTCATTTTCGTTTATTCACGTTTTATTTGCGAGTATTCAAGTTCATTTTCAGGTATTTTCTCTAAGTTAACCTGCATGAGGAAAGAAGAAAGAAAGGAGAAGAAAAGAGAAGAAAAGAAGACAGTTGACAGCAAAATGGAGATTCTGCACTCAGACAGCATGGCGATCGTTACAGGTCCATGGCGACCGTAACGCAGTTTAAGTTGTGACCCTCGTTACAATACCATGGCGACCGGCACACGTGCATTTCTCAAAATCCAATTTTAAGTTACGTGGCCTACTCAACTGGTATCAACTCAACCACAACCACGCTCAACCAAGTCAAAGGAAGTGCTTCAGATAATATCGGCCACTAACTTTCACCTGGTGATTTTTTCTCCTTGTTTCACGACAACTACTCAAGGCTATAAAATGAAAGCAGTTTTCTACACAAAGGCTCTCGCTCGAACTCTACCTTACGACGTACTTTTGCTGCAGATTTTATTTTGTTCAGAGCTTTTGACTTCTTTCAATTTTTTTCACCTTACCTTCCCAGCACCCAAATAGAAATAGTTTCCGACACTGGGGAGCTATTGCAATCTTAGTTAGATTTTTATTTGTTTTTGTTTCCATTGTTCGAGCAAGCAAATCCTACCGACCTGTGGGGGATTGTTAACTTCAAGTCTCTATTGTTTTCCAGGTTTTTATTTAATTAATAGAATTGCCTTTAATTTTAGATACCATGCTTGAATTAATGTTTTATTGCTTTTGTATGTGCATGTTTGTACTAGTTAGGATGTCTGGCAAAACCGTTTATATCGGTATGTAATTAAGTCGATCGGAAAGGGATTCAACAGGTCGTAGGTAACTTTGATAATTTACTTTTCTGGTTCCAATTTCTTAATTTAATTGATCTTTGTTACGAGAGTAAAAAGGTAACGAAGGTTACGATCAATAAAATGAGAGTTTGCGATTTTAACCGGATAGCTGAAACTGGACATTGGTTTTAAACACAGCGAGAGCGCTTTAAAATCAATTAGGACTTATTAATTTTCAAAAAGTATTTTTAAATTCAAATGGGCTAGCGAGAGCAGACATTCTGATTTAGGAGTATAGTCAAAGTCAATAACACGAGAGTGTGAGGTAAAGACTTTTAAATTGGTATTTTTCTACTGAAAATTATTTTGACTGTTAAGCCAATGATTTGTTGAATCCAAGATGATTGATGAGTTACGTACCGATATTCCATCATATCTTGTTTAAATCCTAGTTTTAGTTCACTTTTAGTTTCCCGTCTGCACCTTAATCTAAAAATCATCAGCCTTAGCTAAACATAGTAACAACCCGATAGCACTAGTTTGATTATCAGTCCCTGTGGGTTCGATATCTTTTAAAACTACGCGATTAGACTGTGCACTTGTAGTTAGTAACCCCCGATAGACTCATAAAGTCGCGATCAAGTTTTTGGCACCGTTGCCAGGGATTGATTTAGTCAATAGTGCGATTCCTTTGTTGCGCCGTATAGACTAAGGTAACAAATTCCATAATTTGCCGGTTGTATGCCAAGTACTCGCTCAAAAGGTGAAGGCCTAACGCAACCGACAGACGAACCTGGACGTTTTCTCAGCGTAAGACAACGAATTAGTGAATACTACTTAGAACACGAAATTCCTTTTCCTGACTCAGAATCTGACTCAGAATCTGAATCTAAACCAGACATGGCCGACGGACCTCAGAACTGTCCTCTTAAGTACTATGCTATTCCTTCGTAGGCTGAACCACATAACAGCATCACTGCCCCTGCCATCGAGGCAAATAACTTTGAGCTAAAATCTTCGTTGTTGTTAGCTGTACAATAGAACCAATTTTCTGGTGGTTCCACGGAGGACCCAAACTTACATTTGTCAGTGTTCTTGCAATATGCAGACACAGTGAAAGCAAATGGTGTCAGCCCCGAAGCAATAAGACTACGTTTTTTCCCTTTCTCATTAATAGATAGAGCTAGAGCTTGGCTCTAGTCTCTACCGCCCAACTCTGTCACTACATGGGATGAGTTGAAGAAGGTATTCTTAGCACGATATTTCCCACCAAGCAAGACGGCTATGCTAAGAGCCCAAATCAATGGATTTAAACAAAAGGAAAACGAATCTCTTTTTGAAGCATGGGAAAGATACAAGGACATGATGAGGCTTTGTCCACATCATGGTCTAGAAGAGTGGTTGATCATCCATACCTTTTACAATGGTCTCTTGTATAACACAAGAATGACAATAGACGTTGTCGCGGGTGGCACACTGATGGATAAACCCTACGCAGAGGCTCACGCACTTATCGAAAGTATCGCTCAAAATCATTATCAATGGGGAAGTGAAAGAACCTCCGTAGAGAAACCTCCGACGAAAGGCGGGATGTACGAAATAAGTGGCCTTGACCAAGTGAATGCTAAGGTAGATGCTCTTACTCAAAAGGTTGAAAGTTTGACCCTGACACCTACAGCCACCGTGGTTGCTGTAGCCCCAAATTGCGAGTTATGCGGAGTTCCTGGGCATGCTGCCCCTGAATGTCAAATTTTGACAGGAGTTTCCACGGACCAAGTGAATTATGCTCAAGGAACCCCTTACTCAAACACCTACAACCCAGGTTGGAGAAACCATCCGAACCTTTCATACAAGAACAACAATGCTTTGTATGCGCCTGGACAAGCACCTGTTGTACCGTCGGGTCATCAAAAGGTTTTCGTAGCTGCACCTAATGTTCCTAGAAAGTCTAACCTTGAAACAATGATGGAGAACTTCATCGCTGTACAAGCTCAGCAAAACAAGGAGTTCCTTAACCAAAATGTTCACACCAGTGAGCAAATTAAACAATTAGCTAACAAGGTTGACGCTTTAGCCACTCACAACAAAATGTTAGAAACACAAATCTCACAAGTGGCTCAACAACAAGCAGTTACTGCAGCCCCAGCTGGGAATCTTCTAGGACAAACTCAACCTAATCCGAAGGGACATGCAAATGCCATAACACTTCGGAGTGGAACAGAACTAGAAGGACCTACTGACCCAAGGATCGAAAATCCAGCCATGTATCAAAAGCCTAGTAAGGAGTCTGAAAAGGAAGATGAACCAAAGGAAAACGAAAAAGAGGATGATGGTATAAACCACCTATCCTGTATCCTCAAAGATTCGCTAAATCTAAAAACATATGGTAGTTTAAGAAATTCGTTGAACTTCTGAAAAAATTGAATGTCACAATACCTTTTATAGAAGCCATCACGCAAATACCCTCCTATGCTAAGTTCTTAAAAGAAATCTAATCTAATAAGAAAAAGCTCGAGGATACTGAAACCGTTATGCTTACTGCAGAGTGTAGCGCTATAATCCAAAACAACATGCCTCCTAAGCTAAAAGACCCTGGTAGTTTTTCTATACCATGTGTGATTGGAAAGTTTGTCATAGACAAAGCCCTGTGCGAATTAGGAGCCAGTATTAGCTTAATGCCCTTATCTATTTGTAAAAGGCTCAACATGGGAAAGCTGAGACCAACAAAAATGTTCGTACAACTAGTTGATCGTTCAGTGAAATTTCCTTTAGGTATGCTAGAAAATGTTCCAGTACGCATAGGACAATTCTATATCCCTACAGATTACATAATTATGGATATTAAGGAAGACTCAAACATCCCTATCATTTTAGGAAGATCATTCCTTGCCACAGCTGGAGCCATCATAGATGTGAAAAAAGGAAAACTAACTTTTGAGGTTGGTGAAGAAAAGGTAGAATTTATCCTCTCACAATTCTTCAAAGCACCTGCTATAGAAGATTCGTGATGTTTCTTGGATGTTATTGATGAATGCGTTAAAGAAATGGTAAAGCAACAAAATACGTATTCTGAAGTGCTGAAAATTCCAATGCCACGAATTTTTGAAGATGATAATTGGCGTGGGGAATACCAAGATAAAAATCTAAGTGAATGTCTCGCACTCACTCCTGACCCTATGCCTTGCCCGAAGAAACCAGCTGTAGAACTCAAAACACTACCCAAAGATCTAAGGTATGAATTCCTAGATACGGATCTCGAACGACCAGTTATAGTCAACGCAGAATTAGGACAAATAGAAACCGAAAAATTATTACATGTCCTGAGAAAATACCTAACTGTCTTAGGCTATAACATCTAAGATTTAAAAGGAATAAGTCCCTCTATTTGTATGCATCGCATCATGCTTGAGGAAGACTGTAAAACCTCTAGAGAACATCAAAGGAGAATCAATCCTATTCTGAGTGATGTCATTAAGAGAGAAGTGCAAAAGTTGTTAGAAGCAGGAATCATATACCCAATATCCAATAGTGAATGGGTTAGCCCAGTTCACGTTGTACCCAGGGAATAATGCCTTTCTTAGTTCCATATTGAATAAAGCCTAAGAGGAGGCAGACTGTATTGGGGGAAGTTTCATATGAGGGAACTAGTTATTGAACTAAGTTGTATTGAAAAGGGATCCTTACTTTTTGACCTAAAGGGTGAACTGAGGATGACCTAACTGTTGAGGGAAACTTAAACAAATATGCACAAGTATATACAGATATTTGAATCAACAAGTATATAAACAAGGTGCATTAAATTTAACAGATATTGGGTCTTACATTTTGAATAGGGGCCCAAGTGTATTGTGATTGGTTGTATTGATTACCACTGTATGATTAGGTTTTTTAAGAAATTGAAGAAAGTTTTGAGAAAACTTTGAATTTGAATTTGAATTTTAAAAGAAAGTTGTTGAAAAGAAAAGAATTTTTGTGGCTTATAACTCAAAGAGAGCCCCAAGAGGTCTAAGAGCAATTTCACCGGGAATAATGCTCCTCTTAGTACCAGTTTAAAACAAACAGATGATTTTTGAAAATAGAGGTATGGGGCTTACAACTCAAGGAGAGGCCCATGGATATTGGTTTTGTTTTAAACAAAGTTTATGTACAAAAGATTGGGGCTTATACTCAAGGAGAGGCCCGGATGATTTATTTGAAAACAAAGATCGTACTGCGATACCGAAAGACGTTGTGGGACTTATACCATAGTAGTGGCCCAAAAATTATTTATGTACAAAGAGGTTGGTTCTTAAACTATAATAGAGGCCCAAAATTGATTATTGAAGGAAAGAAAAGTGGGGCTTATACTCAAGGAGAAGCTTATTTGAAGAAAAAACAGTAGACGCACTGTTATTTTGAAATCACACTGGGACTTATACTATAACAGAGGCCCACAAAAATTATTTATTTACAAAGGGGTTGGGTCTTACACTCTATTAGAGTCCCAAGTTTTTGTTGAAAGTTTGAAGTTTTAAAATCAAGGAAGAAACCCTAATTTTATTTTAAAATACATTTTTTCAAAGAAAAATTAAATAAAAATGATATCAAATATCAAATATATTTAATAAACATGTTATGAACTTTGATTAATGTTTGAAAATAGATGTTTTATTTGCATGAGGGTTTGAAATTCAATTGGTTTTGAAAAATGAAGAGAAAGAATTTATTTCAAATGTTTAAAAACAATTGAATGGAAATTCTTAATAAAATTCAAAAATATATCAAATATAAAATATTTTTTTGATTTTTTTGTGGAATAAAATATTTATATGTGTGAAAGATTTATGTTTAAAAAATCATTTAAAAAAGATTAAAAATGAGAGAGATATGATTTTTTAGAAATTAATTAAGAAATAATTTTAAAAAATAACAAAAATAACAAAAAAAAAAGTGGAAATTGGGCAAAATGGCATGGGTGGGTGTTGAACCCACGCCCTCCAGCCAAACACACTTGAAAAACACACGCTACTGCCACTGGGGTGGTGATACATCCGTGTATCAAAACCACCCCATAAACACATATGGATAGCTTATTTTCTTGGCCAGACCAAGGCAAAAACCAGATTTTGGGGCATTTGCAAGAAGGCCATAACTTCTTCATTTCTCCATGAAAATGGATGAAACAAATATGGATCCTACCTAGAATTTCGTGAGGAATCCAATGGTGGTCTTGGAATTTTCTAAAAATGCCTATATTTTAAAACCTGATAGTGGTTTCAAAATAGGTCCATATTTGCAAGTTCTATGTTACAACTTCATACAAGCAATAATAGCATGGCAAATTGGTTCAAACACAACACATATGATATGTATGACATGTTCATGATCAATGGGCATCAAAGCAATGCATATTCCACAAAGTTCAAGTTGTTATGCACTTACCTCTTGAAGCTCCACTTGCTAACTTTCAATATGCTTCTTCCAGAAGTAATTTAATGCTTTGGACACTCTTGATAGACCCCTTAGAAGCTTTTAGGATGAACAAAATCAACTGGAAAGTTCTGGAACAGAAATTGGCTCTTTCTTGCAAAAGTGGCAAAAGTGACCAAAATGGTAACTCCCTCAATTAGTGTTACAGTTGAGGGACACTTGTTGGAACAACTTAGAGATGATATTTGGAGAGTGTTTGAGGTTTTATTTGGCTTTGAAAGTGATTGGATCAAGACATGGCTTGAAAAATGCAAAAAAGTCCAATTTTGAGGTTTTGATGGTTGACTTTCTGATTTTGGTGTTGTGAGTCAAATTTTGACGTTTTGATGGTTGACTTTCTGATTAGGTCAAAACCCTATTTCCTGATTTTTTATGAATGCACCCCCTGAGGTTATTTTGAACTTATGAATTGACTCATAAGGTTCTTTTGTGCTTCTTGAATCACATAATGAAGTATTGGCTCATGTCCAGATAAAAATTTCTCTCTGGAGGCCTTGGTAGACCAAAACCCTAATTTGGTGACACTGGTGATCTTGAGGCTTAATCAAATTGGAATGTTGCATTCTTGTGCTTGATTCTAGACGTAGGAGACCTCTTGATCCTTCATAGTTGTTTGAGAGGCTTGGCAAGTTGAAGATCATGTCAATTCTTGATTGATCCTTTGCTTGAATGCTCTGAGAGGGCTCAAAAACCCTAATCCTTGGTTAAGGTGAATGCCCAACAATCTTTGGGAGGATTGATGAGGCATGAAGGTACATCCATATTGTGGTGATGATTTTCACAATGATGTAAAGTCTTGTGGTCAAAATTTAGGGTATGACAGATGCCCCTATTTAATCTTCTTGGACCTGAAAGTGCGAATGGCAAAGATATTTGGACGTTCATGGTAAAAGAGGATTAAATATCAGAATGCTCGAAATTTTGACTTTGGATGAATGGTAGCTTCTTTGCTCGTCCGTCGTCTTTTACTAAGTAAGGTCACTTAGAAAAGGGTAAAAATTCCCCTCGATCCTGGTCTTCAGCCATGAAACTGATCTCAGTTTCTTTTTTTAAATAAACCTCCCCTCAATCCTGATCTTCTGCCATGGAACTGGTCTCAGTTTCTTTTGAAATAAACCTCCCCTCGATCCTGGTCTTCAGCCATGGAACTGCTCTCAGTTTCTTTTTTTGAAATAAACCTCCCCTCAATCCTAGTCTTCTACCATGGAACTGGTCTCAGTTTCTTCTTGTCGAGCTCTTTTCTTGACAAGGAACGTTATTCGGCGATGTCATTAGATTTAAGGTGCTGATGACTTCCTCAAAAGTGGGACAAGCTTTTCGGGGGGAGACTGCCATTTGTCGACTTACTAGGAATTTATAGGGCAAAACAGACTTCTCTATTTGCCGATTAGCAGAGATTTCTTGGAGGATGCGATGTCCATGTTGCCAAGTGTCTTTTGTTGAAAAGTTTCCGCGGGAGATTTTCTTTAATTCAGGAAAGCAAAATATCATCTTCAATAGCGATGAGTGAAGTTCTAAAGGTGTATAACCAAATTCCTTCTTGTCTTTCAAAGATTCAAGTTATCAAAGTGGTCGAGGACCGATTTCAATCCAGGAATACACTGGAGAGAGCTTGTTAAGACGGTACATTTTCCTGATAAGGAAAGAACTCAAACTAGGATTTTATCCTACTCAAATGTGAAAAGAAAAACTGACAACTCTAACGGAGAGAGGACATTGATCATTTGGGGATAAACGTGACCAAAGTGATTGAAATATGGGATGCAAAATGAATATGAATATGAATTAATTATGCATGATGTATGTATGAAATGCTTATGCCGACAAAACAGACATGACATACGGACCGACAATGAGTTCAATTAAATACTCTACCACTCTGGGAGATGGGGGTATCACTAGAGATATTGAAGGTAGTACCTTTGTCTAAGAACAGGGATTCTTGTGTTTGTTCCGGTTTTTGGAGGTACAAACTCGCTAGGGAGAGGAACCCGTTCTTGCTTTTCAAAGGGTAGACTCTACTGGGGAGAAAAACCAAACATTAGTTCTCATAGGTAAAAACTCTACCCAGGATGATAGATGGGACATTCCATCTCAAGTAATTGATCCTTCATTCAGGGTCTACTAATCACAAGGAGTATTTTGATTCTGTATTTTGAAGTTGGAATGCTCTTGGAGCAACTGTCGATGTTCCTCTTGTGTTCATTAATCAAAAGGTGATTGCCGTCTTTATTTTGAAAGCAGGAGTAAATTTGAAAACAAAAGTAAATTTATTTTTGTGTTTCAAGAACGTTAGTCATGTTAAAATGTCATTTTACAAAGCAGAAATAAATGAGAATTGCAAATAAAGGGTACAAGGGCTCAAGTTTTTACTGATAGAATGACAATCAGCTAACTGCGTGATTCCATAGAGCATTACAAAGTTAGAAAATGGTAATTTTAAAGGGAAAAGGGCTACATTGAAACATAACAACCACTATCCTTCTACCAACTTTGAATTCTGAGTATCATGAGCTTTTGTCAAAGGTGACTTCTCATTGAGGTTTTCCTGATAGATGGCGTTGCCGCTGGGGGGCCAATCTTGCCGGATGCAGTTACTTGCCATAAATCCCTAACTTTTGGCTAGATCGCCTTTTCAGGTTTTCAATCTACCGGGATGATTATTATTTGTCTCTAATTTTGGCCTAGACCGCCCTTTCGGGTTTTCAGTCCAACGAGACGTTTTTTTTATTTTTTGTTTTTTTATTGCATTTAGGCGAAGTATTTCTTGACGACATCAACATTTGTGGGGTAGGTGAATTCTTCTCCATCCATGGTCACGAGTCTCAAGACACTGCTTGAAAAGGCTTTCTTTACAATATAGGGGCCATCGTAATTCGGAGTCCATTTGCCCCTGGGATCAGTGAGAAATGATTGTATCTTCTTGAGCACGAGGTCTCTTTCTCTGAAGACACGAGGTCAACCTTTTTGTCGAATGTTTTCTTCATTCTCTGCTGATATAACTGACCATGGTATACAGCTATCATTCTCTTTTCTTTGATTAGGTTCAGTTCATCGTATCGGCTTTGACACTATTCAACTTCCGTTAACTTGGCTTTCATCAATACTCTTATTGATGGGATCTCTAATTCTATGGGAAGCACTGCTTCCATTCCATATACTAGAGAGAAAGGGGTTGCTCCTGTTGAAGTACGGACGAATGTGAGATAACTGTGAAGAGCAAATGGTAGCATCTCATGCCAATCCTTGTAGGTTACAACCATCTTCTGAATGATCTTCTTGATATTTTTGTTAGCCGCTTCTACTGCTCCATTCATTTTAGGCCGGTAGGGAGATGAGTTATAGTGTTTAATTTTGAACTCAACACATAATTCTTTCATCGTCTTGTTATTCAAGTTCAATCCATTATCAGTAATGATCTGGTTTGGAACGCCATAACGGCAGATGAGATTGTTTTTTATGAATCAGACTACCACTTGTCTGGTCACATTGGTATATGATACTGCTTCAACCCATTTGGTGAAGTAATCAATGGCTACCAGGATGAACCAATGTCCGTTTGAGGCCTTGGGTTCAATCATGTTGATTCCCCATATTGAAAAAGGCCATGGAGAAGAAAGAACTTTGAGATGCGTTGGTGGTACATGAATTTTTTCGGCGTATATCTGACACTTGTGACACTTCCTCGCGTACTTGTAGCAATCAGATTCCATTGTCAGCCAATAATATCTTGCTCTCAGAATTTTTCTTGCCATTGTGTGTCCATTGGCATGAGTGCCAAAGGAGCCTTCATGAATTTATTTCATCAACATGTTTGCTTCGTGTCTGTCCACGCATCTGAGCAAAACCATGTCGAAGTTTCTCTTGTAGAGTACATCATTTTTTAGGAAGAAGTTACCAGTTAATCTTCTGAGAGTCTTCCTATCTTTTCTTGATGCCCCACGTGGCTATTCTTGTCTTTAAAGGAAGCATTTGATATCATGATACTATGGTTTGTCATCGATGACGGCTTCCACTGCAAAGATGTAAGCGGGCCTATCAAGGCGTATTATGTCAATATTGGGTATGTTGTTCCATCGACTCACACTGATCATGGAGGATAGAGTAGCTAGTGCATCAACCATGTGGTTTCTTCACGAGGAATGTGATGAAAATCAACTTTGTCGAAGAAGGGTAATAACCTTCTTGCGTAGTCTTTGTAAGGAACCAATCTCAGTTGATATTTGTTCCACTCTCCTTTGATCTGATTTATAACCAGGGCTGAGTCTCCATACACATCCAAGTTCTTTATCCTTAAGTTGATAGCTTCTTTGAGGCCCATGATGCAAGCCTCATATTTAGCCTCGTTGTTCGTACACTTGAATACCAATCTGGAAGTGAAAAGAATATGGGTACCCTGAGGTGTAACAATGATTTCCCCAATTCCATTTCCATAAGCGTTGACAGCTCTGTCGAATATTAATCCCCATTGGGATCCTGGCTCTGGCCCTTCATTCGGTAGCGGTTCATCGCAGTCTTTCATTTTTAGGTACATGACATCCTCGTCCGGGAAGTCAAATCTGATCGATTCGTGATCGTCAATCGGTTGATGAGCTAAATGATCAGCTAAAACACTTCCTTTGACGGCTTCCTAAGCATGATACTCGATGTCGTATTCTGATAACAACATCTGCCACCGAGAAATCCTTCCTGTCAAAGCAAGCTTTTCAAAGACGTACTCGATCGGATCCATTTCAGAGATTAACTAAGTAATGTTACAAATCATGTACTGGCAAAGACGTTTAACTGCCCAAGCTAGTGTGCGACAAGTTTTCTCAAGCATAGTGTATCGAGTTTCACAGTCCGTGAACTTCTTGCTTAAGTAATAAATGGCAGACTTTTTCTTTTTGTTTCGTCTTGTTGGCCAAGCACACAGCCCATGGAATCTTCCAAGACTGTTAAGTAGATGATCAGTGGTCTTCCTTCCACTGGAGGAGACAGAATAGGTGGATTCAGTAGATATTCTTTGATGTTGTCAAAAGCCTTTTGGCAATCTTCTATCCATATACATCTTTGGTTCTTTCTGAGTAGTTTGAAAATTGGCGCGCATGTCGCGGTCATGAGGAATATGAATCTTGAGATGTAATTCAGACGTTCCAAAAATCCTCTTACTTGTTTTTCAGTCTTTAAAGCGGGCATTTCTTGAATGGCCTTGACTTTGTCGGGATCAACCTCAATTCCTTTTTGGCTAACGATGAATCTCAAAAGTTTTCCTGAACGAACACCAAATGTGCATTTATTGGGATTTAAGCGGAGTTTGTATTTTCTCAGACGCTGGAATAACTTCGATAAGTGTTCTACATGTTCTTCTTCTGTTTTAGATTTGGCAATCATGTCATCGACATACACTTCAATTTTTTTGTGCATCATGTCGTGAAACAGAGTTGTCATAGCCCTTTAATAAGTCGCTCCTGCGTTCTTCAGACCGAACAACATTACTTTATAGCAAAAGGTGCCCCATGGGGTGATGAATGAAGTTTTCTCCATGTCTTCCGACACCATTATGATTTGAATATAGCCCGAGAATCCATCCATGAAGGAGAATACTTTGAATTTTGTTGTATTGTCAACTAGTATGTCAATGTGTGGTAGGGGAAAATCATCTTTTGGACTTGCTTTGTTTAAATCCCTGTAGTCTACACACATTCTGACTTTTCCATCCTTTTTGGGAACTGGCACTATGTTGGCTAGCCATTGAGGATACTCTGATGTGGCAACGAAACCTGCGTCGACCTGTTTCTGCACTTCTTCCTTAATTTTGATGGCCATATCAGGGTGAGTCCTTCTCAATTTTTGTTTAACTGGAGGACATTCGGGTTTCAGTGGTAAGTGATGTTTCATGATGTTGGTATCCAACCCTAGCATGTCTTGGTATGACCAAGCAAACACATCTAGAAAATCTTTAAGTAACTCAATCAAGCATTCTTTGACAGTTGGACTGAGTAATGCTCCGATTTTGACTTCTTTTCTCTCTTCTTCTGAACCTAAATTGACCGTTTCCAATGGTTCTTTGTAAGGTTGAATGGATTTCTCGTCATTCTTGAGTAATCGAGAGATCTCATATGGAATTTCTTCGTCTCCTTCTTCTTCGGCTTCAAATACCGGGAACTCAAAGTTGGGAGAAAGCATTGGATCGTATGTTTCAATGGGGTTTAAAACATGTAATTTGCACGACGTGATGATTCTTTTAGAACAGACAGAGAGAATGCAAAGGTGTGTGCAGTGTTTTTTTTTGAAAAAATATTATTTTTTTTTTGTTTTTTATTTTTTTTTTAGGATTACCATTTTTTGAAAAAGCGAAAAGTGAAAATAGCAATAAATGCAGGAATTCATAATGACATTATTTATTCATGATTTATCGATTCTTGAAACATAACCCTATAAAACAAAACTCTTTCGCTCTGGGCGAAGCGAAGAGGGACATTTACAGAAAAGCAAGACCTATAAAACATTCTTTCACCCGGGCAAAGTGAAAGGTCAAAACAAAGACAAGACAATTACTTTGATTTATGAACGACATTCAGGACATCAACTGCGACCCAATTGAGACGAACTCCTCTGTGGATCACAAAGTCTGGTATTTTTCTTTCAGGATCATCTTCAGTAATGACACTGATTTCTGGAGGAGTTAGATTACTAGAGTCTTCTTCCCATGGCGCATTATCATAAGAGGACTCTTCTATTGTATTTTCGGTAACATTTTTGTTTTTAGGAGGGTCTCCCCACCCTATTGGCTTGATGTATTCGTATTTGATACGAGAGCTTTCGGGGGCAGTGTACTTTACTAGAAAGTCGTACTTGCCGCTTGGTTGCCCCAAAGTATCCCAAGTTTCTAAGGGGGTAGATGAGTCATCTTCTTCAATGGCATTGACCTCAGGGAATGCTAAGTTGATAAACTTTTGTCCTGCGATCCTAGCAATTTTATCAAAATGTCGTCCGGCATTGTCAGAATTTTCCTGGTAAGGTTCCCACGACTCTGGGAGAACAAGTGGATTTTTCTCAAGGTCATTCAGTAGATATGCATTCTCTGGCTGACTTATTTGCCCCGAGTCCTCTATGTAAGGCTTCCAAATGGGCAACTCATCCATAGGATCATATGAGTTGTAATCAAAGTTGTCTTTCATCGGAGTGTCTTCCTCCAATGAGTTGGGTGGAGCACGACATCCTTCAGGATCATAATCTCCGTAGATCATTCTGACATATGATCTTGGTATATATCTGGGACTTTGCTTCGGAGAGCAAAATGACAGGTATGTTTTTTCCTGAGATATGTATCCTTCATCGTTGAAATAGGATTTCCACTCTTCATTTGTATCATAAGAGTTATTCTCCTCGATGGTATGGACTTTCTGAGAAATTGGGTGGAGAAAGCCTCCATTGTAGAAGAAGTCTTGAATGGGACGAAAACTTTCATCCTTTTTTCTAGTCTTGGTAACTGCTGGAGAAAAATCGAGACCTTTTCTTGTCTTGTTATCAACAGGAATCACGACTTGCCCCCATCCCTTTATGTCACTACTTTCCATTACTTGGAGAGCATCTTTGTACGAGGAAATCGACGTTCCTTTTTCTTGATGATTCTCATTGTTCATAAATAGTGCTTGAAATTGAGTTCCAATGACATCCTCTGGTTCTAAATACGATAATGATGATAGGTTGCTTACAATTAAAGCTTGTTATCCGCATATTATGATCAATTTATCGTTCTTGATAAACTTTAGCTTCTGGTGAAGTGTCGAGGTGACTGCCCCTGCTTCATGTATCCAAGGTCTTCCTAATAAACAGTTGTATGCTGCTCGGATGTCCATGACCTGGAAAGTGACTTGGAAAGTGTGGGGACCAATGGTTATGGGAAGGTCAACTTCGTCGATGACTGTTTTCCTGGATCTGTCAAAAGCTTTAACTATGATCTCACTGCCTTTCATTGGAGTGCCTTGAAAAGATAATCGTACAAGAATTGATCTTGGCATGACATTCAAGGAAGATCCTGTGTCTACCAGTACGCTGGCTAAAGCATCGTCCTGGCAATTGACTGTGATATGAAGTGTCATGTTATGATTTTTGCCTTCCTCTGGAAGTTCTTCATCACTGAAACTTAAATTGTTGCAGGAAGTGATGTTGGAAATAATGTTGTCAAACTAGCCCACTGTCACGTCTTGTTCTACAAAGGCCTGTTCCAAGACTTTCTGTAGAGCTTCTCTGTGAGCTTCTGAATGGAGCAGGAGAGATAAAATGGATATTCGAGAAGGCGTTTGCAATAGTTGATCTACAATGTTATATTCACTTCTCTAGATGAGTTTTAACATTTCATCATTATTTTTCACAGGGTCCATGCTACTGGGTTGACCAATTTGTTGAATGGGAACTTCAGCTTGAGGTTCCTTATCTTTTGTGGGTTCTCCAACTCCTCTGTTGAAGATTCGACCACTTCGAGTGACTCGACTGATATCAGCAATGTTGACAACGGATGGTAGTGGAATTTCTTTTCCATCTTCTATTATAGTTGCGTCGTGCTTGTACGGAATAGCTTTCTCTGACTCATATGGCACCGGGCCTGGCAGTTAGATGACCAAAGGGGTTATTTGGGTCTTTTGAGTGTCAAAAATAGCCTCAATTGGTTCCAGCCTCAATTAGATGACCAAATGGCTCATTGAGCATTGGGATAATGGTGAAAACATATTCGTTAGTTCCATAATTAACAGGCTCTCTTTTATTGAAGACTGTGATGGTTCTTTTGTCCAACAACTCTTGAATCTCATTTTGGACAAGGAGACAACCATGTCGACTCTTGCGACATTTTCTATAAGTAGAATGATCATGGTGAGTCGGGCCAAAATAATCAAGTTTGCAAAGGCATTTATGAAATTTGACCAATGACGTTTCAATGTTTTTAACGTTATAAACTGCGTACTTCCCTGGACAACCTTGCACCTTGTTGATGGACAGAGAATTTAGGCATAGTTGGGTTTCTCCATGGTCCACTTGATTCTGGAGAGCTGCTCACACTATGTAGCATCCTTGACTATTCTCTGAACATATTTGACAGCGTTAATAATTGTGAGGTGGAACCCGGCCGTATCCACTATGTATGTAATCCATTTTTACCAAATCTGTTTCTATCAAATGGACGTCACAACTTTGGTGTCTACCCGGATTTCCATTGGTTATGCTAATTTGATGCGTGTTTTCATTCTGATAGAGTGGAAGCCACCAATGGTCGAACAAATGTTGAAGGGTTCTTTGTACAAGTGCACAACCTTGATCATTTGCAGAGCAGTCTTTGCAGTCTGGATAATTATGTGGTGACTGGTATCCGAGTCTGACCTGCTTGGTATGCAATTCTACCAAGCAGGTATTCATTAAGCGAATGTCGAAGATCTGAACCATATTGACTTGGTGATTACTGCCTCCGTGGTAGTCTTGGGTCCATCCAAGATCCATTTGACGTTGAAGTGCCTCTTGTACAAAAGCACATCCATGATTTTCTTTTGAGCAAACTGGGCAGGCGCCGTAGTCGTGCAGTGGCAAATTGTGATACTGACTTTGTCTTGAGTGCATTGCTACCAGATTGATATTCATCGCACGGATATCATGATTTTGAACAATGTCTGGATGTTGATGGGCCATATTTATTCCATGACCTCTGTGATCTTAGATCTAGCTTAGATCCATCTGCTCATGAAGAGTTGTTTGTACAATAATGCACCCTTGATTTTTCTTGGAACAAACGTCGCACTGGTGATAGTTGTAGGATGGTACATGGCCATACCCGTTTTGCTTGCGATGCATTTTTACCAGATTTGTTCCCATTATGCGTATATCATGAATTTGATAATTGCCGCTAGGTTCTTCTTCTATCAAGTTTAGTGAAGTGTTTTCATGTTGCGACAACGAGTTTGTTTGAACATTTGAATTCGTATCTTTGAAAGATAGAACTCCGTTTCGGACGAGCTTTTGTATGTCGGATTTGAAGCTAAGGCAGTTCTCAATGTTATACCTTGGTCCTCCTTGATGATAAGGTCAAGACTGGTCGACCTTGAACCAATAAGGAGGATTGTCCTGCCCTGTGAGAGGATTTATGGTCTGAACGTGCCCATTGGCTATTAAAAGTGGGAATAGCTATGCATATAACATTGGTATAGGGTTAAACCTTGGTGATCATGGAAAATGATTGTTGTTATTGTATTGCGGGCGAGCCTGCTGAAGAGGTTGTTGCCGCATTTACTAATACGGTTGTTGATTTGGTTGCTGCTGAGCATCCCGTGGTTAATATGCCGAAATCGGCGCAGGACTGACAACAGGAGATACCCTTGCTACCTGTCGAGGTTGATACCTTCGTCTTTCCTTACCCTGTGAGATATTACTGATGTCCTGTTCTTTTTTCTTTTAGAATGCACTCCCGTATCTCTTAGTACTACTAGATAGTTCTGAGTCCTTAACCAGTCGGCCTTTTCTGACTGCTTCCTCAAAGCGTACCCCCATGTTTACCATTTCGGTAAAATCACTAGGTGCACTGGCGACCATCCGGTCATAATAAAATGAGCTTAACGTCTTCAAAAGGATTTTCGTCATTTCTTTCTCCTTAAGAGGAGGTGTAACCTGGGCTGCAATTTTGCGTCATCTTTAAGCGTACTCCTTGAAGGTTTCTTTATCCCTTTGGGACATGGCTTTGAGTTGATCTCTGTCGGGTGCCATGTCCAAATTATACTTGTACTGCTGAACAAAAGCTGCTCCAAGATCTCTGAAAGTACTGATCTTGGTACAGTTTTAACCCATGTACCACTTGAGCGCGGCACCGGTTAAGCTGTCTTGAAAGTAATGGATTAACAGTTGCTGATTTTCTGTCTAGGTAGACATCTTTCGAGCGTACATTACCAAATGACTTTGTGGACAAGAGTTGCCTTTGTATTTTTCAAGGTCAGGCACTTTAAACTTGTGCAGTATTTTGACATTTGGGACCAAACAGAGGTCAGCGGCATCTTTGCCAAACAAGTCTTGTCCGCGAATGAGATTCAGTTCCTTCTGCATTTCCGAGAACCATTCTTGGAATTCGTTCATTCTCTCGTATACTTCTTCGTCCTTGCCAGGGGTGGCATGAAGGATCTGTTCCCCTTGGATAGTATGTATCACAGGTTGCGGTATACACATTACTGCAGTAACTCTTGGCGCTTCAGTGACCTGAAACTTGTAGCCTTCAGGTATATGAGTCTTTGTCGTAACCCTTGCATCTTCATTCATCTGATGTTTGTATCCTTTAGATCTGGAGGTTTCAGCTGTGCCTGCCTGGTTTTTAGTGACTGGTGGGATATAACCTTCCGGTATGAAATTGAAAGGCATGCCCCAGGGAAAACCTTTAGGCATGTTGTAATGCGGAAGATTGACGGGTATCTCAAATGCTGGTGTAGACACGATTTCTGAGATTGTAGTTTTTTTGCGGTGGTTGATCCTGAGCTGCTGCCAGGGATCCAATCATGTTGTTGAGTCTTTCCAGACTTTCCTTCATAGTGTTGACTTCCTCTCTTAGCTCTCTGTTTTCCTCCTCAAAATCGTCCATTTTCTTTTGGCGATTGGCCCGAGTATTGTACGAATGAGATAGTTTGACTCTAAAGTGTGACACATGTGTGAGATTTTATGACAAAGATGTGCAATGCAAGAATGATGAATGATATGCAAAGGATGAGAATGATCTTTTTTATTTTTCAAAAGAACTTTTAGCAATTGTATTGCAAATATCAAACAACGATGGAAACCTTTTATTGAATTCAAAAGGGTGTTGTATCTTACAGGTAAAAGTACATTATTTTACAAAGTACATAAAGGAAAAATAGGTTCCACTTTCCTCTTCTTTGACCGGGTTTCTTCAACTGTCGTCGGGTCAATGATCCTTTGCCATGTGAAAGGAGAGAGTAAACTTTTCTGTTCCTCTTAACTTTCCACAACATGTTGCTCTAGTATTTCAATCTGAGCATCTTTTTCCTTTAGTAACTCTTGCATCTTGGTGCATTCCAAGCTGATAGTCTGGCATTTGTTCTTCCAAGAGTTCTTGTCGCATTGAGTTTTGTTAAAAGCGACCTGCAGTTTTTCGGTGTCACTTATGAAATAAAGGACAGATTCTTTCAAGGGAAATACTTCTTGGCGAGGGTAAGGCATTTTTAACTTGAGGGCCCTATTTGTACCCATCGGAGATAAGGCTCTGCAGAGATACAGTTTTGTTTTCCCAAAGATTATTTTCCTTTCTTGTGAACATGATGGCAGACATGCACAATTTCTTCCTTAAATGCTCTGTAGTTTTCTCTTTCCTTGAAGAAAAGACCTTCCAGATGAATGTTATAAGGTACATTCTTCATCGGGTATCCAAGTTGCCGACAGGCCAAAACTAGATGATAGTTGATCCCTCCCTTGGTACCGATGAGGGGTACATTAGGGAAATTTCCACATCTGTCAATGATCTTTACTCCGTCATAGACCCGGTTGTAGCAATCTATGTAGGAGTGGCTGAGAGCCATAATCTTCTACGACCATCGCATACTACTTTTGGGATCCCAAAAAGCAAAAGATTTGGGTAAGTGGGAAATGAACCACCTGTAGAGTAATGGTACATAGCAGGTAATCATTCCTCCACTGTACAAGTTCCTTAAATGTACTGAGTGGTAAGCATCTGCCAGAAAAGTTAGGACTGGGTTCCCAATTAAGAAAATCTTGATAGCGTTTATGTCGACGAAATTGTCGATGTTAGGGAAAAGGAATAATCCATAAATAAGTATAACAAAGTTATCCTCAAAAGCAACTATGTTTCCTATGCTGGCAAAGTATAGGGCTTTCTCCAATAGAAACCTAGCTGGTAAACCTCGTATTTCTCCTTTGATGGTCATGTGAGCTTTGATATCAGATATTTCCAAAGAGCTGGCCCTTGCAATGACCTGATCCTTAGGAATTTCTTCTAGTCCAGAGAACGGATCTTGGTTAGTGATAGGTAAATCAATTAGATGGGAGTACTCCTCCAGTGTTTTTTATAAGCAAAATTTGTATTAATGAGTAATATGAACTCCATACCAACTATACAAGTCTTTACAAAGAGATTAACCCCTCCTTAGAAACAATTATAGGAAATCTAAAGGGAACTTAGTCCAGTCGTACAAACTGCACATCCGTCGACGAGTTGACAATAACGGAATCCACCTCCAAGATAGCACCATGATGGATTGGAAAATGGCTTCTTTATCCCAAAATTCATCATTGAATAATATACCGTTTCTTGATTTCCATAGACACCAACACGTAACAAACCATATGGCATTGGCATTTTCGTGTTTGCACCTCCCACTTAATCTTAGAAACCACACCATGGCATGATCTCTACTATTAGATTCATATATTTATTCAATCCCCATCCATTTGAACACCTTCTTCCAAATCAGTATTTCTTTATGACAGTTAATAAGCATATGATTTACATCCTCAATTTCATGGAAACAGAACACACATACCTCTTCAAATTGTGAATGTATTATCCCTCTAGCAATAAGATTCTTCTGTGTAGGAAGTATGTTAAGTAGTAATCTCCATGCAAAGACTTTCACCTTAATTAGAATGTTGGTTTTCCATAGAATATCCAATGTAATTGTTAGTGATTCCTCCAAGACCAACATGTTGTGTCCTGCTACCAGTTTATTGTACATTGACCTGACTGTGAATATCTTTGTTTTATCAAGCTTCCAAATCCAACAATCATGGGACTCCCTCTTAGGTTGAACTTCTGCCAACAAGTCATCCAACTCATGTAATTCAATCCTGGCCTCTACTTCGATAGCAGGATGCAATGATTTCACATTCCACTTCCACACACCAGAATCCCAGACCCCCATATCAGCCACACTCCAGCTCTTAGTATATGTTACTTGGTATAAGTTTGGGAACAGTACACTGAATTTCACACTACCAATCCACACAAAGGTCCAAAAATTGATGCTTGATCCTGAGCCAAGCACAACTGTCACATTGTTTAAGAAGCTGTTTTCATTGACAGGTCTACAAATTGACATGACATCCCTTATCCAAAAAGAACAGGCAACATCATTTCCATCATTCTCTTTATTCCAGATCATTTTACTCATATTTCCATATCTAGTTTCAATCATTTCTCTCCATATCTCATTACCCTTGTGAATAAGTTTCCACAATCCATTTAGATAGCAATGCCATATTGAATTGTCCCACATGTTTGATTCCCAAACCTCCTAGTTTCTTGTGTTTGCATAGGTCTTTCCAACTTACCCCAAGATATTCCCTTAACTTCTTTTACTCCTGACCAAAGGAACTGTCTCTGAATTCTAATTATATCCTTAACCACCTTTTTTGGAGCCTTATAGAAGGATAGTTGGTGTATTGGTAGATTGGCAAGCACATAATTCAGTAAAGTTACTCTCCCTCCAATAGATAAGCTTCTTCCTATCCAAGCTGATAACCTATCCCTCAAGCATTGCAAAACAGGCTGCCAAAATTTAATCCTTCTTAGGTTACCCCTTACCATCAGCCCAAGGAACTTAAAGGGTACAGCCTCTGACTTGCAAAACAAGAATTGCTTTTGCTGCCTTCAAGAAATCAGGTTCAATTCCAATACCAAATAAATAGCTTTTCAGGAAATTTATTTTCAAACCTAATGCGAGCTCAAACCTCTCAGTATAGATTTCTGATAGCCCACAAGTCAGAGAAGCTACCTTCACAAATTAGCAGAGTGTCATCAGCAAATTGCAAAATGCTCCCTCTCTCTTTGTCATTCACTCTAAGACCACCGAACAGTCTTAATTCCTTAGCTTTCTTGACTAGCAATGCCAACCCTTCAGCCACAATAACAAATAGCATAAGGGGTAGAGGGTCCCCTTGTTTCAAAACCCCTTGTTGCCTTGAAGTCCTTGGTTGGACTTCCATTTATAAGAACTGACATAAAGCTATTTGAACTAGTCCTCTAATCCAACTTCTCCATTTGGGTCCAAAGTTCATAGCTTGCATCATTACCTCAAGAAAACCCCATTCAACACATCATAAGCCTGAGCAAAATCCAGTTTCATTAACAGACACTTACCTCTACTTCTGCAGGTAAAATCTACACATTCATTAGCCACCACAACTCCATCAAATATATTCCTATCAGGTATGAATACTGTTTGTGTAGGAGAGATTAACTTCCCAATGACTCTATTCAATCTTTTTTATAACATTTTTTATATCACCTTCACAATGCAACCTATAAGACTTATAGGCCTGAATTCATCAAAACTTAGAGGGTTTTCCACCTTTGGCACAAGGGAGATAAAAGAGGAGGCAAAAGCCTTGGATAAAATACCAGATTCAAAGAACTCTAATACTACATTAGAGAAATCACAGCCTACAATCTCCCAACAATGTTTTAGAAACTTAAAATTGAACCCATCAACACCAGGTACATTTATTACTATCACACTCCAAAACAGCTTCAATAACTCTATCTCTTGAAAACTCTGCTTCGAGCATCTCTTTGTCTATATTGTTGAGTTTGTTTGCATCTTCTAGTCTCATTCTTGGTATTTTCCTTAATTTCCTTTGAAATTTCTCCTTAAAGTATTCCATTGCACCCTCCTTGATACTTGTTGGATCTTCCAATACTGACTCTCCACAATTAATTACTGAAATTGAGTTCTTCCTTGTTCTGACCTTAAGATAAGAATGGAAGAAACTTGTGTTTAAGTCCCCTTCTAAGGTCCATTTGGTTCTTGACTTTTGGTGTAACATGCTCTCCTTAATTCTTAACTTACTCCATATCTCCTCTGTGAGAACAAGATTTGGTTTTGCAATATTATCTCTAAGTTTTGATGATAACAGATGAATATTTGTATGAACAATTTTGTGCAACTAATGTTGTTATATGTGAGAACCTAGCAAACAGGTTCTGCTTCCTTGAATTGGCGCAATGCTTAATGAAAGATGCTTTGAAGAACAGAACTTAATTCGAAGATAAGACAAGATTCACATAACTCTGATACGAAAGGAAAAGAGAATGAATTCTGAAGATCAAGAGACAAGGGTTCTGATGGAACAAAGTAAAATTGCTGAAGCCTCACGATTTTCAAACAAGAAGTTCTGAAGACTCCGAAGACAGGCTCTGAAGATTCGGAAGACTTAAAGCAGAAAAGGATAACGCTCTTAAAGACCAAGTGCTGAAGTTCTGAAGACTGGTTCCTAATGGACTTCTTCAATCAACGAAAGACTTGAAGCATAAGATATTATGCTATAAAAACTCCACTCATGCTTCATCAAATTAACATCAGAAGCCTCTGGATATGAAGAAAGTGAATTTAGAGAACAAGGTTCAAAAGACAAGTTCTGAAGATTCTGGAAGCGCAGAGCTGATGATTCGAAGATTTGATAATCACAAGAACTATACAATGTTTTCCCTTCCTACTCACGCTCACAAAAAGCCTCTGAAGTTGAGAACCCAAGAAAACCTACCACATTATACAGCTGTACCACATTACAACGTTAAAATTCTCGAAGACTGTGCAAAATACAAGCAAGGCAATCTGACGCAACAGGACGCGCTGCATGCAGAAGATTTTGTACCTGTCCTCACGCTTCTAGCCGTAAGCCTACTTAGCTATCATGATTTCATTTCAACGGCTCTTTTCACTCGGCTATAAAAGGAAGCTCAAAGACTTGAAGAAAGACACACATGCGAACAACGACAATACTTTCTAACTCTATTCTTTCTTAAGTCATTCCTGGTCTAAAATTGTGTTTACGTTATCAGCTTGATAAGAAACAATTCTCTGTAAACTCATTGTGTTTGAACTTAAAGTTGTATTCCTTAAGAGAGTCTTAGTGATTAGATCTCTTGAGAAGTCTAGGACGTGTGTCTTAGAGGTTGTGCCTTGAGTAAGACCTGTGCGGTTGGATTACTTGAGAAGTCTAGAACGTGTGAGTTCTAGAGGTTGTTGTTAGTCACCAGCTGTGTAGCTTGTGCAGTGTACTATTTTGTTGAATAGTGGATTAAGACCTCGTTGAGAGAGGCAAAATCACCTTGGCGGGTGGACTAGACTAACTTGAGAGATTCTCAAGTGAACTAGTATAAACATAACGTGTTTATATCTTTTGTTTAATTAAGCTGTTGTTCTTTAGAAAAGGGAAAAAGGTTTTAACAAGAAAGTTATTTAAAAGAAACGATTATTTTTTAAAAACCAATTCAAACCCCCCTTTCTTACGTTTTTCATTCCTTCATCCTCTTGTGCATTCATAGAATCAATGACACATTTCTCACTCTGGCTCTCATCCACCTCAATAAGGTATTTCTCAGCTTCATTCAGTCTGTCAACACCCTTTTCAATAGCTAGATCCATTCATCCGAACACATTGAAATTCCACCACTTAAGGTTCTTTTTAAGCTCTTTAAGCTTTTGGTATAACCTGTCCCCAACATTCCCACAAACCTTTGATGTAGACCATGATTCAGACACTAATCTATTGAAGTCTTTATGTTCAGTCCAACAATTAAAGAACCTCAAGGGTTTAGGACCCCAGTTCAATTTGTTAGGTTTTAACCACACAAGACGATGGTCAGAGATGTCTTTATCTCCGACATATTGTGATTTCAGATCCCACATCATGATAATTCCTTCATCCACCAAAAACCTATCTAAACGACTTCTGCATCTCCCATTAGAGCAGGACCATGTAAACCTACATTCTGTTGCTGGAAGATCCACTAGCACCAGGTTGTCTAAAAAATGATTGAATTCATTCATCTCTGCACCATTTGACCTTACCTTACCCTTCTTTTCCTCCATTACCTTTATTGAATTAAAATCCCCACCTAATATCCAACTACCTTCAGGCAATATAGCTTTTAAGTTTAATTAATCAGACCATAATGCTCTCTTTCCAGCCAATTCACAAGGGGAATAAATGTTTACCATATAACAATTAATTCTTCCCCACATAAAGTTAATTTCCACATAACCATTTCCTCTGAAACTTGACACATCTTGAATCACTCCCTTACTCTATATTATTAATAATCCACCTGCTAGACCAGAAGCTTTAGATTCTGACCAATCAAACTCACGGTTCCCCACATGCTTCTAACCATACCATCATTGAGATTTTGAATTTTAGTTTCTTGCAAGAGGCATATATCAGCATCCCCTCTCATCGGGATTTGGTTGATTCTTCTTCTTTTAAGTGAACTACAACATCCACGAACATTGAAGGATACCATATTCATGGATCCTTATTTTTAGAATTCCTCTTATTATAATTGTCCTTATCTCTTATCTCCATCTCCCTAACCACTCCTTCAAATAGCTCCTCATCTTTCTCACCTTCAATCCCCAATTGTTTAATTGTATGCCAGACCTTGGATGGCACATCGTCTATCCCTTTCTTACATCTAAAATTACTCTGCACCATGTCCGTATCTGTCAAAGAGTCACAGCACAGTACTGAACCGCCTGAGTACCTTGAAGAGGTATCTTCCTGCTGCAAACTCAAGTTGGCCATCATCGAGCTCCCCCATTCCTTTCTAGGTCGGTTAATTTTTCCAATTGAATTATGTAGCAAAGTTGAATAGTAAGAAGCTGAGAAAGGTATCTGGATTCTATCGTATAACTCTTTCGCTAATATTTTTTTTTTTATTTAGGCCAAGCTAAAAGCCCAATAGGACCTCCTGGGCTAGTTGAGATTGGATCAGAATCATATTGATTATTATCAACACTAGATTTTACCACGTCATCTACTGCAGGTCCATCTGCAAGTACAACCTTTCTAATCCACTAACTCCTTGATTATTGTACCTTTGTAAGTTTTATTGTGACCTAACAGCTCCACGTTGAATAGTTTCAAGTGAGTTTACCTCAGCATTAAATGTATCACTACATCCCACCACATTATCATGATTTAGCAACCCTCCAAGACTAGCCTTTTCCTCTTCTATCATCTTTCCAACCATGTACTTCTTCTTTTGTTCTGACCCAGCCTCCTTACACTTAATTGTTTTCCCCATGCTTTCACTGACATATGAATTATCCACCCTAATTTGCCGTCTTCCTGCAAGTATTTCCCTGTTCCTATCCTACTAGGGTTCACTAGCTTGTCTTCTTCCACTTCCTCACAACTATCCCACGCGCCACCGCCCTCCTCAGAATCTGAGTCATCGGACGAATCATCATCAGTGGTACCCTTAACTCCATCGTCTCGTTTATCCACCCTCAATTGCCCATGTTGATCTTCCACGATTTTAACTCTAAAAATATGCTCATTGATTTCCACATTCATCACTTCGTTCATATTGATGGCAAATTTAGTTTTCAATAAAAATCTTGCGACATCAAACCTCTTCTTTTTGGCTGTGTCTTCTTCACAACATATGAAGGATCCCACCATACCAGAAAATAGTTTGAATAAGTCCGTCTCCCAGGCATAACATGGAAGTCCATAGACTTTCAGCCATGTCACCCTTTCGTTGTCTACTTCGCCCTGACTCCATAGTCTGATATCATCGAACCATTTTTCAATCCATCCTCTGTAATGTTCAATGATCGATACAATATCACCAATATCCTTTTCTCCAAGAAGACATAGATTGGCCCCAAGGGGAGTTGCTTTTATGTTAAATAAACCTTCCTCATTCAAAGCCTGTTGAACATTGTATGTACTCCCCGGGGACAAGACTTCATCCACATAAGCCTTGCAGAATCTATTCATTTCCTTCTTATCTATATTGAACTGAATGTGCGCAAACTGAGGTTTTGAAATCCCGTTGTTCTGCTTATCTTGATTTCATTTCTTTCCTATCAACGAATCCGACCTCACAACCTAAGCATACGTTTTACCGATATGTAATGTTGTTCTTCCATTCATCTCCTTACCCATACCAAATATGAACCGGTTACTCCCTCTCTTAGTATTAATCTGGTTGTCCAGATTCTTCCTGTTTGGCTCCATCCTTTGGAATCTAGGTATGTTTGCATGTAATTGCCTTCCCTGGATCAGAATATTATCCAATTTTATTGCCAACATTCTTTCATCACTAACCTTTCGAAACCGTGCTAACCCATATCTCTTCCTCCTCTTATCCAGTCTGGCCGGGATAAACACTTCAGACACCAAGCCATAATCCTTAAAAACTTCAAACATCCTTTTTGCATCCATATATTCTGGAAACTCAGTGAAAAAATAGCTGATAATTCCTCAGCCTCCCCTATTTCTCTCCCTCTAAGATCCTTCCACATTGATGCTCTCAGTCCATTTCCCCCATTGGTTTTCCTCTACTTACCCACCATATTCCACTCCATACTAGTATCTAAATAACGTCGCTCTACGACAGAATTATAAGCACAACGGAACCACTGAAACCTAGAACAAAAAATGTCAAGATGAAGAAGATAAGACTCATCCCAGGAGGAGGAAGGTCCCTAATCTTAGGATTAGGACTTTAAACTAAGCCCCCCAAGCCTAACTCATCTCCCACAAACTCAACCTTCAAGTTTCAGAGTGGTTATGCAGTATGCAGTTATTTTGTCAAAGGATTGATATGAATCAGAGAAAAAAAGTGAAATTGCTCAGTTAAATGTTGTCACCATTCGCTTTGTTGATCTCAAATCTTTTGAATGATCTTTCTTTAATCTATTTTTGCAGTCCAAGTACCTTCAGATTGAGACAATCAAGTCGTGTACACTAATTTTATATTTGAATTAAAGAGGGTAATGTGGCATCAAGAGGAAACAAACTATGTGATGACTAATAAAACTCTTTCGTTCAATGTTGGTGTGAGCTGATAATCGGGAAATGTGAAGCAGCGGTACACCGGATCATAGAACTGAACCAATGTAGCTAGGACTCCTTCCACCATGTTGACTTTCAAAAGAGACAAAAGTCCTCCGTACTTAGTTCTGAAAGCTTCAGGATAGGTAATCAATCTTTCCAATTTCCTCAGGTCCTCAAGTCTTGGACTTTTGAAGGTGTTCTTCTGGGTTTTTCTTCTACCGAAATCCATAACACGGTTTCTGATATTTGCAACACCCTCTTAGTTTAGTTCTTTTGAATTTTGAGAGAAGATTTTTTTTATGAATGCAACAAACACAAGTATATGAAAACATGGGTTTAAGGGTTCATTGAGCGTGGATAGAGTCATGGGTCTACCCAATCCCTAAAAGAGTATGTGCTAAGGTTTTTTTTCGTACATGTAGAACGGGTTCTAAAAAGGTTCTCAAAATCATTGACCCTCAAAAAAATATTACCAGCAAACTGATTGACTCATGAGAGTTGTAATATCCTTTAGATGAATCTCATTCGAGCGTAGTATCGCGTGTCAACTATTCCTGATAGTCACCGCACTACATCCTAAAAAAATGTTTAAGGTTGAAAATTTACAAATCCTCAGCTTCGTGGGTGCCTAGTGGAAAAAGTAATGTTTTCACGACTTGCTCGTTCAACATCAGTAATTCCAAAAGGGTACCTCCACTGATTTGGTGGACTTTCAAGTTAGCTTGGTCGGGATTCACTCCCTATAAGCCTTCTTGAATCTGCCACCTCCTATCTTAAAATATGCTCTCAAGTCCACTGAGGACTTTTTGACTCACCATATGTGTATTAATCACATTCCCAGATAGCGGTAATTTAAACAAATATGGCAGATAAGCAGATAGTATGATGGAAAACAGTAAATGACATCAAATGATAAAATAAATAAAACAACAAATAATATGCAAAGTAAGGATTAACCCTCTTAGGGGACGGGAAAAATTCCCAGCAGAGTCGCCATTTTTCTGTAGCTCGGTTTTTGTGTTGTGACCACTACCGCTTTTTGGTGCTACTTTCTGATTTATAATATTTATCCTATGAAGCTTAAAAGGAATGGGAAGATATCTCAAACTAACCCTACACGCAAGTGTTTTCCCTTACAAATGCGAAGAGATCTGGAATCGGGGGTTGGTTATACAAAGGGAAGTTATTAACACCCAGTGTATCTATAGTAATCTATAGGAACCTTAATTTACATTTGTTTTACTGTTGAATTGCTTAGTTGTTTGGATTTATTTATTGTTGAGTAGTGAAAGTTTCTATCTTGAGAAGGCTGAGGAGTTGATTTTTGTTGTTTTGGGTTTTCTATTGTTTTTGGGAAGGTACTAGACCTAAAGTTTTTTATTAATGTGCTCGCTGAGATTTCGCAATCTTATGCCTACGTATTCCCGTAAAGAAATTTTGGGAAATCAAAGCAATCGTAGCTCCTCCTATTCTATGGAAGGAGGAAAAAAAGTTTGGTGTCTTGTTCAAAGCCCAAGATTAAAGCTAAAGTTTGTGTGTGTCTTGTTCTAAGCCCAAGATTGAAGCTAAAGTTTGAGTGAGAGAGAATTTGTCAACTCTAAAGGGAGATATCTCACCTATTCATCACAAACATTGAGTAATTGGTTATAAGCGAAGTTGCTTTAACTGAGATACGTAGAATCCAACAATGCCACATTTTCCTTTATAAGTCTCTGCATGCTAAGAGAGGGACATTGGCATGGATGTATATAATCCAGAGGCTTGCCACTTACATCACTTAGATGAAAGAGAAAATTTAACCAGGATAAAGGAGGGACTCCAACTTGGATTTTGAATCAACAAGTGTGCCACTTACAGCAGTTTATCTGGGAAAAAGGTTTTTTTAGTTGTTTGTCTGTTTTGTAATGTGATGTATAGAAGGGATATCTTCCTATAGAGAAGACTCCTGGTCTCATCTGTGGGGATGAAAGTTTTGTGCCTTGATCAAAGCCCAAGGTTGAAGCTAAAAATGGTTTAGGGATTGACTCCACTGAAGATGTTTTATATCTGTCTTGTATAAAGCTCAAGATTGAGGCTGACTGGGAAAATTATTATATGAAGCCTAAAAGGAGGCTGACTCTTGTTGAGGATTGTTTAAATCCAGTGGAAGGTCTATACTGCTTTGAGGGATCAAAGGGGGAACCAACTCTTGCTGAGGATTAAAGAATAGTTGATTTATCAAATGCCATGAGACTTCGATACTTTTGGGGATTTGTTGGTGATGATCTGACCCTGGCTGGGGATTTTAAAGATGAAAGTTACACCTTGTTTGAGGATCAGGATGGACTTAGAAGGGTAAGTCTATATGTCTTATAGACTTTGACTTCTCTTGAGGATTTAAGTATTGAGAAGATGACTAGAATCTATCTTATGCTTTTAGGAAGCCTAAGGGTCCTTGTATGAAGCCCAAGAGGAGGCTGGGGATGCTTCTAGGAAGCCTGTGGGTCCAAGCCTGAGAAAAGTTCAAGAAAGGGTTTCACCGGGAAACAATCTTTTCTATGTTGAACAGTTTTAAGGTTTGAAGAAATTCAAAATAGGTTTCACCGGGAATTAATCCTCTCTAGGGAAATGAATTTCTTTTATATGTCTCTAAGTTTTTACAGTCTTAAGAAAAGTTTCACTGGGAATAATGTCTTCCTTAGTTCCATATTGAATAAATCCCAAGAGGAGGCAGGTTGTATTGGGGGAAGTTTCCTACGAGGGAACTAGTTATTGAACTAAGTTGTATTGAAAAAGGATCCTTACTATTTGACCTAAAGGGTGAACTGAGGATGACCTAACTGTTGAAGGAAACTTAAACAAATATGCACAAGTATATAAAGATATATGAATCAACAGGTATATAAACAAGGTGCATTGAATTTAACAGATATTGGGTTTTACACTCTAAATAGGGGCCCAAGTGCATTGTGACTGGTTGTATTGATTACCGCTGTATGATTAGGTTTTTTAAGAAATTGAAGAAAGTTTTGAGAAAATTTTGAATTTGAATTTTAAAAGAAAGTTGTTGAAAAGAAAAGAATGTTTGAGGCTTATAACTCAAAGAGAGGCCCGAGAGGTCTAAGAGTAGTTTCACCGGGAATAATGCTCCTCTTAGTACCAGTTTAAAACAGACAGATGATTTTTGAAAACAGAGGTATGGGGATTACAACTCAAGGAGAGGCCCATGGAGATTGTTTTTGTTTTAAACAAAGTTTATGTACAAAAGATTGGGGCTTATACTCAAGGAGAGGCCCAGATGATTTATTTGAAAATAAAGATCACACTGCGATACCGAAAGACATTGTGGGACTTATACCATAGTAGTGCCAAAAAATTATTTATGTACAAAGAGGTTGGGTCTTACACTATAATAGAGGCCCAAAAATTATTATTGAAGGAAAGAAAAGTGGGGCTTATACTCAAGGAGAGGCCCATTTGAAGAAAAAACAGTAAACGCACCGTTATTTTGAAATCACACTGGGACTTATACTATAACAGAGGCCCACAAAAATTATATATTTATGTTTAAAAAATCATTTAAAAAAGATTAAAAAAGAGAGAGATATGAATTTTTGAAATTAATTAAGAAATAATTAAAAACATAACAAAAATAACAAAAAAAAGTTGAAATTGGGCAAAATGGCATGGGTGGGTGTTGAACCCACGCCCTCCAGCCAAACACACTTGAAAAACATACGCTGCTGCCACTGGGATGGTGATAGATCCGTGTATCAACAAAACCACATCATAAATACATATGGGTAGCTTATTTTCTAGGTCAGGCCAAGGCAAAAACCAGATTTTGGGGCATTTGCAAGAAGGCCATAACTTCTTCATTTCTCCATGAAAATGGATGAAACAAAGATGGATCCTACCTAGAATTTCATGAGGAATCCAATGGTGGTCTTGGAATTTTCTAAAAAAGCCTACATTTAAAAACCCGATAATGGTTTCAAAATAGGTCCATATTTGCAATTTCTATGCTACAACTTTATACAAGCAATAATAGCATGGCAAATTGGTTCAAACACAAAACATATGATATGTATGACATGTTCATGATCAATGGACATCAAAGCAATGCATATTTCACAAAGTTCAAGTTGTTATGGACTTACCTCTTGAAGCTCCACTTGCTAACTTTCAAAATGCTTGTGCCAGAAGTAATTCAATGCTTTGGACACTTTTAATAGACCCCTTAGAAGCTTTTAGGATGATCAAAATCAACTGGAAAGTTCTAGAACAGAAATTGGCTCTTTCTTGCAGAAGTGGCAAAAGTGACCAAAATGGTAACTCCCTCAATTGGTGTTACAGTTGAGGGATACTTGTTGGAACAGCTCAGGGGTGATATTTGGAGAGTGTTTGAGGTTTTATTTGGCTTTGAAAGTGATTGGATCAAGACATGGCTTGAAAAATACAGAAAAGTCAAATTTTGAGGTTTTGGTGGTTGACTTTATGATTTTGGTGTTGTGAGTTGAAGATGAAGGTTTGAACACCTTCAAGGGACGATTTGTAAAGTGTTTGGATGGTTGCTTAAGTGGTTCAAGCTTTGGTTTTGAGAATTCCAAGTTTGATCCTTGAAACTTGAAATTTGGAACAAGAGAAAGGAAGTGAGAAAACAAGGCTTTGGTATTGTTTTGTGTGAAGACAAGCTTCCAATATGTTTTGATGAAGACAAGCTCTACAATATGATCAAAGAAGGTAAAAGAAATATTGCCTAAGACTTGAATCCACTTTGATGTTTAGGTATATGAAATTCTTGTCTAAAACAAATCTTAGTGCTCAAGTTTTATAATCATGCATTAAAAAGTCATTATTTGATTTAAAACCTTGATAAAACATTTTTCAAAGTTCATCTAAAGTATTGGTCATATTTTTAGATAATATATGGTTTTGAATCATTTGCATTAAAAAGTTTTCAATTTTTACACTGATGCAATCGATTGTCATCCTAATGCAATCGATTGCACTAGGCTAAAATTCAATTTTTTTTGCACGTTATCCTGATGCAATCGATTGCACCTGAAGCTTTTCTGAAAAATACTTTGTTTGAAAGCACCTTTTCATGATATCTCTTGCTTGCATCTTTTCCATTCATTGTATAATAATTTTCAGAAATTCTTTCAAGCATTGCCTTGATTATTGAATGGTTGCATGTACACTATATATTGAATTCAAAGTTTCATTTGTCATTCACCTCTTTAAAAAATTCTCTACAATCTCTAAGCATATTTTTCCATAAAAGAAATTTTATTCAAGATACTTTTTGAATACCATTTTCATATTACATTCATAAAAGTATCATTTGAGCACTTAGAGAGTTTATGATATTGAATTTTCATATTTGAAAGAGAAGAAGTCCTTCATAGGATTTATATACTACAAACTTGTTTCAAAAACTCTTGTTGTACCATATCTTATTTTTCCAGGATTGTTGGATATAAGATTGTTTGGTTGTAAACCTTGTTATCTGGATTGTGGATACAAGAGGTCCGTTGTGAGAGGATTGTTCTCAATTGGACTTAGTTGGAAAAATCCAAGAGGTTGTTCTTGGTGGTTCATTGTTAGTGACTTGTATAGAAAGACTAGGAAGAGTATTGTCTTGTCCAAACAATAGTGAAATCTCTTTCATGTTGAAAGGGGACTGGAGTACTCTCGGACTGTGAGGGGAACCACTATACTTCTTTGTGTTCTTTACCTTCCACAATTTACCGCTTTTCATTACATAGCAACCTATAGGAAAGTAAAAAAATAAAACAGTCAAAAAACCAAAAAAATTGTTAAGTACCTAATTCACCCCTCATCTTAGGTGCATTCCTAACTTATAATTGGCATCATAGCAGGTTATAGGTAACCTGTTCCTACAGATCTAGTATGGCTTCCACAAGCACAAATCCGGTTTTCAAAGATGGCGGTAGTAGCAACAAGCCCCCTCTATTTTCTGGAGAGTATATTGATTTTTGGAAAATCCGCATGAAGGCGCATTTAGAAGCACAAGGAGAAGGAATATGGGAAACTGTTGAAAATGGTCCACATCAACCAATAAGTGTAGTAAATGATGTTGCAACTCCAAAGGTTAAAAATGCTTATAATGAAGATGATAGAAAGAAAGTACTGGATTAAAAGAAAACCATTAACATATTACAAAGTGCATTAAGTATGGATAAATTCTTCTGCATTTCACAATGTAAATCCGCGAAAGAAATTTGGGACACTTTTGGTGGAAACTCATGAAGGAACCGCTGAAGTTAAACGATCTACATTGAACACATTAAGTCAAGAATATGAGATGTTCAGAATGCAGCCCCGAGAATCAATCCTCGACTTGCAAAAAAGATTTGTGCACTTGACAAATCATTTGAAAGCACTCGGTAAGACTTTTACTAACGATGAATTAAATCTTAAAGTGCTTAGATCTTTAAATAGAGAATAGCAACCAAAGGTGGCGGCGATATCAGAAAAGAAGAGTCTTTCTACCATGACATCCGCTTCCTTGTTTGGAAAACTTCAAGAGCATGAATTAGAACTTGAAAGATTGGAGAAGCATGAAATACAAGTAAAAGATTCAAAAGACGTTGCCTTAAAGACAAAAGTAAAAAATTATGACAGCAATCAAGAGGATGAGTCCAATAGTGATGAAAATGATGATCTTATCAAGAAGTTTAAAAAGTTTCTAAGAAAAGAAAGAAAAAGGGAGACCATTAAAGGGGAAAACCAACAAGGAACATTAAATGCTTTGAATGTGGAGAAAGAGGACATGTTAGAAGTGAATGCCCTACACTTCAAAAGAAGAATAAGTTCAAGAAAAAGAATCGTAAAAAGGAAAAGAAAGCATATGTAGCATGAAATGACAATGAAATAAGTTCATCTTCAGATGAAGAACATGTAAATATTGCATTGATAGCAACACACCATTCCGATGAAGAAGAAGAAGAGGTTAGTAATGAAATATCTTCTTGTGATAATGATGATTTAGGTGCTATTGAAGAACTCTTAAATGAATGCAAAATTTTGTATAAAACTATTTCATCTCTAAATAAATATATTTCATCTTTAGAAGAAAAAATTGAGACATTGGAAAATGATTTCAAGGATGAAAAACAAAAGATTATTAATGAACAAAAACATAATTTTGTATGAAATAATTGTGATTCACTTTCTTTCCAAATTGTTCAATTAAAAAGAGTCATTGAAAGATATGAGAAAGGACAAATTGGATTAGAAGCAGTCCTTAGTGAACAAAGATATTCAAATGATAAAAGTTGACTTGGTTATTCAAAGTTTTCCAAACCAAGTTCTAGTAAAACTATTTTTGTTAAGGCCAGTGACCAATCTTCCATAGAGAAAGTGAACAAACCTAGGAATGTGCATCCTTATCCTAAAAAGAAAAGATTTGTGAAAAAGAAATCTTATATTCCAAGATATAAGAGCAATTTTTTCCAACTTGTTTTTATTGTGGTATTATTGGCCATACACCTAATGTTTGCTATGTAAAAAAACTTTAGTGTTGCAAGTGGGCATTATGTGTGGGTAAAGAAAGGTACTAATTATGAAGGACCCAAGGCACACTAGGTACCAAATAAAACTTAATTTATTTTGTAGGTTTGCTTGAAGACCACTTTAATTTTATGCCTTGTTGATAAGTGGTTGTTCTAAGCTTTTGATGGGAGGCATAAACTAACTTTCAAATCTAGTTCTATAGTCCAAGGGTTATTTCAATTGGGGAATACCTTAAAGGAAAATTTTTTGGCCTTGGCAAAGTTGGAGCACTAACTTTCGCATTCATTGAAGATGTACTTTATGTTAAAGGACTAAAGCAATATCTTCTAAACAAAAGTCAACTTTGTGGCAAAGGCTTCAAGATCATGTTCGCCAAGGATGAATGTTTGATGAAGTCAATCATGAGGTAAATATCATAGGTAAAAATTGTCTTTATTTTTCATAATTTATTTATATACTTGAAGTCTTTTCCCATCCTTTTTGTTAATGACAAAGGGGGAAAAGAATTGTGTATTATTGCTTTGTTTCTCTAACAAAGTGTGCAGATTTCAAAACTCTCTAAAATCATGGATTAAGGGGGAGCAATATCCAAGGGGGGCAAGCTTTGGTTAGAGAAACAAGATTGGATCGAATTTTCAAGAATTGGGTTGTCATCGTCAAAAAAGGGGAGAATGTGAAGACATAGCTTCTCAATGGTTTTGATGAAGACAACAATGTCCATTCAAGGTTTTATGTACAAAAGGAAATGGATCAAAGACTTCATTATCTGGTCATGCTTCAACAATTTGTATTTCTCAAGACTTCAAAATTTTCATGGTTGTCATCATCAAAAAGGGGGAGAATGTGAAGACAAGCTTCCAATATGTTATGATGAAGACAAGCTCTACAATATGATCAAAGAAGGAAAAAGAAATATTGCCTAAGATTTGAATCCACTTGGATGGTTAGGTACATGAAATTCTTGTCTAAAACAAATCTTAGTGCTCAAGTTTTATAATCATGCATTAAAAAGTCATTCTTTGATTTAAAACCTTGATAAAACATTTTTCAAAGTTCATCTAAAGTCTTGGTCATATTTTTAAATAATATATGGTTTTGAATCATTTGCATTAAAAAGCTTTCAATTTTTATACTGTGTCATACCCCAAATTTTGACCACTAAGATATCCCATAATTTTGTAAATTATCATCACAATATGGATGTACCTTTATGCCTCATCAATCTCCTCAAGGGATTGTTGAACATTCATTAAAATCAGAATTAGGGTTTTAAACCCTCTCAGAGCTCTTAGACAAAGGATCAATCAAGGAATGACATGATCTTCAACTTGTCTAAACCTCTCAAACATCCACAATGGATCAAGAGGACTCCCACATCAAGAATCAAGCACAATGTTGCAGCATTCCAGGTGGAGCATGCCTCAAGATCGCCAGTGTCACCAAATTAGGGTTTTGGTCGACCAAGGCTTCCAGATGGAAATTTTCCTCTGGGCATGAGCCAATGCTTCAAAGCATAACCCAAAATGCTCCATGGGACCTCATGGACCCAATCATCAAGTCAATTTAACCTCAGGGGATGCATTCACCAAAAATCAGGAATTAGGGTTTCTTGACCTAATTCACCCCTAAGTTAACTTTTGGGACAAAACATGAGCCAAGACCTCAAGAGAGGCTTTGAGGGTCTCCAACACACCACATTGATCCATTTGCAACAATGTATTAATCCAAGAAGCTTGATTCCCAAGTTTCAAGTTCATCAGAACCACAGTTAGGGTTTCGCGGAAAAAGTCAACTACGCCTTTGACTTTTGACCAAGACATACTCCCAAACCTTGGGACATGATTAAATACACCCTATAACACCTATGAAATCACTCCATCAAGTTTGATTTAGGTCACGAACTTGATTTCATAGAGGATCGCACAGTTTGGAGTTCATCTGATAAAAAGTCAACTGTGCCCAAAAGTCAAAGTTTGACTTTTTGATTTTTTGAACAATTATGGTTCCCTAACCCTAAAATGATGTTAATGTGTGATTTGAATCAACATTCATCAAGAAAAACCAAAGAAATTTGGATAACTTGTAAAAGGCGTAACCATAAAAACTTAGAAATTTTCTAAGTTATGGAACAAAGTGGCTAGGGTACCAACTTCCAAGGATCATAACTTAAGATCCAAGCAACCATTTTGGCTGATCCAAAGATGGATTCGTAGCTCTGATGGCATACTACAAAAGCTTCAGCTACACCTCATTCCAATTCTCCATGGATTTTAAGTTATGGAATGACCAAAATCACAAAAAGTGAAAATGTCACTTTTTTCCAACACTTAGTGAAATTTTCACTAAGTCAGAATCTGTTTCACTTTTTCCAAAATGTATGGAAATTTTTCACTTGGATCCAAAAAGTGTCAAGACAAACTATGATCACACATATGTTGTATCATATGAGAGCTTTCCAAAATGGCCAAGAACCCCATGAAACTCCACTTAAGCCATGAGATATGACAATGGCAATGTGCCTTGCTGCAAACTGTCATGGCAAGGCAGATTTGTGCATTTTGCTCGATTTGAGCAATTTTTGCAAATGACAAATAAGTTTATCCATCTGAACACCTCAGGGGGAGACCAAGGGGGGACAAACACTGATCCATCAGCCTCCCAAGTCCAAGATTCCCAAAGTAGCACGCCAACCCTAAAATGCCTAAAGAGGGGACAAGACTCCAATTTTGTTTTGGAGCCTTCAATGGATGCACCAAGGTGGCATGAACCGGTCCATTTCTAACTGAATGAGTCAAGGATAAGATCTGAACCAAAGAACCATATGCCTGTGCTCTAACCTCTAGTCAATGGCTAGAGGAGACTTGGATTCCTATTGATCAACATTGGCCAAACCTCTACTGCAGTTGCCATTCCCTATTCCTTGTAAAACAAACTTGCTCTACTATAAATAGAGCTCATTTGTGCTCAGTTTAAGTACACCAAAGCCATCAAACAGATGCTTTCCTCAAAATCACCTTCTCACTTCCAAATTTGCCTTCTAAAGCAAGTCACTATCGGGTTTTGAGTTTGAGAGCTATTCCAACCAAACCAATCACACACACACACCTCATAAACATCATATAGAAGTGATCCAAACACTTAAACAACAACTGTAACACTGATTTCTCAGAATCACCAGCCAATTGCTCAAGGTTTTAACCAAGTTGCAGCTGAGATGCCATGAAGTGATCCAGCCATTTCCAATCAAGTCCAAGCATTCAAACACACTCCATATGGTGTAGGGAAGCTGTTCAGATCATCATAACTCATCTGTAACACCTCCAACTCAAAAATCACATTGCTCTTGCTGTCACGACCTTCAAGTAAGCCTAAACTTGGTCGTCTCTTAATCTATGCATATTTCCTCGCACAATAATTTTGCCAAATGTTCATAATCATGCATAGAATATTTCCCCTCAATTAATTGCTTTGTTTGAATCATGTATCAAAATTCTCAGCCTTCATGCAAATTTTAGGGTTCTTGAGGTTTTGTCTTGATTTCTTATCCCATCTTAAAATAAATGAAATTAAAGACCATAGACATGATCGTGAGGTGAAAACGAGCAGATTAATAGGTGGATTGTGTGATTTCATCAAGTATTCAATGAAATTGGATAGAAAATGCAAATCTGGCCAAAACTCAGAACACGCGCGTGTTCTTGCCATGTTCTTGGCGCCCTTTTTGAAAATTTGAATATTTGAATTTTGTGATTTTATTTAATATATTCAAAAATTAATTTCTCTCTGAGTTTTAATGATTTTGAGTTGATTCTTTTTTTAATAATTCACAAAAATGTTAAAATATTTTATCTTACCAAAAAATCCCAAAAATATTATTTATTTCATATATTTGATATTTTTACAAGGAATTAATGTTTTATTTGTTTTTAACATTTAAAATATTTTTCCCCCTTGATTTTCCAAATTTAATTGGTTTCCAATCATTTTGTGGATATAAACATGATTTTTGAAACAATGATCCAAGGTCACCACTCATTTTCCACATGTTTTCATCACTTTTTATTAATTTTTAAACAAAATTAATTCCTTTTTAAACAAAATTAGGGTTTTGATTAATTCAACTCTCATCAATCATTTTAAAACACTTTTGGGCCTCTAATAGAGTGTAAGACCCAACCCCTTTTTGAAACCAAAATGATTTTGGGCCTCAGATGTTGTAAAAGACCCACTGTGTTTTCAAAAACCTCGGCGCGATCGCCGTTTTCAAACAAAAATCTCTGGGCTTCTCCTTGAGCTATAAGACCCATTTCTTTTCTTTAAATTTCTTTGGGCCTCTTGGTAGAGTGTAAGACCCAATCCTTTTGTAAATAAACCTTTTAGGGCATCACACATTGTATAAGTCCCTCTGTATATTTTCAAAAGTACGACGCGGTCGTCGCCTTTGTAACGAAACCAACTGGGCTTCTCCTTGAGCTATAAGACCCATCTCTATTCATTTTCAATTTTTTTGGGCCTCTGATAGAGTGTAAGACCCAATCCCCTTTTAACCAAAACAATTTTGGGCCTCAGATATTGTATAAGTCCCTCTACGTTAAAAGAAAAAAATATCGGTGCGATCGCCAGTTTAAAATCACTTGGGCCTCTCCTTGAGTTGTAAGCCCCATCACTTGTACAAAAACACTTTTGGGCCTCTAATAGAGTGTAACCCCTTTGTAAATAAAAACTTTTTGGGCCTCACATATTGTATAAGTCCCTCCGTACAGTTTTCAAAACAACGGTGCAATCATCGTTAAAACTTGGGCCTCTCCTTGAGCTGTAAGCCCCAACAATCTTTTCAAAGCACTTTCTACTTTAATTTTGAATTCAAATATCTATTGTTATCAAAACTTTCTTTGTTGAACAACTAACCAAGCAGCATCGAAGCTCTACAACGGGTAAGTGTTTATCCGCTTTTATTTATTGCTTTCATATGTATATAACTGTATTGTGGGGCTGTTTCACTGTAAGTCTCCTTTCACATCCTTTTATATACTTGTCAAATATCAACTGTGTAATACTAGTATAGTTATTTATAGTTTTCCCCGACAACTACATCTAGCACTAGGTAAAGCCTTGTTGGTCACTCTTAAATACAAACAAAACTAGATCCCCTGTAGAATTCCAGATACAATCTTCCCTTCTCTTGGGGTTAAACAATATGGAACAAAGAGAAAGGCAGTATTCTCGGTGAACCTTTTCTCAGTCTGTCACTCTTAGAAATTGCCAAAGAAACTCTAACTCCCCAGAGATGATCTTTTCTCCGTGAATGGCATCTCTTGAGTTTCTTCCAAATTCTCGAACTTTCCTGGAATGATCTCTTCTCTGTGAATTGCATTCCTTGAACTTCTCTTGGTTTGGGGACCCACAAGCTTCCTAAAAGCATCCCCGCCTCCTCTTGGGCGTTGTACAAGGACCCTTCGGCTTCTTAGAAGTTCTCATGCATTCTCTTGGGCTTAATACAAGGACCCTGACGACCTCTTAAAGGTATAAGACAGAACTTAGTCATCCTTTGCTAGAGCAGTCTTCCCAGTGTCAAACCGTTGGCCACTTTAGGGTTGATACTCATCCCTTAATGCCCGTGCCTCCTTTTGGGCATTATACAATAGATAAAACTCTAGACTTGGACAGTCTAAAACCCCTTGAGTCTCAAAGACATTCTCAAGTTCCTTTTAAACATAGGAAGAAACACGGATCACTTTGAAACCCGGTATCTCTCGTGAGAGTTCCTCACCCTTGGGCCTGCCTATGGATCTAATCCTCAGCAGTAAGATAGCCTCCTCTTGGACTTTGTAGAATGACTCTCCCCAGCGAAGATAACCTTTTCAGACTCTCTTGTTGAGTCAGTCTCCCTTTTAGCCTCCGTCTTGGGCTTCATATATGACACATATAAAACACTCTCTTGTTGAGTATAAAAGACTCTCTTGTTGAGTCAATCTCCTTTTAGCCTCTATCTCGGGTTTCATACGAGACAACAAAACACTCTCTTGTTGAGTATAAAAGACTCTCTAGTTGAGTTGATCTCCTTTTAGCCTCTATCTCGTGCTTCGTACGAGACAGCAAATCACTCTCTTGTTGAGTATAAAAGACTCTCTTGTTGAGCCAAACAACCTTCAGACTCTCTTGTTGAGTCAATCACCTATTCAAGACTCTCTTGTTGAGTCAACTTTTCTTTTTAGCCTCCGTCTCGGGCTTTATGCAGGACAGATAAAAGTACTCTCTTGTTGAGTCAAACCCTTTCAACCTCCATCTTGGGCTTTATACAAGATACATTCTCCCCAACGGAGTCAAAACCCCAGTTGAGACAATCAACCTTTTAGAATCAAATTTGTGCCTTGCTCACAGCATACAAACATCAACAACTCCCCTTTAGAGATGACAAATTCTCTCTCATACAAAACCTTTTAGCTTCAATCTTGGGCTTTGAACAAGACACAAATAAACCCTTCAGCTTCACATCTTGGGCTTTGAACAAGATACAAACCACCTTTAGCTTTATGTCTTGGGCTTTGAACAAGACACCAAAACAACTGTTTTCCTCCCTTAGAATAGGAGGAACTACGATCACTCTGATTTCCCTGTTTCGGGAATACGTAGGCATAAGATTGCAAAAATCTTAGCGAGCATACTAAACAAAAAACCCAAAATCCAGTACCTTCATATATCCATCAAAAGCATCAGACCTAACACCTTACCAGAAACCTACTCCCTAGTCTAGACATTGTTTTTAAGCAAATAACCTTAAAAGACGAACCCCCCCTATTTTGATAGCATCTGTAAACCAACAGTTTTGACTGTTTAACCTCAGTTTGCAAGCAGGGTTAATTGGAGACATCTATTTCCCTTCCTTAATCAACTCAACAGGATAAAAAAATGAATCGAACTGTAGTACCCAAAGTGATAGTGATTCGAAACCACAAAAATCGCGCTACAGAAAAATGGCGACCACAGTGGGAGCGCCATGGTAAGATCTTGTCGTCCCCATTTTCCATAGAAAAATGGCGACCACAGTGGGAGGCATTCTTTCTAGCCTCTTTTAAGGTGAAGGCCTTAAATTCACCAAACACTACGGAAATGACGACTCTGCTGGGGAGTCATTATCTGTATAGGATCATAGGACTAGAGGTCTAGGATATTAGGACAAATATAGATACTGCTTTTCCTAATTGATATCCGTGTTTATTTTTCTGCTAATGGGAATGCGTGTGATGCCGCATGTGGAAAGATTGAGTATACACCTAAGATAGGGGATTGTATTATACGGGTAATCTTACGGGGAGTGAATCCCAGTGAAGAGTCCCCGGTCGACCATCAAACTCAGTGGAGACTCCCTTTGCAGATACATTACCTATACGACTTCGGTTGTTGAAAGTAGTGTGGTCGACTGGGTTATCTGAGAACCATTTTGTAGTGTGGAAGCTATCGGGAATAGTTTTCACGCGATACTACCCTTATTTGAGATCACTCTAAGATACATCAGCTCGCTGGCGATCCGCTTGCTGTTGTTATCCCAAGAGGGGTCAATGATTTTGCTGACAGGTACAAAAATCACCAGTAAAAACCTTTGGGGATGGGTAGAGCCTTGACTTCATGACACCGACCCTTTGACCCCATGTTTTTTCTATGTTTTTATGTGCTGCATTCATACATTCATTTAAAAAACATTTAAACAAAGAAAAATTTCTCTTCTAGTCTCTCTTTTTCAAATAAAACTAAGACAATGTTTACAAATGTCAGAGAGAGAGATTGCGTTATGGATTTTGGTAGAAGGAAAACTCACAAGTATACCTTCAAGGTTGCAAAGTTAGAGGATTTAAGAGGGTTGGCGAGGATGATAACAACCCTGAGGCTTTCAGAGCCAAGTATGGAGGACTGCTATCCCTATTAAGGGTCCGTGTAATTGAAGGAATCCTGTCTACACTCATTCAGTTCTACGATCCGGTTTATCACTGTTTCACATTCCCGAATTATCAGCTAACACCAACACTGGAGGAGTATTCTCACCTGACTGATTTATATATCGCTGATCGAGCTCCCTTTTCTGGACTAGAAGAAATTCCAAAAGATCAAACCATTGCAAGAGTAATTTATTTGGACGAGTCAGAGGTCAGGACTCACATAACCACTAAGGGTGGTATCCAGGGTTTGCCAGCCCAGTTTTTGATAAAGAAATCCCTGTACTTTGCTAGTATAGGGAATGTGGCCGCTTTCGAGAGCATCTTTGTTTTGCTCACCTACGGGTTATTTTTGTTTCCCAACATCGATAACTTTGTAGATATCAATGCCATTAAGATATGTCTGATTGGAAATCCCGTACCAACCTTACTTCCAGATGCGTATCATTCTGTACATTTGAGGAATTTGTATAGCGGAGGAATGATCACATGCTGTGTACCCCTGCTATACAAATGGTTCATTTCCCACTTACCCAAGTCTGCTGCATTTTGGGATCAAAAGAATACTTTACGTTGGTCGCAGAGAATCATGTCTCTTTCCAACTCTGACATCAATTAGTACAATTGAATCTATAACGGGATCAGGATCATCGACCGTTGTGGAAATTTCCCAAATGTACCCCTTATAGGAACTAAGGGGGGAATCAATCATCATCCGGTGTTAGTCCGTTGTCAATTTGGATACCCAATGAGGCATGTCCCGCGAAATGCTCATCTGGAAGGTCTTTTCTTCAAGGAAGGAGAAAACGACAGGGCACTAAAGACAGAAATAGTGCATGCCTGGAAACATGTTCATAGGAAAGGAAGAGAGTCTCTAGGAAAACCAAACTGCGTCTCGGTGGAGCCTTATCTCCACTGGGTACAAACTAGAGCTCTCAAGCTGAGGATGCCTTACCCTCGTCAGGAAGTTCTTCCGTTAAGGGACCCCGTCCTTTATTTTATGTCTGATACAAAAAAACTTCAAGTTACTCTCAACAAAGTTCAGCAGGAGAAGAGGTCTTGGAGGAACAAGTACCGCATTCTCAATGTGGAGTGTAAGAAAGTACAGCAGCTATTGAAAGATAAAGATGCTCTGATCGAGATTTTAGAGCAACATGTTGTAGAGAATCAAGAAGACCAAAGAAATTTGCTCGCTCCTTTCACTTGGCAAAGGAATGACAACCCGACAATGACTCAAGAGCCCCGGTCAAAGAAAAGGAAAATACCAGAACCAGCACCTGAGCCCTCTTCAGAGAGAACTCAGGATCCATAAGTTTAGACATTTCCTTTTCAGCACTTTGTAATCTACTGTATTTCCATTTTTGCAATCCTTGAATTCAATAAAACGGGGTCTTCCCCACTGTTTGATATTTGCAATACTATTGTCAAAGTTTCTTTTGATTAAATAACAAAAAATAATTAATATAATCATTGCATAACATTCATCATTCTCGCATAAATGCATTCTTCTTCCTTACAAATCTCACGTTTGTGTCTCGATTCTAAAGTCAAAGTGTCTCATTCGTACAATACTCGGGCCAATCAACAGAAAAAGATGGATGATCTCGAGGAAGAGAACTGAGAGTTGAGGGAACAGATCGACACTCTGAAAGAAGATCTGAGAAAGCTTCATAACAACATGCAAGCTCTAGCAGAAGCTCAGATGCAACAACAAAGGACTGTGATCTCGGAGATCATATCTACGCCCATAGTGGAGAAGTATGATCCTAGGTACAAAATGTCGAAAGATCGTCCCTGGGGCATGCCTATCAACTATATCCTGGAAGGATATATTTCGGCGATCATGGAAGATCCGAAAACTGTAGCAGGAGCCGCTGGACCTGAAGGTTACAAACTTCGGGAAAGCGAAGATGCCAGGGGCATGACGACAACACCTGAAGGTTACAAACTTTGGGAGGCACCTAGAGTCACTGCCATGATGACTATACCACCACCCGTGGTACACACTGTCCCGGAAGGACGGATTCCACAGATGCCTTTTGGTGGAAACGAAAGTATGTTTGATAGAATGAATGAGTTCTAGGAATAGTTCTTGGAGATGCAGAAAGAACTGCAGGCCATTCGCGGTTAGGATCAATTTGGAAATGACGCCGCAGACATTTGTTTGGTCCCTAATGTGCAAGTTTCGCACAAGTTCAAAGTACCCGAATTTGAAAAATACAAGGGTAACTCTTGCCCTCAAAGCCATTTGGTGATGTACGCTCGGCGAATGTCAACTCAAGCAAAGAACCAGGAGCTACTGATTCACTACTCTCAGGATAGTTTAACCGGTGTTGCACTCAAATGGTACATGGGTTTAAACTGCACTAAGATTGGTACTTTCAGAGATCTTAGTGCTGCTTTCGTTAAGCAGTATAAGTATAACCTAGACATGGCACCGGACAGAGATCAACTCAAAGCCATGTCACAGAAGGACAAGGAAACCTTTAAGGAGTATGCTCAGAGATGGCGTGAAATTGCCGCCCAGATTTGTCCACCTCTCGAGGAAAAAGAGATGACAAAGATCTTCTTGAAAACCTTAAGCTCATTTTACTACGACAGAATGGTTGCCAGTGCGCCCAGTGACTTCACCGAGATGGTGGGCATGGGAGTTCGTCTTGAGGAAGTCGTTTGAGAAGGACGTTTAGTTAAAGACGCTGGATCATCAAGTAGTGCAAAAAGATACGGTAGTGCTCTCCCTAAGAAAAAAGAGCAGGATATTGGGAATATCTCTCTCGGAAAGCAAAGGCGATGGTACCAACCAGTAGCAGCTGTAACTCCTGCTATCAACCCTGCGCCTGTTCCTACATATCAACCTTAGGTTGCTCAAAGCCAACCGAAGCAACATCAATATCAGCAAAGGACACAACAGCCTCTTCAGCAGGCTCGTCCCCAGTACAACAACAACCGTATAATACGACCACCAGGGTTTGACCCTATACCGATGTTGTACGCAGAACTGTTTCCATTACTACTAGTCAAGGGGCATGTCCAAATCAGGTCTCCTCTTACGGTACCAGAAAATCCACCTTTTTGGTTCAAAGCGCATCAGACTTGTCCTTACCATCAAGGAGGACCAGGGCATAACATAGAAAACTCTCTCAGTTTCAAATCCGACGTACAAAAGCTTGTTAGGAGCAGGGTCTTATCTTTCAAAGATACGAATTCGAATGTTCTCATGAACCCGTTGCCTCAACACGAGAAAGCTACAGTCAATTTGATAGAGGGAGAGTCTAACAACAACTATCAAATTCATGACGTACTCTTATTGAGGACCAATCTGGTCATGATGCATCGCAGACAGAGCGGGTATGGCAATATACCACCTCACCACTATCACCAGTGTGATATCTACTCTAAGAATAATCAAGGGTGTTCTGTGGTGCAATCGGCTCTACAGGAACAGTTGGATCTCAGGTGGATCTAAGAGCACCGAATTCGGGGGGTCAGCATGACTTATACGAATTCCAACTTCATTCAGAGCCACGACATCCGTGCGATGAATGTCAACCTGGTGGCAATGCGCTCAAGGCAATGCCAGTATCATAATCTGCCACGGCACGATTACAATTCCTGTCTAATTTGCTAGGTAAACAATCAGGGATGCTCTTTTATACAAGAGGCCCTCCAGCGTCAGATGGATCTTGGGTGGATCCAGGACTACCATGATAAAAATCCTTATCAGGTCAACATGATTTAGATCTTCGATATTCGCCTAATGAATACCAGCTTGGTAGAATTACATGCTAAACAAGTCCAGCTCGATTTTCTGACTTCGCATAATTATCAGAACTATAAAAGATGTCACGAGAGTGACCAAGGATGTGCTCTCATTCAAAGAACTTTGCAACACTTGTTAAACCACTGGTGGCTTCCGATCTATATGGACGAAGACACGTAACAAATCAGTGTGGTTAACGGGAACCCTACTAGACATCAAAGTCAGGATGTTCGATCAATGGAAACAGATCTAGTAAGGTTGCACTGCATTCAAAGCGGACGTGGCCAGGTGCCACCACATAGCTACGAGCGCTGTAGAGTCTGCTCGGAAAATAATCAAGGATGTTACCTCGTGCGAGCAGCCCTTCAGAGTCAGTTGGACCGCAAAGAGATTCAACAATATTCAGTTTCGGGGTCCATCAACTGGATGCCCGACTACTTTGCTGATCAAATCCAAGATGTTGTTGTAATCTGTGATCCTGAGAGGACCAAAGATGTTTGTGCCATCATCCCTCTACTTGACGAATAGAAGATTATTAACCAGGAACTGATTGAAGTTACTTACGACAATCAGAAAAATCAGAAGGCTCCTATGGTTATCTATCTACCGGGACTAATGCCGTACAAGTCTGATAAGGCAATCCCTTACAAATACGGTGCAATAATAATTGAGAATGGAAAGGAAATTCCATTACCCTCCGTCGTGAATATTGCAGACATCATTCGAGTAACACGGAGTGGTCGAATCTTCAACCGAGGAGTTGGAGAACCCAGCAAAGAAAAGGAACCTCAAACGGAAGTTCCCAATCCACCAGCCGGTCAATCCAGTGATCCCGACCTTTCAAAGAACGATGATAAGATGCTGAAGCTCATCCAAAGGAGTGAATACAACATTGTTGATCAGCTGTTACAAACTCCTTCAAAAATCTCCGTGTTATCTCTTTTACTCAGTTCTGAGGCTCACAGGGAAGCTCTACAGAAAGTCTTAGAGCAGGCCTTTGTGGAACAGGATGTGTCAATGCGGCAATTCGACAGCATCGTCTATAACATCACTTCCTACAACAACTTAAGGTTCAATGATGAGGAATTGCCAGAAGAAGGTAAAAGTCACAACATGGTGCTCAATATCACAGTTAACTTCCAGGACGATGCTTTAGCCAGCGTACTGGTAGACACCGGATCAGCTCTGAACATTATGCCGAAGTCCACTTTAATGCGACTATCATTCAAAGGATCCCTGATGAGGGGCAGTGAGGTCGTCGTCAAAGCATTTGATAGATCCTGAAAAGCAGTTATCGGCGAAATCGATCTTCCCATAACTATCAGTCCTCACACTTTCCTAATCACTTTCCAGGTCATGGACATCTGAGCAACATACAGCTGTTTGTTGGGAAGACCTTGGATACACCAGGCTGGGGCAGTCACTTCGATACTGCACCAGAATCTGAAGTTCGTCAAGAACGATCAACTCGTCACGGTCTGTGGAGAACAAGCCTTGATCGTGAGTAACCTTTCATTATCTACTTGTGTAGAACCCGAGGAGGTTGTTGGAACACAGTTCCAAGCCCTTTCGGTGAGCAATAAAAATCAGTCAGAGAAAGGAACCTCGATTTCCTCATACAGAGATGCTCTCGAAGTGATCAAAAGTAACAATACCAAGGGATGGGGACAGCTTGTTATTCCTACTGATAACAAAACAAAGAAGGGTCTTGGTTTTTCCTCAACCTGTACCCAGACAGCTGCTAATGATGAAAGTCTTCATCCCATTTAGGACTTCTTCCAGAGTGGAGGTTTCCTTCACCCAATATCTCAAGAAGTTCATACCATCAACGAGGGAGATTCCTCTGATACAAATGAGGAGTGGAAGTCCTATATCAACGAGGATGGTTATATCTCTCAGGAAGAGGTGCCTATGCCATTTTACTATCCCGCACAGAGTCTGAGATTTATACCCAGGTCAGATGTCAGAACGATATACGGGGATTGTGATCCAGAAAGATGTCGTGCTCCACCAAACTCATTAGAGGAAGACACTCTGATGAAGGCAACTTTGGCCACGACTATTATGGCCCGATGGATGGCCTGCTTATCTGACAGTCGTACCTGGGAAACTCGGGGCAAGAAAATCAGTCGAACAATGAAAATTAGTTGAGCAAAATTGAAAAGAATACATTCGTTCCCACCATGTCATGGGATCATTACTCAGGGCATTCAGAACCTATCCAGCACGGCGATGAATTCACAAAGTTTGCAGGACTAGAATTTATCAACTATGCTTTTCCCGAGGTCAACGTCATCAAAAGGGATGACTCCTCCAGTTCCAAAGAAGTGTGGGACACCTTAGGACAACCAAGTGGCAAGTTCGACTACTTAATCAAGTACACCGCTCCCGAAAGCTCTCGTATTAGGCTCGGGGACATCCAACCGACTGGATGGGGAGATTTACCTGAGAGCACAAATACTATGCAAAATACAACAGAGGAATCCTCCTACGACAACTCTTCCTGGGAGACAGATTCCAATGATCCTGCTCCACCAGAAATCAGCATTATTTCTGAAGACAAATCAAGGAAGGTACCAGACTTTGTGATTCACCAAGGAGTTCGCCGCCAATGGGTTGTTGTCGATGTTCCGAAGATTGTTCATAAGTCAAAGTAATTGTCGTCTTTTACCTTTCACCCTGCCCAGGTGAAACAGATGTTTTGATAAGGGCTCACTTTCTGTAAATATCCCTCTTCGCTTCGCCCAAAGCGACAGAGTTTTGTTTTATAGGGCTGTAGTTTCAAGAATCAACCAGTTCATAAATAAAATAACGTCGTTCTGTAATTTCCGCATTTATTGTTGTTTTCTCTTTTTGCTTTTTCAGAAAATGGTAATCCTAAAAAACAATTCAAATAATAAAAACAAGCAATTTTCAGAAAATACATTGCACACACTCTTGCATTCTCTCTATCTCTTTTAAAAATAAATCATCACATCATGCAGATTGCTTGTTTTAAACCCCGTTGAAACATACAATCCGATGCCTTCTTCCAACTTTAAATTTATGGTATTTGGGGCTGAAGAAGAAGATGACGACGAAATTCCAAAAGAGATCTCCAGATTACTCAGACAAGAGGAAAGGTCCATTGAACCTCACAAAGAGCCGTTGGAAATGGTCAACTTAGGTTCGGAAGAAGAGAGAAAAGAAGTCAAGATTGGGGCACTGCTCAGTTTAACTATCAAAGAAAGTTTGATAAGGCTTCTCAAAGAATTCCCCGATGTGTTTGCTTGGTCCTATCAGGACATGCCAGGGTTGGATACCAACATCGTGGAACATCATCTACCGTTAAGATCAGAATGTCCGCCAGTAAAACAAAGGTTGAGAAAAACTCACCCGGACATGGCTATCAAAATCAAAGAGGAAGTACAAAAACAGGTTGACGCGGGTTTCCTCGCCACATCAGAATATCCTCAATGGCTAGCCAACATAGTACCAGTTCCAAAAAAGGACGGAAAGGTCAGAATGTGTGTAGACTATAGGGATCTGAACAATGCAAGTCCAAAGGACGACTTTCCCTTACCACACATTGACATGTTGGTTGACAGTACAGTAAAGTTCAAAATATTCTCCTTCCTGGATGGATTCTCGGGCTATAATCAGATAAAAATGGTGCCGAGGGATATGGAGAAAACTTCGTTCATCACCCCACAGGGTACCCATATTCCTTTCACTGCACGACTGACATTCAAGTGCACAAATAACGAGGCCGAATACGAAGCTTGTATCATGGGTCTCGAAGAAATGATCGATTTAAGGATCAAAAACTTGGATGTTTATGGCGACTCAGCCCTGGTTATCAATCAGATCAAAGGAGATTGGAACACGTACCAATCAGGACTGATTCCTTACAAAGATTATGCAAGAAGGTTGCTACCCTTCTTTAATAGAATTGAGTTTCATCATATCCCGCGTGACGAGAATCACATAGCTGATGCCTTAGCCACTCTTTCTTCCATGATTAGTGTAAGTCAATGGACCGACCTACCTAAGATCGACATGATGCGCCTCGAGAGTCCCGCTTACATCTTCACGATCGAAGCAGTCATAGACGACAAACCTTGGTTTCACGATATCAAATGCTTCCTTCAGAAATAAGAGTACCCACCTGGGGCATCCAGGAAAGACAAAAAAAAACCCTCAGGAGGCTGGCAGGCAGTTTTTTCCTGAGCGGTGATACACTTTATAAGAGGAACTTTGACATGGTCTTGCTTCGATGCGTAGACAGACCAGAAGCAAACATGCTGATAAAAGAAATTCACGAAGGATCCTTTGGCACTCATGCCAATGGATACATAATGGCGAGAAAAATTTTAAGAGCAGGGTACTATTGGTTGACAATGGAATCCGACTACTACAAGTACATGAGGAGGTGTCACAAATGTCAGATATACTCAGACAAAATCCATGTACCGCCAACACATCTCAAAGTTCTCTCTTCCCCATGGCCTTTTTCCATATGGGGAATCGACATGATTAGCATGATCGAACCCAAGGCTTCAAACGGACATCGGTTCATCCTAGTAGCCATTGATTACTTCACCAAGTGGGTCGAAGCAGCATCATACGCTAATGTAACCCGACAAGTGGTGGTCCGATTTATCAAAAATAATCTCATCTGTCGTTATGGTGTTCCGAGCCAGATCATTACTGATAATGGATCTAACTTGAACAATAAGATGATAAAGGAGTTGTGTGCTGAGTTCAAGATCGAACACCATAACTCATCTCCCTATCGGCCTAAGATGAACGGAGCGGTAGAAGCGGCTAACAAGAACATCAAGAGGATTGTTCAAAAGATGGTTGTAACCTACAAAGACTGGCACGAGATGCTACCCTTTGCTCTTCATGGTTATCGAACATCTGTCCGCACTTCAACAGGGGCAACCCCTTTCTCTCTAGTATATGGCATGGAAGCAGTGCTTCCCATAGAAGTAGAGATCCCATCAATTCGGGTATTGATGGAAGCTAAGCTAACAGAGGCTGAATGGTGTCAAAGTAAACACGACAAACTGAATCTGATCGAAGAAAAGAGAATAACGGCACTATGCCATGGTTAGTTGTATCAGCAAAGGATGAAGAAGGCGTTTGATAAAAAGGTCTGACCTCGCGTCTTCAGGAAAGGAGACCTTGTGCTAAAAAAGATACAATCATTTCTCACTAATTCCCGGGGCAAATAGACTCCGAATTATGACGGCCCCTATGTGGTCAAGAAAGCTTTCTCAGGCGGCGCCTTGAGACTTACAACCATGGATGGAGAAGAGTTTGCCTACCCCACAAATGTTGATGTAGTCAAGAAATACTTCGCCTAAACTAAAAAAAAACGTCTCGGTGGATTGAAAACCTGAAAGGGCGGTCCAGGCAAAAATTAGAGACATGATCAAAAATCATCCCGGTGGATTGGAAATCTCAAAGTACAATCCAGGCAAAAATTAGGGATAATGGCAAGTAACTATGTTCAACAAAAGGGCAAATCCCTCAGTAGCAGTCACGCCATCCATCAGGAAAACTCCAGTTAAGGTCATCTTCGACGGAAGCTCGGGATGCCCAGAATTCAAAGTTGGTAGAAGGATAGCGGTCGTTATGTTTCAATGTAACTCGTTTCCCTTAAATTACCATTTTCTAACTTTGTAAATACTCCATGGAATCACGCGTTTGGCTGATTTCCATCCTATCAATAAAATTTGAGCCCTAGTGCTTTTGTTTGCAATTCTTATTTGTTTTAGCTTTACAGAATGACGTTTTAACATGATTAATGATTCTTGAAATAAAACAAAAATGAACTTACTTGTTAAAATTTTTTCTAATTTAAAATAAAGATGGCAATTTCTTTTGACTGTTAAACATCGAAAAAACATCGATCGCTTCTCCCGAAGTAATCGAGCTTCAAAGTGCAGAATCAAAGTACTCCTTCAAAACCAGTGCGCCTGAATAAAGGATCAGTTATGTCAGATGCGAATACTCCATCTGACATCCCCGACAGAGTTCTTACCTCCTAAGCTCGACCAACGGTTATTCCCCATTAGGACTATCTCTCCTAAGCAAGGCAGAATTGCTATCATGAACCAGTGATACTTTTCATCTCCCACTGTGGCCGAGTATCCAGTCGTGTTCATCTACTAGTATGTATGTCGCGTCAGTTTTGTCAGCATAAACATACATACATCATGCATTATTGATTTACATTCACATTTATATTGCATCACTATCACTCTGGTCAGTCTTATCCCCAAGTGATAAAAGTCCTCTCAATCGAGTTGTCAGCTCTTTCCTTGTCAGGAAGTGAACCTTCTAAACGATCTCTCCTCCAGTTTATTTCTGGATTGAAGTTGGTCCCTTGACCACTTTGATAACTTGAACCTCTGAAAAACAAGAAGACCGTCGATGAACATCACTCTTCGCCATTGAAGATGATATTTTTGCTTTCCCGGATTAAGGAAAATCCCCAGAGAAAGCCTCTTAATCAGAGATTCGGCAAAACAACAGTTTTTCTCCAAAAAATCCGCTGACGAAAAGGTCATCAGCACCTCAAAATTGGATCAAATCATATGGCATTTCTCCGAGAAGATCCCAAGAAAAGTATGATGTAATACCCCAAGCGGAAACAGTCTCTCAAGAAACTCGTTTTCCCCGATAGAGTCGACAAATGGTGTCTCCAATAGAGAAGTTTGTACACCTCTACAACTCAAACGACTGGGTTCCCCAGAAACTCTGACAACAAAATTTTTTCTATCAAATGGCATCTCCCCAGGAAAATTCGGTGAGAAGTTTGAGGAAAACCGCTACACATAGCGTCCCTTATCAAGAAAATGTATTGACAAAAGAAACTTAGACCAGTTCCTTGGTAGGAAACCAGGATCGAGGGGAAGTTTATATCAGAAACTGAGACCAGTTCCTTGGTAGGAAACCAGGATCGAGGGGAAGTTTATTTCAGAAACTGATACCAGTTACTTGGTAGGAAACCAAGATCGAGGGGAAGTTTACATCAGAAACTTAGACCAGTTCCTTGGTAGGAAACCAGGATCGAGGGGAAGTTTATATCAGAAACTGAGACCAGTTCCCTGGTAGGAAACTAGGATCGAGGGGAAGTTTCTACCTTTTCTAAGCATCATTGCTTAGCAAAAGAAGAAGGATGCATGAACTACCATTCCTAACCACCATCAAAATTTCGGGTATTCCGATATTTAATCCTCTTGCACCCCAAATGCCCGAATTCCTTCACCATTCACACCTTCGGGTCCAAGAAGATTAAATAGGGGCATCTGTCATACCCCAAATTTTGACCACTAAGATATCCCATCATTGTGTAAATTATCATCACAGTATGGATGTACCTTTATGCCTCATCAATCTCCTAAAAGGATTGTTGAACATTCATTACAATCAGAATTAGGGTTTTAAACCCTCTCAGAGATCTTAGACAAAGGATCAATCAAGGAACGACATGATCTTCAACTTGTCTAAACCTCTCAAACATCCACAATGGATCAAGAGGACTCCCACATCAAGAATCAAGCACAATGTTGCAGCATTCCAGGTGGATCAAGCCTCAAGATCGCCAGTGTCACCAAATTAGGGTTTTGGTCGACCAAGGCCTCCAGATGGAAATTTTCCTCTGGGCATGAGCCAATGCTTCAAAGCATAACCCAAAATGCTCCATGAGAGCTCATGGACCCAATCATCAAGTCAATTTAACCTCAGGGGATGCATTCACCAAAAATCAGGAATTAGGGTTTCTTGACCTAATTCACCCCTAAGTTGACTTTTGGGACAAAACATGAGCCAAGACCTCAAGAGAGGATTTGAGGGTCTCCAACACACCACATTGATCCATATGCAACAATGGATTGATCCAAGAAGCTTGATTCCCAAGTTTCAAGTTCATCAGAACCACAGTTAGGGTTTCGCGGAAAAAGTCAACTGCGCCTTTGACTTTTGACCAAGACATGCTCCCAAACCTTGGGACATGATTCAATACACCCTATAACACCTATGAAATCACTCCATCAAGTTTGATTTAGGTCACGGACTTGATTTCATAGAGGATCGCACAGTTTGGAGTTCATCTAATAAAAAGTCAATTGTGCCCAAAAGTCAAAGTTTGACTTTTTGATTTTTTGATCAATTATGGTTCCCTAACCCTAAAATGATGTTAATGTGTGATTTGAATCAACATTCATCAAGAAAAACCAAAGAAAGTGGGATAACTTGTAAAAGGGGTAACCATAAAAACTTAGAAATTTTCTAAGTTATGGAACAAAGTGGCTAGGGTACCAACTTCCAAGGATCATAACTTGAGATCCAAGCAACCATTTTGGCTGATCCAAAGATGGATTTGTAGCTCTCATGGCATACTGTAAAAGCTTCAACTACACCTCATTCCAATTCTCCATGGGTTTTAAGTTATGGAATGACCAAAATCACAAAAAGTGAAAATGTCACTTTTTTCCAACACTTAGTGAAATTTTCACTAAGTCAGAATCTGTTTCACATTTTCCAAAATGTATGGGCATTTTTCACTTGGATCCAAAAAGTGTCAAGACAAACTATGATCACACATATGTTGTATCATATGAGAGCTTTCCAAAATGGCCAAGAACCCCATGAAACTCCACTTAAGCCATAAGATATGACAATGGCAATGTGCCTTGATGCAAACTGTCATGGCAAGGCAGATTTGTGCATTTTGCTCGATTTGAGCCATTTTTGCAAATGAAAAACAAGTTTATCCATCTGAACACCTTAGGGGGAGACCAAGGGGGGACAAACACTGATCCATCAGCCTCTCAAGTCCAAGATTCCCAAAGTAGCATGCAATCCTAAAATGCCTAAAGAGGAGACAAGACTCCAATTTTGTTTTGGAGTCTTCAATGGATGCACCAATGTGGCATGAACCGAGCCATTTCTAACTGAATGAGTCAAGGATAAGATCTGAACTAAAGAACGATAGGCATGTGCTCTAACCTCTAGTCAATGGCTAGAGGAGACTTGGATTCCTATTGATCAATATTGGCCAAACCTCTGATGTAGTTGCCATTCCTTATTCCTTGCAAAACAAACTTGATCTACTATAAATAGAGCTCATTTGTGCTCAGTTTAAGTACACCAAAGCCAACAAACATATGCTTTCCTCAAAATCACCTTCTCACTTCCAAATTTGCCTTCCAAAGCAAGTCACTATCAAATTTTGAGTTTGAGAGCTAATCCAACCAAACCAATCACACACACACACCTCATAAACATCATATAGATGTAATCTAAACACTTAAACAATAACTGTAACACTGATTTCTCAGAATCATCAGCCAATTGCTCAAGGTTTTAACCAAGTTGCAGCTGAGATGCCATGAAGTGATCCAGCCATTTCTAATCAAGTCCAAGCATTCAAACACACTCCATATGGTGTAGAGAAGTTGTTCAGATCATCACAACTCATCTGTAACACCCCCAACTCAAAAATCACATTGCTCTTGCTGTCACGACCTTCAAGTAAGCCTAAACTTGGTCATCTCTTAATCTATGCATATTTCCTCGCACAATACTTTTGCCAAATGTTCATAATCATGCATATAATGTTTCCCCTCAATTAATTGCTTTGTTTGAATCGTGTATCAAAATTCTCAGCCTTCATGCAAATTTTAGGGTTCTTGAGGTTTTGTCTTGATTTCTTATTCCATACTTAAAATAAATGAAATTAAAGACCATAGACATGATCGTGAGGTGAAAACGAGCAGATTGATAGGTGGATTGTGTGATTTCATCAAGTATTCTGTGAGATTGGATAGAAAATGCAAATATGGGCAAAACTCAGAACACGCGCGTATTCTTGCCATGTTCTTGGCACCCTTTTTGAAAATTTGAATATTTGAATTTTGTGATTTTATTTAATTGATTCAAAAATTAATTTCTCTCTGAGTTTTAATGATTTTGAGTTGATTCTTTTTTTAATAATTCACAAAAATGTTAAAATATTTCATCGTACCAAAAAATCCCAAAAATATTATTTATTTCATATATTTGATATTTTTGCAAGGAATTAATGTTTTATTTGTTTTTAACATTTGAAATATTTTTCCCCCTTGATTTTCCTAATTTAATTGGTTTCCAATCATTTTATGGATATAAACATGATTTTTGAAACATTGATCTAAGGTCACCACTCATTTTCCACATGTTTTCATCACTTTTTATTAATTTTTAAACAAAATTAATTCCTTTTTAAACAAAATTAGGGTTTCGATTAATTCAACCCTCATCAATCATTTTAAAACACTTTTGGGCCTCTAATAGAGTGTAAGACCCAACCCCTTTTTGAAACCAAAATGATTTTGGGCCTCAGATGTTGTATAAGACCCACTGTGTTTTCAAAAACTTCGGCGCGATCGCCGTTTTCAAACAAAAATCTTTGGGCTTCTCCTTGAGCTATAAGACCCATTTCTTTTCTTTAAATTTCATTGGGCTTCTTGGTAGAGTGTAAGACCCGATCCTTTTGTAAATAAACCTTTTAGGGCCTCACACATTGTATAAGTCCCTCTGTATATTTTCAAAAGTACGGCGCGGTCGTCGCCTTTATAACGAAACCAACTGGGCTTCTCCTTGAGCTATAAGACCCATCTCTATTCATTTTCAATTTCTTTGGGCCTCTAATAGAGTGTAAGACCCAATCCCCTTTTAACCAAAACAATTTTGGGCCTCAGATATTGTATAAGTCCCTCTGCGTTAAAAGAAAAAAATCTCGGTGCGATCGCCAGTTTAAAATCACTTGGGCCTCTCCTTGAGTTGTAAGCCTCATCACTTGTACAAAAACACTTTTGGGCCTCTAATAGAGTGTAAGACCCAACCCCTTTGTAAATAAAAACTTTTTGAGCCTCACATATTGTATAAGTCCCTTTGTACAATTTTCAAAACAACAGTGTAATCATCGTTAAAACTTGGGCCTCTCCTTGAGCTGTAAGCCCCAACAATCTTTTCAAAGCACTTTCTCCTTTGATTTTGAATTCAAATATCTATTGTTATCAAAACTTTCTTTGTTGAACAACTAACCAAGCAGCATGGAAGCTCTACAACGGGTAAGTGTTTATCCGCTTTCATTTATCGCTTTCATATGTATATAACTGTATTGTGGGGCTGTTTCACTGTAAGTCTCCTTTCACATCCTTTTATATACTTGTCAAATATCAACTGTGTAATACTAGTATAGTTATTTAGAGTTTTCCCCGGCAACTATATCTAGCACTAGGTAAAGCCTTGTTGGTCACTCTTAAATACAAACTGAAATTCTGGTACCAGACGTGTGATGTTAAGGTGCGATGTCACAACAACACACTCTGCATAATGGACAGCAATATCAGTAAATAAATCAACACAATGATTTGTTCACCCAGTTCGGTCTAACTACCTACGTCTGGGGGCTACCAAGCCAGGGATGAATTTCACTACTTGTAGAATTAAATTACAGACTCAACAACCCAGTTGACAATCTCCTAATCTTAATTCCTACTAGTGACTTTCTACCTAAGAAACCACTTAGATATGAGAACACTACTCAATCCCTAAAACCACTCAAAAAACAACCTCTTTGAGAACTCTTGATTCTGCTTCACAGCTTTGATCAAGTAATACAACTCTCTTTGCTTCACAGCTTTAGAGAGGACAGAATACGACACAACAATTCACCCTAGAATTCTGGTTATACACCTTGTACAAAATACTCAAGACACTCAGCCTCTGCTCTTGATCTTCTCCCCGTATTTCTGTACTTTTTCCTTTGGTCTTGTGCGCTTTATATAGCTCCTTGAATTGGGCTTGGACTTGTCACAATATTTGATCAGATTTGTTAATTAAAACTGAATCTTCAAAACAGATTTTATCCCCAAAATCTTTTTAAATCTTCAACCTTTTAATTCTCCAACAGACCTGCAATCAAATCTCCCATGTAACAGAAAATATCTATCCCAAGATATTCTCATCCAATGAGTCAACCACTCTCCAGAATTCCAGCTAACACGTGTGCCCTAATAACCTGCTGTTGTTAATAATTCTGCAGGTCTGATGTTACAACATCACCTGTGTGACATCAGACATCCAACTTCAGCACTTAACTACTTAACACAGCCCAGTGTTAAGACTTCAATGTTACAACATCAGCACCTTGACATCAACATTGAATAACCTTTGTTTTACCAAAATTCCAGCCAATCCAAGCACTAACACAAACAAAACTAGATCCCCCGTAGGATTCCAGATACAGTCTTCCTTGGGGTTAAACAATATGGAACAAAGAGAAAGGCAGTATTCTCGATGACTCTTTTCTCAGACTGTCACTCTTAGAAATTATCAAAGAAACTCTAACTCCCCAGAGATGATCTTTTCTCCGTGAATGGCATCTCTTGAGTTTCTTCCAAATTCTCAAACTTTCCTGGAATGATATCTTCTCTGTGAATTGCATTTCCTAAACTTCTCTTGGTTTGGGGACCCACAGGCTTCCTAAAAGCATCCCCGCCTCCTCTTGGGCGTTATACAAGGACCCTTCAGCTTCTTAGAAGTTTTTATGCCTTCTCTTGGGCTTAATACAAGGACCCTGACGACCTCTTAAAGGTATAAGACAAAACTTAGTCATCCTTTGCTAGAGCAGTCTTTCCAGTGTCAAACTGCTGGCCATTTTAGGGTTGATACTCATCCCTTAATGCCCGTGCCTCCTCTTGGGCATTGTACAATAGATAAAACTCTAGACTTGTACAGTCTAAAACCCCTTGAGTCTCAAAGACATTCTCAAGTTCCTTTCAAACATAGGAAGAAACACGGATCACTCTGAAACCCGGTCTCTCTCATGAGAGTTCCTCACCCTTGGGCCTGCCTATGGATCTAATCCTCAACAGTAAGATAACCTCCTCTTGGGCTTTGTACAATGACTCTCCCCAGCAGAGCTAACCTTTTCAGACTCTCTTGTTGAGTCAGTCTTCCTTTTAGCCTCCGTCTTGGGCTTCATACAAGACACATATAAAACACTCTCTTGTTGAGTATAAAAGACTCTCTTGTTGAGTCAATCTCCTTTTAGCCTCTATCTCGGGCTTCATACGAGACAGTAAAACAGTCTCTTGTTGAGTATAAAAGACTCTCTAGTTGAGTCTATCTCCTTTTAGCCTCTATCTCGGGCTTCGTACGAGACAACAAATCACTCTCTTATTGAGTATAAAAGACTCTCTTGTTGAGTCAATCACCTGTTCAAGACTCTCTTGTTGAGTCAACTTTTCTTTTTAGCCTCCGTCTTGGGCTTTATGCAGGACAGATAAAAGTACTCTCTTGTTGAGTCAAACCCTTTCAGCCTCTATCTTGGGCTTTATACAAGATACATTCTCCCCAACAGAGTCAAAACCCCAGTTGAGACAATCAACCTTTTAGAATCAAATTTGTGCCTTGCTCACAGCATACAAACATCAACAACTCCTCTTTAGAGATGACAAATTCTCTCTCATACAAAACCTTTTAGCTTCAATCTTGGGCTTTGAACAAGACACAAATAAACCCTTCAGCTTCACATCTTGGACTTTGAACAAGATACAAACCACCTTTAGCTTTATGTCTTGGGCTTTGAACAAGACACCAAAACAACCATTTTCCTCCCTTAGAATAGGAGGAACTACGATCACTCTGATTTCCCTGTTTCGGGAATACGTAGGCATAAGATTGCAAAAATCTTAGCGAGCATACTAAACAAAAAACCCAAAATCCAGTACCTTCATATATCCATCAAAAGCATCAGACCTAACACCTTACCAGAAACCTACTCCCTAGTCTAGACATCATTTTTAAGCAAATAACCTTAAAAGACGAACCCTCTATTTTGATAGCATCTGTAAACCAACAGTTTTGATTGTTTAACCTCAGTTTGCAAGCAGGGTTAATTGGAGACATCTATTTCCCTTCCTTAATCAGCTCAACAGGATAAAAAATGAATTGAACTGTAGTACCAAAGCGATAGTGATTCGAAACCACAAAAACCACGCTACACACTGATGCAATCGATTGTCATCCTGATGCAATCGATTGCACTAGGCTAAAATTCAAACTTTTTTGCACGTTACACTTGGTGCAACCGATTGTCATCCTGATGCAATCGATTGCACCTGAAGCTTTTCTGAAAAATACTTTGTTTGAAAGCACATTTTCATGATATCTCTTGCTTGCATCTTTTCCATTCATTGTATAATAATTTTCATAAATTCTTTCAAGCATTGCCTTGATTATTGAATGGTTGTATGCACACTATATATTGAATTCAAAGTTTCATTTGTCATTCACCTCTTTAAAAAATTCTCTACAATCTCTAAGCATATTTTTCCATAACAGAAATTTTATACAAAATACTTTTTGAATACCATTTTCATATTACATTCATAAAAGTGTCATTTGAGCATTTAGAGAGTGTATGATATTGAAATTTCATATTTGAAAGAGAAGAAGTCCTTCATAGGATTTATATACTACAAACTTGTTTCAAAAACTCTTGTTGTACCATATCTTATTTCTCCAGGATTGTTGGATATAAGATTGTTTAGTTGTAAACCTTGTTATCCGGATTGTGGATACAAGAGGTCCATTGTGAGAGGATTGTTTTCAATTGGACTTAGTTGGAAAAATCCAAGAGGTTGTTATTGGTGGTTCATTGTTGGTGACTTGTATAGAAAGACTAGGAAGAGTATTGTCTTATCCGAACAATAGTGAAATCTCTTTCATGTTGAAAGGGGACTGAAGTACTCTCAGACTGTGAGGGGAACCAGTATACTTCTTTGTGTTCTTTACTTTCCGCAATTTAACGCTTTTCATTACATAGCAACCTTTAGGAAAGTAAAAAATAAAACAGTCGAAAAACCAAAAAAAACGTTAAGTACCTAATTCACCCCCCCCCCCCCTCTTAGGTGCATTCCTAACTTACATTTTGGTGTGTTGAAATCAGTCACAAATGACCTCGATTTATATTAGAGGATGTTTGTTTTGCAAGGAATAGTGTGTGGATGAGGGATCACTCTATTATCCAATGGATGTGCCCATGTATCATGCCTTGAATGTTAAGGTACCAAGTCTTTTCTTGCCATTGACTTGAGTTGATCTTTGTAGCTTTAGTTCTTCTGATTTTTTAAACCAATCTTGACTCAATTGGACTGTCATGGACTGATACATGCCACCTCTATGTATCGTTTCAATGCTTCATGACAAAATTGAAGTTTTTGTTTTTGAAACTTGAATGCCACATGCCAAAGGGATAGTGTCTTGACTTGCAAGGCTCTATGAAGTTGTAGCTCTGCAGATAACTTGTGCATTGCATCTTAGAAACTTGTCTTGAATGGTGACAAGGCTTGCCAAGTCATAAAAATGACAAAATCAAGTGTTGTTGCTAAATTTGCCTTGGAAAACCAAGATGAAAATTGCCATTTTGTAAGGCTTATAACTTCTTGCTCAAATTGAATCATGGGAGGCTCTTGTACTTTTTAAAAAGCCCACATATCATACTTTAACTTTGATGTTTGCATCTGATCTTGATTAATCTTGGATCATAATGAAAAATCCCTTCAAAGTTGGGCAAAACATGAGACAGATTCTGCCTAAAATATTTCTAAGTGTCAAGAAAAAGTTCATTTCTTAATTTTTATGATTTTGATCAATCCATAACTTAAAATCCATGAAGATTTGGAATGTGGTGTAGTTGACAAACTTGTAGTATGTAGTGAGAGCTTTCATTTGAGCTTTGGATGGGAGAAAATGGTTACTTGGATCATAATTTATGGTCTTGCAAAGTTGGGTAAAATCACTTTTATCCATAACTTAGTGAAATTTTAAGTTTCTTAAGGTTGCCCCTTTTGCAAGTTGTAACACCTCAAAATTTGCCCTCTCTTTTAACACCAACTAGCTTATGTTTCATTTCATGTTGCATTAGCATCTGTGCATATCATTGTTTCTAAGCATGGGATCAAGGTGCTTTGGTTTTTCTAAAGAGAAGGAGTTGATTTTCCAAGCAATGGGCAAGGAGATTGTCTCAACATCATGTTATTCTCAAGCTACAAAGGGTCTCATACTCTTCAAAGTATCTCAACAAGTTCATTCAATCATCTGGTGATTAGGGTTTCGTTGGTTTCAAGAGATTCATCTGATTAAGCTCCTAGTGGCTCTGAGCTACAGTTTTGTGCAAAGGGATGTGGATATCTTCTTAAGCATTACAATGTTCTATGGCTCTATATGCATCTTAAGGGGTTCATACATGTCTCATGGTTCATCACAAGTCATTTCAGAAATTTCTGAAGTGAATAGAGGAGGTATCTGATTCATCTGGTCAAAAAGTCAACTGATGCCCTACAAAAGTCAACTCTTGAGTTATTGGGTCTTATTTGGGTATTTCAAGTCATCATCCATGGTATTATGAGGTTTGATCAAGAAGAATCAAGAGAAAGCATAAGATCAGGAGAAGTTGCTAAATTGGGGTTTTTTTGGATTTTTCTAAGTAAAGAAACTCAGCTTGGATGACATGTTTTCAACAACATTTTTCTTGATGATCAAAGTTCCTTTTCACTTTTCCTACCTCATTAAAATGTTCCTCATTCTTCAAGCATTCTTTCGATACCAAGAACGCACCATTTGGATTCCCGGAACTCAAGTTATGATGTTTTAAAGGCGAGAAAATGAAGTTTGTGTTGATGTAACGGGTTACCTCACCATGTAAGGGGTGTTCGCGGGCCGGTTTGGTTCGATTTTGAGAGAATCCGATACCCGAACCAATAAAAAATAAATAGATTGGTTTGGATTGGATTTTTATATTTTTGCAATAAAGCCCAAACCAAACCGATCCGAAAAACAATGGATTGGTTTAGATTGGATTGATCGGATATATTAAAAATAAATATACAAAAAATATTTTTTTTTAATTATTTGTTTACACGCTAAAATATGAAAAATAAATATTGAACACATGACACACATATTTTTAAACAAGTTATGACCACCATAGTCATATAGTTGTATATCACTTAAATATTCAATAAATTAAAATAATTTTACTGCATACTCATGTTAGAACAAGAATTGATTCTACATTCCAAATAGTTTTGATAATAACAAACACTATATTAGTTAGAACTTGCTGCTTCTTAATTCATTCTTTTTAATTACGTAGGGAAGTTCTAATGTAAAGAAGTTCTGATATAGAAGCATCACAAAATCCCATCTGAGCGATGTTCTAATCAGCGAAGCAAACAAGATCTAAGCAAAGCGAAGTTCTAATCAAGCGAAACTCTGATATGGAAGAATCACTTGATCTAAACTAGCTAAGTTCTAATGAAGGATGTCTCACGCTTCAGCACCAAAGATGTATCAAGCCAGAAACTCTGATATTGCATCAAATCAACGTGGACTCTGATACGCTATCCTCCAAATTTATGAGTATCACAAACCAACGGATTAAATCAGACAAGATCTGTATTTTTGGAAAGAAGCATTCAAAGGCATTATTGTTAATCTCCAAAAATAACTATCACATCTCCAACGGATCAATCACTCTCATCTATTTAAAGGGGCACCTGCAGATGATGAAATACACTTGCGCGCATACTTTCACAATTCATCAAGTATTCTCATTTGTTTTCATTATTTGATAAAAATATTGTAAAACTCACTGTTGTGAAAAAGCTTATTAGAAGCATAGTATTTTAAAGTTGAAATTCCTTGAGAAAACCGAGTTGTGGTTAAAACTCAAGAAGACAGTGACGGTTGTCCTGTGTCTGTGTAATCTTAACTGATTAGTGGATTAAGTCCTCAAGAGAGAGAGGCGAAATCACCTTGGCGGGTGGACTGGAGTAGTTTGAGTTCAAACGAACCAGGATAACCAACGTGTCTCCTTTTTGCTTTAATTTTTAAAAAACCCAATTCAACCCCCTTCTTGTGTTTTTTCGTTTCTTCAATTGGCATCAGAGCGCCTGGTTCTGGGTGATAACACTTAACCGTGTCAGATAAAAGATCCTTCACGAAAAACACTATGGCGGAATCCGTTCAGAACTACAATGACAAAATCAGTGGCAAACCACCAGTGTTTGACGGAGAAAACTTTGATTACTGGAAAGATCTAATCGAAAGTTTTTTTTCTGGCTCACGACGGCGATCTCTGGGATATGGTGACTGATGGTTACACTCACCCTGTTGGAAAAGACGGTCAGAATATCGAAAGGAAAAATATGATGGATCAACAGAAGAAAGATTTCAGAAATCATCACAAGGCCAGAACTATTCTCCTTAGTGCAATCTCTCACACAGAATACGAAAAGATCACTAACAGAGAATCAGCCAAACACATATTTGATTCGCTGAGAATGATGCATGAAGGCAACACTCAAGTAAAAGAGACTAAAGCTCTGGCACTTATCCAGAAGTATGAAGCTTTCAAAATGGAAGATGATGAAACAATTGAGAAAATGTTCTCAAGGTTTCAAATTCTGGTTGCTGGACTGAAGGTTCTGAATAAAGGGTACTCCACATCAGATCATGTCAAGAAGATCATCAGAAGCTTACCTAAAGTATGGAGACCCATGGTCACAGCACTAAAGCTCTCCAAGAACCTCAACGAAATATCTCTTGAAGAACTGATCAGCTCTCTGAGAAGTCACGAAATAGAACTAGAAGAAGATGAGCCTCAGAAGAAAGGTAAGTCTGTTGCTCTTAAATCTAAATATAAATATGAAACTAAAGCTTTTCAGGCAGAAGAAGAAAGTTCTGGCGGCTCCTCAGAAGAAGATGAACTATCGCTCCTTTCCAGAAGAATCCAACAACTATGGAAAAATAGGCAAAGAAAATTCAGAAACTCTCGAAGATCAAGCAGTCATTCTGAACCATCCTCTGGACACAAAAAGTCAAAGAACAAAGAAGTGGTGTGTTACGAATGCAAGGAACCTGGACACTACAAAAGTGATTGTCCTAAGCTGCAGAAAGAAAAGCCAAATAACAAGTTTAACAAGGAAAGAAAGAAAAGTCTTATGGCTACCTGGGATGACTCAGAATCTTCTGAAGCAGAATACGAATCAGAAAATGAACATGCCAACATTGCCCTAATGGCCAACATATCAGATGATTCAAACTCATCAGAATCAGAATCCGACTCCGAAACGAAAGAGGTATTCTCTAAATTTTCTAGATCTCAATTAGAGGAAAGTCTGTCAGAAATTCTTGAAAATTATCAGAAACTCCAACTCAAATATAAGAATCTAAAACACGATCTTATATCTGAGTCTGAAGAGAACAGAAAGCTAAAAGCAGAAAATTCTGAGTTAAAAGAAACCATTTCAAAACTCAACTCTTTGGAATCTCAAAAATCTCATAAACATTCTGACTCAGTAGTGTCGACTAGTTCTGATAAAATTTTAAAACATTACGACTATAACTTTCAAAAATTTCTAGCTAAAAACATAGACAGAAGCAAAATGGCTTCAATGATCTATGGAGTTAGTAGAAATGGGAGAAAGGGCATAGGTTATGTTAATCCTAAAGGTGAAGCTCCATATAAACCAAAACAAGTTGATGATATGATCATAAAATACTCTCCTTTAAACTCTCACTTCACATATGGACACAAACATGACATAAAATATACCAGTGAATCTTACTCTTCAAATTCTATTGAGAAACCAAAACTCAATCAGAATTATGTGAACACTAACAAACAAGGACCCAAAGAATTGTGGGTACCTAAAGATAAAATCCTATATGTTGCAGATGTCTTTAACAGCAAGATTGAAACACCAATCATGGTACCTGGACTCTGGATGCTCGCGACACATGACGGGAAGAAAGCATATGTTCCAAAGTCTGGAACTTAAAGCTGGAGGGTATGTAGCTTTTGGAGGCAATCAGAAAGGTAAAATCATTGGCTCTGGAACCATAGGTAACGGTACTCTACCCTCCATATCTAATGTCTTGTTAGTAGAAGGATTAATGCATAACTTGTTATCCATAAGTCAATTAAGTGATAACGGTTATGATATAATCTTCAATCAAAAGTCCTGCAAGGCAGTTAGTCAGAAAGATGGAACAATCCTCTTTAATGGAAAGAGAAAGAACAACATTTACAAAATAAAACTTTCTGAACTAAAAAGTCAGAATGTAAAATGTCTTTTGTCTGCTGACGACGAACAATGGGTCTGGCACAGAAGATTGGGGCATGTTAGTATGAGAAGAATATCTCAGATTAACAAACTCAATCTGGTCAGAGGACTTCCTAATCTGAAGTTCAGCTCAGATGTTCTGTGTGAAGCATGTCAAAAAGGCAAGTTTTCCAAACCCTCTTTTAAACCAAAAAATGTTGTTTCTACCTCCAGACCATTAGAACTTCTTCATATAGATCTGTTTGGACCAGTGAAAATTGCATCCATCAGTGGCAAGAAGTATGGATTAGTGATCGTAGATGACTATAGCAGATGGACATGGGTAAAGTTCTTAAAACACAAGGACGAGTCACTCTCTGTATTCTCTACTTTCTGTAACCAAATTCAGAATGAAAAAAAGTTTAGAATTGTAAAGGTCAGAAGTGATCATGGTGGGGAATTTGAAAACAAAAATCTAGAAACATTTTTTAATGAAAATGGCATTTCTCATGACTTCTCTTGTCCTAGAACTCCACAACAAAATGGAGTTGTAGAGCGCAAGAATAGAACTCTACAAGAAATGGCCAGAACCATGATCAATGAGACTAACACGGCTAAACACTTTTGGGCAGAAGCAGTTAATACAGCGTGTTACATTCAGAATAGAATCTCTATAAGACCTATTCTGGAAAAGACTCCATATGAATTGTGGAAGAACAGAAAGCCCAACATTTCTTACTTTCATCCTTTTGGATGTACTTGCTTTATCTTAAACACTAATGATCCTCTAAACAAGTTTGATTCTAAGGCACAAAAATGTTTCATGTTAGGATACTCTGAACATTCAAAAGGATACAGAGTATATAACACAGAAACACGAAGTGTGGTAGAATCCATTTGTGTCAGATTTGATGATAAGCTTGGCCTTCAAAAGCCAAAGCATGATGAATCTCTTGCAGAAATAGAAGTTCAAATAACAGGCACTGAAACCAGATCATCAGAAAAACAGGCGAACAAAATAGAAGGAAACTCTAATTCTGAAGAACCCATCCAGAAAAGACAATCCAGAAGTTCTCTAACTCATCCCGAAGACAAAATTCTGGGAAAGAAGGATGACCCAATCAGAACAAGATCCTCATTCTAAAAGACTGAAGAATCCCTAGTGGGATTAGTCTCTCTGATAGAACCCACTACTATTGACGAAGCACTCACAGACAATGATTGGATCCTCGCAATGCAGGAAGAACTGAATCAGTTCACCAGAAATGACGTATGGGATCTAGTTCCTAAACCCAAAGGCTTCAACATCATTGGAACCAAATGGGTCTTCAGAAACAAACTAAATGAACAGGGAGAAGTTGTCAGAAACAAAGCACGACTGGTTGCATAAGGTTATAGTCAGCAAGAAGGGATAGACTATACAGAAACCTTTGCTCCAGTCGCAAGGTTAGAATCTATCAGACTTTTAATTTCATATGCTGTAAATAATGACATCACTCTTTATCAGATGGATGTCAATAATGCGTTTTTAAATGGGTACATTGATGAAGAAGTTTATGTGCATCAACCACCTGGTTTTGAAAATACAAAACATCCAGAATATGTTTATAAACTTAAGAAATCGTTATATGGTCTAAAACAAGCTCCCAGAGCTTGGTATGAGAGACTAAGTAACTTTCTCTTAAACAATGATTTTACCAGAGGGAAGGTGGACACAACTTTATTCTGTAAGTCATTTAAAAATCACATTCTGATCTGTCAAATTTACGTAGATGATATAATTTTTGGATCCACTAAAAGCTCTTTGGGCAAAGAATTTGCTAAGACTGTGCAGGCAGAGTTTGAAATGAGCTTAATGGGAGAACTCAAGTTTTTCTTGGGAATTCAAATCAATCAAACTCCAGAAGGAACTTACATACATCAAAGCAAGTATGTCAGAGATCTTCTGAAGAAATTTGATATGTCAGAAAGTAAGCCTTCCAAAACTCCTATGCATCCCACATGCATTTTGGAAAAAGATGAGGTAAGTAAGAAAGTAGAACAGAAGCTCTACAGAGGTATGATTGGTTCCCTCCTTTATTTAACTGCTTCAAGACCTGATATCCTCTATAGCGTTTGTCTTTGTGCTAGATTCCAATCAGATCCTAGAGAATCCCACTTAACAGCTGTTAAGCGGATTTTCAGATATCTGAAAGGTACTACTAATCTTGGTCTTTGCTATAGAAAGTCCAGAGAATATAAATTGGTAGGATATTGTGACGCTGACTTTGCTGGAGACAGAATAGAAAGAAAAAGTACCTCTGGAAGCTGCCAGTTTCTGGGAGACAACTTAATCTCTTGGTCCAGCAAAAGACAATCCACCATTGCACTATTAACTGCTGAAGCTGAATACATAGCTGCAGCAGGATGCAGTACTCAGATGCTCTGGATGAAGAATCAGCTTGAAGACTTTCACATTTATGAGAGTAACATCCCTATCCTCTGTGACAATACTTCTGCCATCTGTCTTTCTAAAAATCCTATTCTGCATTCTAGGGCTAAACATATAGAAATTAAACATCATTTCATTAGGGACTATACTCAGAAGGGAATTCTTTGTTTAAAATTTATAGACACAGACCATCAATGGGCTGATGTTTTCACCAAACCCCTTGCTGAAGATAGATTTAAAATCATTCTGAAAAATCTCAGTATGAAAGTTTGTCCAGAATGAAAAATGTAATTACTATATTTTTAACTCAGAATTTCTTTTCTTTTGTGAACATCTGACCAATATTTCTTCAGAAGTGAGAAGGAAGATTGCATCAGAATCTATTCAGAAGATCTGAACTTTTCATTTCAAGAATAGGTCGTTTAGTTCACTCTAGCAAACACTTGTCAACCTACGCTCCAGATTTTCTCTGATGATGAACGCGTGTCAAACTCTGGAAAACTGAAACGTCTGTGTTGACATATCGAGGCGCCAAGTCACTTCAGTAACTGTTCCCAAAAAATTTCTCACGCTATCTCCCTTGTCAGAAATCATTACGGCTATTAATCATCATGTTTATTATTTTTAATTGCTATTTATTTCTTGGTTACTCTTATATAAATGTCACTTCTAACACCCTCACACGTTCACTATCACTCACTTAGTTCTCTATCGCTCTCTCCGTATTAATTGCATTTCTTGTTTTGCTCCTACATTTCTTGTTTCTCTGTGTGTTCCCAAAACCCTAAGTCTGTGAACAATGGCCTCCAGCTCTCAACAAGCAATATCTCAAGAATCAGCTTACCAAGTCATTGAAGACAGGTAGGTTGAGCCCTCAAGAACTCTCCTCACCCCCTTTGCCTCTCTTGAAGTTCTCTGTGAACTCATTGTTGATTTTGAAAGCATGAAAGACAATGGGTATGACCTTACTCCTGAGGTTGAGTTTCAAGGATGGAGCAAATACTTTAATCGCTTAATGGGTCCAGTTTTTCCCCAACTCGTTAAGGAATTTTGGATTTTTGCATCAGTCTCAAAACATCAAGTAACTTCGTATGTTATGGGAAAGAAGGTTGTCATCACTGAAGATCTTATTGGTAAGCTGATTGATCATGATGGATCAGGAATTAGATGCAGTGAAATGGAAAAGGGAACTGATCTAAACACTATCTCAAAGGAAATCTTCACCACCGGTCAACACTCCAACAAAATCAAAGACCTAAAGGATCGTCACAGAATTTGGGCCAGAATCATTCTTGGGTGCATTTATCACAGGAAACCTTCAAGCTCGTCTGACTACATCAACAACGATCAACAGTATCTTCTATACCTCATCTCCACTTTCACCAAAGCGAATCTTCCTCACTGTCTGTTTAATCATCTGAAGAACAGTGTGAAGGAAACAAGAGAAGATGAAAGAACCAAGAGAGATTGGATTCCTCTAGGTAGACTTATATCAGATATTCTTACAGAGAATAAACTGATTGAACACCTAACTGAAGCTCAGGAAATCTCTGATCTAGAAACTATTGCTGGCAGACCTCTCAATGCAAAGAATCTCAAGAAGATGAAAATCATTGAGACCATCAAGAAGGATCCAACCCTAATCTCTAAGGAAGTCATCACCACCAGAAAAATTCCTCTGAAAGATTTTCCTCTTTTCTCATCAGATACTCATCCAGAAATTGTCCTCAGATATTTGGATGCATGTAAAGCTGATGGAACCCTACCAGAAGTTTCTCTGCAACAGCTCAGGCAAGCACCTCTAGAAGTTGCCCCCAGAACTTCAAGAAAAAGGAAAGCCTCTGAAGGAACTCCTCAGAAAACTCCAAAAGTTGCTAAAGCTGCTAAGAAGAAAGGTAACTCCGCTTTCATTTCTATCGTCGAATCCATAATGGTATCAACATCTGAAACCCCATCGTCTCCTAAACCCTCTGAAAATCCACCACCATCACCACAAACTCTTGAGGACTTTGACATTGACATTGACCCCACTCCTTCTGATTTTATTGAACCACAACCAGAACTTGCACAAGTTCTGTCTGACATTATTCATGAACCTCTCTTCACGTCTTCCCAACCAGAACATCACACTCTAAACCCTGACACCTCCATACCTGGCATCAACTGTCCTCTTAACTTCTTTCAACCATCACCAAATTTCACCAGTCCCCCTCAAATCACCTCAGAAGTTACATCACCTACCTCTCCTATTCTTATTTCTGACTCTCCTCCAACACATCTCCCAGATGATCCCCTCAGAACTATAATTGACCTAGAAGCTCTAGACAAGCTTACCTCAACTTCTCACAAATTAGCCATTCCCAAACCAAAACCACTTGTATCCAAATCAGATGTTGGTAACTCTTTATTGGCTTTCGAGGTAAAAATGCAGGAATGGATTAACTTTCTGAAGCAGGGTTGTTTGGAGAATTTAAATCCAGCTGCCTCTGACTATCTTTGGACCAAATTCAGAAAGTGGTTTAATTCTGAATCTCAGAAAATGAAGGAACTAAGCTATGACATAGCCCAACAGAACTTCTGTGACCATATGAAGATCTTCAATGAGCAAGTTCTAAGATTCTGGGAAAATAAACCTATTCTTCCTCTAGGCTGGAAATATCCTATGGTTTCAGAACATCAGGAAGAATTCTCTCAGCATCAAACTCTGGTCATCACTGAAGTTAAAGAAAAATCACCTGAAGTCTCTCCAAAGAAAGTTTCTGCTAAAAGTTCTGAGGATTTGGTACCTTCTGAAGGGTCAACTTCATCTGCTCTAGTGCTGAAAACTCTGGATAAGTTAAAGAAAGAGAATGAAGCAGTAAGAAAAAGGTTGGACAAACAGGATGAAACTAACGCAGAAATTAAAGGGATGCTTGGCAAACAAGAAGAATCGGCTAATCAGATCAAAGGCCTTCTGGAAGCATTGTTCACAAGACTGCCACCTGCTCCTCAACCTTAGTTTTTTGTTGCCTTGCTTGATTTGTGTTTTACCTTGCTCTTTTTTATTATGTTCTCATGTATCTTTTCGCTTTTTGATTAATGACAAAGGGGGAGAACGTAGAATATTTTGAAATATAACAGTGCACCATGACTATGTCTCGAACATTTTAACCTCTGCTTCCATATTTTTTAACAAAACAGGAAAATGGCAATCAGAACTTCTTGGGAGTCGTAAATCAAAATATTTTCTAGGAAATCTTCAATTCAGGGGGAATATTCTCTACTCCATACTCTATTAATTAATCTTCAAAATATAAGTTTTTGTCATCATCAAAAAGGGGGAGATTGTTAGAACAAGAATTGATTCTACATTCCAAATAGTTTTGATGATAACAAACACTATATTAGTTAGAACTTGCTGCTTCTTAATTCATTCTTTTTAATTATGTAGGGAAGTTCTAATGTAAAGAAGTTCTGATATAGAAGCATCACAAAATCCCATCTGAGCGATGTTCTAATCAGCGAAGCAAACAAGATCTAAGCAAAGAGAAGTTCTAATCAAGCGAAACTCTGATATGGAAGAATCACTTGATCTAAACTAGCTAAGTTCTGATGAAGGATGTCTCACGCTTCAGCACCAAAGTTGTATCAAGCCAGAAACTCTAATATTGCATCAAATCAACGTGGACTCTGATACGCTATCCTCCAAATTTATGAGTATCACAAACCAACGGATTAAATCAGACAAGATCTGTATTTTTGGAAAGAAGCATTCAAAGGCATTATTGTCAATCTCCAAAAATAACTATCACATCTCCAACGGATCAATCACTCTCATCTATTTAAAGGGGCACCTGCAGATGATGAAATACACTTGCGCGCATACTTTCACAATTCATCAAGTATTCTCATTTGTTTTCATTATTTGATAAAAATATTGTAAAACTCACTGTTGTGAAAAAGCTTATTAGAAGCATAGTATTTTAAAGTTGAAATTCCTTGAGAAAACAAAGTTGTGGTTAAAACTCAAGAAGACAGTGACGGTTGTCCTGTGTCTGTGTAATCTTAACTGATTAGTGGATTAAGTCTTCAAGAGAGAGAGGCGAAATCACCTTGGCGGGTGGACTGGAGTAGTTTGAGTTCAAACGAACCAGGATAACCAACGTGTCTCCTTTTTGCTTTAATTTTTAAAAAACCCAATTCAACCCCCTTCTTGTGTTTTTTCGTTCCTTCAACTCATACTTCATTCCATAGCATAAAATTGAAGGTTTGGAGTTTAAAAATACTTGTGATTTGAGGATTTTCAATTTGGGAAGAAGCTTGTGGTTTGCGGATACTTATAGATTGCAATTTATGAGTTTGATTTATAATGGTTGTGATGTTTGGTTTCTCTATACTCATTATGGTTTGTACTTGCTAATTGTTATAACAATTATTCTCTTTATTCAAATAAATAAGTAATAACTCAATTAAAATTAATAATTATTATATGAATTAATTATATTTATTGTTATTGGTTTGGTTCGGGTTTACAGATAGCAAATTAGAAATCCGTTGCCCGAACCAATTAACACCGGTTTTAATTGGTTTGGTTCGGTTTTTGCCCGAACTGAAAAAATGTCTGGCCAAAACACATTGGTTTGGTTTGGATTCCGGTTTGGTTCGGATTTTCCCGAACCAATGAACACCCTGTAACCGGTTACATCACTGTTACTCAGCAAAAATGTCACGTTTGGGCTGATGTAACCGGTTACCTCACCATGTAACTGGTTACATCACTGTTTTGATAGAAAATCAGCATTTTCAGCAATTTCTCTTTCATTTTTTGATCACTTGGTGTCATATATGCAAGAAGGATCTAGAATGTTTCAAACTTGGTTCATTTTTCAATTTAATTCCATTTCCCTCCAAAATTTCAAACATTTCCATTCCTAATTTCCATTCCAAACACTAACCCACACTACAAACCACATTTTGATTCCTAACCTATGGGTTATTTAAATCAAATTGCTCCAAACCTCACTCATTCACTCTTATTTTTCACTCTTAATTTTCAGAATTCTCTCTCAATTCTCTCTCATATTTTTACTCTCAACCTCCATTTTCAACCTCACTTAGAGCTCTTCCATAGATGTTAACAAGCTCTTCATTGGAACTTGTTAATTCTTGAGCTAAAGCCTCTCATTACCACTCCATTACTTGATTTCATTGGTGATTTTTGTTTAGATCAAGATCTGAAATTTTAAAGTGCTTATTTGAGTTGATTTTGAAGCAAGTTCATCACATTGCTAGGATCTTGAAGTTTCTTGCTAGGATCTTGAAGTTTCTTGCTAGGATCTTGGATTTCTTATTTGGATTCATCAATTTTCGTTTGCAACACTTACCAAAGAAATTCTCCGCTTTGTAGGTTGATTAATTTCAGATCCATACTTAATTTAGATTAATTTTAACTTTTACAATGTAGATCCATGGTTGTTGATATGTTTTGATTCATTTGATTGAATTTGATCATTAATGTTGATAGTTTTTTGATGTGATTGGTGTTTGATTGTTGATATTTAAATGTAATTTTTGTGATCAATTGCATGATTTAACATGTGAAAATTAAGTGTTAAGTGGTGGAAAAGTGATTCTGCATAAGTGTTGTTTTTGCTGTTTTTCAGTGATGTAATGAGTTACCTCACTAGGTAACCGGTTACATCATCCTGTCTGCGCCATATTTGTGTTGTTTTTTAGTGATGTAACGGGTTACCTCACCAAGTAACCGGTTACATCACTGCTGGTTTAGAAAATTCTTGTTTTCAAGGGTTGTTTTGGCATGTTTTGATCCTCTAAGTTCCATAACTTTGTGTGATGCATATTTAGAGAATTTTCTTGAGATATTTCGTCCTATTTGACAGCACGTTTGCATTTCTTCGACACGCGACGCATTGATCTTCATGATGCATGACTAATTATGTTGCATTCTTGAGGCATTCTTCATGTGGCTTGTTTGTTCATGCTTGCTTGCTAGCTCTCGGTGCTTATTTTGCTTGATTCATGATACATGTTCATGTTTGCTTTCTATTCCATAAAATGCGTGTTCATTTGAGATGATTAATTGTTGATAAATGAAATTCTTGAAGCATGCTCTCTTGTTGCATTGTGAATACATGTGCACACTAAATACTTGATTTTTTTGACAATTGCTTGTTGGTGTTGCATATTCAGGATATTTGATGTTAATACTTGTTTGTATGCATTGTTGGTTGTTATATGCATGTTCATGCTCATGTTTAATGACTTCATTGTTGAATGCATTGCATGTTGCCTTAGTGTATACACTGTTGTTGTGCTGAACATAAGCTGTTAAATATTGTTTTGGTCATTTGTTGCCTTTTACACCTATTCTGTTCTGAAGATAGGAGCTGTTGAATGCTGTCTTGTTCATTTGCTGGATTTTACTGCTATGTTGGTGCTGGAGCGCTGTTGTAGCTACTGTTTTTGGTTTATTTTCTTGGTTTTTGTTTGCTTTTGCATGTTCCCTTAGGATTCCCTAGTCCAACTTAATCTTTGATTAAGCTTGGAGTAGGGTAGGCATTAGGATTCAATCCATGTATGCTAATATTAGGTAGAATTCTCCCATTCTGACCTTAACCTTAGGGCCACCTTTGCATGACAACATTAGGATAAAATTCCCTTAGTGTTTTTCTTTTCAACTTTGAGTCTTCTCTTCTCATCCCATAACAAGTCTAAAACACTTAATAAATGCAACGAGCATTGTGCGCCATGAGCCTTAAGTACATAGGAAATTAAGAATGAGGGGTCTCCCTTCACTCTTCTAGAGTGTTTAGCATACGTCCCACTGGGGGCGACCATGCGACGCATTCGCTCCTATGTCATAGACTTTAGTGCAATGTGAGTTTCAAACTAACTTCAATTCACTTTCGTCTAAAAAACACAAACCAAATTCAAATCTTTTTCATCCTTCAAGATTGTTGGGTTTCAAATCATTTTCAGAAAAGAGCACGTTACTTCCGTTTTGTCGCAAACAGGCATCGACCCTAACTGACATACGCGAACCTAACGTCGCTCATAAAAAACACTTACCGACCCGTAGGTCGAACTACGACTGCTCTGATTTCCTATCTCCCGTCTGATTGAGGATATGTAGGCACAAGACGACGATGTTTTGGCGAGCAACCTCCCCCTTTAGTGCGTAGTCTGTCGAACTACGTCGACTCTGATTCTTCGTTCGTCCACGAAGATACATAGGCATAGGATTGCAATAATCCTTGCGAGTCCATTTTTTTTTCCTTTCCCGTTTCCGTTTAGCAGTAGGCTTTAGATAGATCAACCTTTTATTAGACAATAAGCGTGGATCTCATCGAGTAAGATGGACGCGTGGGGGTGCTAATACCTTCCCCTCGCGTAAACGACTTCCGAACCCGGACTATGGTTGCGATGACCATGTCTTTCCCGTCCTTCAGGTTTTCTTCTATCGTTTCCTTTCCCTGTATTGGGATAAATAACATTCGGTGGCGACTCTTCTGTTCTGTTTTCGTCGGTTGTTTTTCACAGTTGCGACAGCTGGCGACTCTGTTGGGGAGCACAAGTAAGAATCACTGGTTCCCTATGCGAGTCAATCCTAGCGCTTGTCTGTTTTTATTTCATTGGGTGTTTAGTGTTGTGCATTATTTGTTGTATATTACTGTATTTTACCGCATTTATCGCATTTAATTATTGTTATCATATTGCTCTGCTGCTGTTGTACTGTTGGGTGGGTTGATTCCATGAGAGATAAGCCCAATACCCAGGCTTGAGAATACACCTAGGATTAGCGTGGAAAGTAGTGTGACTTGTTTAGCATTTGGCCAGACCACATCCAGGCGAGGTTTTCTTTGGTAATGTTCTATCTTGCGCATTGGGGCAGATGATAGAATGTAACCTAGAGAGCTGTCGACCCTGACAACCATTCCCCGAGGACTCAATTAAGGCACTCCTCCCAAGAGGTAATAATGGCAGACCAGAAATGGCAAACCCATTACGCTTCATGATCCGAGGACCCGAAGCTGGGAACTTACTATAGGATGACCCTTTTTTTAGGGGAATCAGTTGAGGCCTCCTCAATTGGTGATGATGCCAAACCAGAAATGGTGACCGTATCATCATTTCTCGACCTGAGAACCCGTGACGCTGAGGATCCTTGGTTTTTTAGAACCCACATGTGAGAGGGGCTGGGTATTTACAGGTTTGCAGGTAACTTTAACCTCCAACCTACCTGGTATTTTGGTTTTCTTATCAGTATGAACTTATCATCCTGATATCCTGGTATTCTGATTGGTCCGTTATTCTGGATTTCTGGATTTTTGGTATTCTGGTCAAAGTGGAAGCTGGGTCTTATTCAGTCAATAGCACAACAGTTGTTCAGAATTTATGGATACCTTGATCCTGTGTCTTTGCATTTGCATTCTCATACCCATATGCATAACAGGTGCTCAGGAGCGGATTTCTCATTTTGACTTGGTATTATCTTCATAATTGTCGGCTTGACCTGTCACCACTACTCAACCTGTGATAATCGGAGGATAGCCATGGAACAACTCCGTGCAGAAGTGACTGAAATGAAGATTCAAATGAGGCAGTTCGTGGTGGATATGCAGGCCATGTCCCAAGGTCAGAAACTGCTAAGAGAGGAAGTCAACCAGATGAAGACTCAGATGAGCCTGGTTATGGAAATCTTGAATACGGTGTTAAAGAAGGAAAATAATCATGTGCTCTCTTCCGCAACAGAAGTCCTTACTCCTCGCATATCTCTGGGGTCTTCTCTAGATCATGGATTGCCTCGTGAATCCCCTCTATAATATGAGGTTTCAGAGCTTTCCCATCAGCAATCACTGCATGTTCCCCAAGAGGATCCTAGGCCAGAAAGGCCTAAGAAGAAGTTTGATCCCATTCCAATGTCGTATGCGTAATTGCTTCCCCATTTGGTCGAGCTCAAACTAGTCGAGCTTGTCACTTTAGGACCATCTCCAACAAGGTTTCCTTTGGGCTTCAATATCAATGCTAGGTGTGACTTCCACTCTGGTGCACCTGGTCATAATGTTGAAAATTGTACAAGGTTCAAGTATAAGGTCCAAGAGCTCATTGATTTAGGGGCAATCAAGTTCACGCCAGTCGGCACTGGTAAACAAGGTGATTTTACTCCAATTGTTGCAAAGGAAGTGGAGACTCCTTCTCTTTCTGTAGGATCCACCTCATTCATGGATCTCTTCCACAACCTGATGCTTCAGAAGCTCTATGTTAGCAACCCTTGTTTGTGCCTCAGCCGAATATGGAAAGGAAAGTACAGGGGCAGATTGGGCGCCCAAATCAGCATCGACAGTAGAACTATCAGCAGCAGGGGCAACTCAGACCAAGAAGGCCCAAGAGGATATTTAACCCTATTCATATTCCTTATAGTCAATTGCTTGCTCACCTTCTCAAAAGCTCTCTGATTCAGCTGAGAAATACCACGCCAGTGTCGTACCCTATTCCTCTGGACTATGACATAAATGCTAGGTGCGAGTTCCACTCAGGAACGTTTGGGCATACAATTGATAACTATAACGCGTTCCAACATAATGTGCAAGATTTGATCGACTCAAAGGTCATCACCCCAGATGGCACGCCCGTGAATTAAAGCCTCCCAAAGGGGCACTCAGACTGCAAGAGCGTCATCAGAAGCAATCGGCCAGACGGAGTAAAGTCCCCTCAACAATGGCAATCTTCGGCTTCTTTACTGCATTTTCGTGTGTAATTTTTCATTATTTGTTATTGCAGTGTTTGCATGTATAAAACTTGTTTGTGTTTTGAATGATAATTTTAATTCAATGAAGATGTTTTTCTTTAAGTGTTTTATTCATGTTCATTCATTTAAATGTTTGTATGCACTGCAATACCAACTTTCTTGCCTTAAACTCTTGAGGGAGGATGATGAAGTGAAAAATGCAAAATCTTTGGTTGGGTGCTTTTGGATAAAACCGTGTTAATGATGTACAGGCATTGCTTCAAATCCCCAAACACCGGAGATATAAGGGAGATAGACCTTGTCAACCCTGTTGAGCCTTGAAGTAGGAGTTTTTTATTCGAAAAAAACCCTCACATCTAACCCAGGGGCAAGGTAGTTGTCAGTTATTTGACTGAGCGTTCAACTTTCAAAAAGAGTGTGCATCTAAGGATCCATTACCTTTCTTTCCTTACATATCAGGAGGTCAAGGGGCGTGAGACCACAATGGTTGTCCCTCACCGCAAGGAGTGAAGTAGTCACAATCCTTTCAAAGAAGTCAAGACAGCAAGTGTCACACGATTCATTTAAGAAGAAAGAAAGAAAAAATAGAGAAAGAAAGCCCGCTAAGTCGAAAGTTTGAAAACAAATGACTTAGGAAAAAGTTAGGGCATCCCGCTGGACCTCAAATAAAAAAAAATTCAAAAGAATCCAGTCCAGGCAAAATCAGGGAAACAAAAGAAGAAAGAACGAATAGAAAAAGCGAAAAGGCTTACAAAAGGGAAAACCCTCGAGCAAAAGCAAGTCGTGTGACCACAGGCACCAAAGACGAAAGGAGTGAATACCACTCCGAAACCTTGCAGACCCCTTAATTGCCACTGATGACATGTCATAACCTTTTGGTAGGGGAGTGCTCATGACGGATTAACTGAACGTAGGACCGAAGGACATCATGGAGAATGGGTGGGTACAGACAAATTTCGAGCCATAAATCCTTTGTTCTCAAACTGTGAACCAGGCCACGTTACAACCCTTAAAAGTCCTAATTGAAACAGGGTATATTCCGAAAGCGTTCTTCAACGAGATATCGTTCCTGACTCCTATGAGTTATGCTAATAAGATTTTTGTTGGTATTGCATATGCGTATTGTTTTCCATTCAAAAATCAATGTCGCATCCCAGCTAGTGATTCGTTCACGAGGCTTGGCGACGCATTTTCAAAAAAAAATTTAAGGTTAATATATGTGTTGCATTAGAATTATCATTCTCATAATAAACATTTTCTGCTTGCATACATGTGCTTAAGCATCAGGGAAGCTTACACAATAAACTTCAGTCGAGAAGCTTGATCCTGCCGAGTTGAGATGCCTGAAAACTCCGAAGGACAGTCATGTCAAGGGGCATGTTGCCAAGAGACTTTGTGTAGTCGGGGCGTTCCTCATAAGTCGTGATAAGGCATAGCCAATCTGGAGCAGTCACGTTGAAAAATCTCCCTAAAGCAGCCAAATGGGGGCAATCACGTCGAGATTCGACAAATCTCTCGAAGACCAGTTGGTCAGAGGTAAATTCACTTCAAGGCTCGTATTGAGGCAGGCCACCTCCGGAGCATGAGAAGTTATCCTCTTCAGAAGACGGTTAATCAGAAGCACCTCTTCAAGGTTCAAAATACTGAGGCAGAGTATTCCAAGTCATTACAAATCCTTTCGAGGTAAACTCCTTCATAGATCATACAGTCTGGGGCAGTTACGTCGAGATTCGATTAATCTCTCCAAGAGTTTGAAGACCCTGGGACAGTGTAAACGCCCGATCTTCTATAAAATCCTCTTGAGATGTTTTCTTCCATTAGATCCTGTGGTCTGGGGTAGGTCGAGAATTAAAGGAACAGTTACTCACTCTTGAGAATCAGTATGTAGTTGATCAACAGAAGTATGAAACACCAAATTAATTCTCAGTATGGTGCTTCTTTTCCTCAGCAAGGCACCAAAAGGTATCTTTTCCCGGCGAGGCGTTTGAATCGCCATTCGTCCTCAGCAAAGATAGTTGAAGTTTTATCGTTCGTGGCAGAGCATTATGAAAATTCTGATCATCCTCCTCAACAAGAGTCAAAAGTTTGCTCCCCCCGGCCAGGTTGGTGAAGTTGATTGCTTGTCAGCATGAATTCACGTTCCTCGAATAAGTCAATTATAAAGTGGTTTTCGTCTCCCCAACGGAGTAGTGGTAGAATGTCGTCCCCTAGAAGAGTTGATATCGTCAATCATCGTTCCCCAAACAGATTTGTGGGTGTTGTTTAGCTTTCTCCAGCAGGTCAAAGAGCTCATTGCCACTGGTATTTCTCTTCAGCAGAGCCCTGGGGAATTTCCAGCAGATGTTGGTGATAGAATGAGGGTTTGGTTGGATTCTCGAGCATAGTCTATGAACATAGAGACAGTTAATTTAGGTGGCATGATTGTTTCTCCTCAGTAGAGTTTATCTCCCCAACATTGAGATTTCATCATCCTTAGCAGAGCATACTCTCCCCAACAAGAGTACAGAGGATTATTTCCCCAGCCGAAGTCGTGTTTTGATTACTATTCCTGTTAGTTCTAGTGATTGGCTGAAATTTTGGTAAAACAATGTTAATGTCATGATTGATGTTTCAACATGAGCTTCTAAACATTATTGGTGTTAACATTCTGGTTTATGAAAATTGTTGAAGAGTTAAAGTGCTGAAGCGTGATGTCACATGCGATGTCTTGACATCACTATACCAGAACATCAAAACACCAGGTTGTGATGTTTTTAGGGCTGCGCGTGTTAATGAGATATTCTACTGAAGAGAATCAGAGATTGCAGGCGAATATTGTAGGAAGATATATTCTGTTACAATCAGTTATGAAGAAGATTAGTTTGTCGCTAATTTAATGCAAAAAGATATGAAGAATAATTAGAGTTAATTATGAAGAGCTGATTGAAGATTTAATTGAAGATCTATTTTATAGCAGAATCTTTTGGAGATTTGTAGCAGAAGATTTGCTGTGATTTGAAGGCCCAAATCCAGTTGGGAAAAAGTTATAAATAGAATGCTTGTAATCTAGAATAGGTACGGGTCCAAGATGTAGATCATTATGGCTTAGTCAAAGTGAACCACTCGGGTTGTGAGATGGTCACCGTGTCCTTACTCAGAAACCTGTAGGTAATGAGTATTGTATTGTTCTTGGAGGAAGCTTTGAAGCAACTCCAAGGTGTGTCAGGGAAGTGTGTCTTCTATGTTTATGTGTTTGTAAAGTTGTTGGTAATCAGGCTATTGATGCAGTGGCAAAGTTGTTGACTGCTAGACATCATTGCGATGATTGGGAGTGAGATGGAGTCTCTTACCTAGGGATGACTTAGGTAGAATGGTCATTGGGTAGTGATTGAATTAGGTAGATTATCAACTGGTCTGTTGAGTCTGTAATTTGATACTACTAATAGTGGACTTCCTTCCTGGCTTGGTATGCCCCCAGATGTAGGTTGTTGAACCGAACTGGGTGAACAATCCTTGTGTACAGTTCTGCAAATTTCTGCTGTTTTACATTGCAGAGTGTGTTACTGTAACATCACACATAACATCAGGTTTTGAGTGTCTTGTTTATACAGCAGATATTGATGTTGTGACATCGCACTTAACATCACATATCTGGTACCAGAATTTCAATTGGTATCAGAGCAGGCATCCTGTCTGTTTCTGGATGAGATCTTGGGAAGATACTTTCTGGTTCATGAGCAAGAAAGAGAGTTGTTGGATGATCCCTTGGAGTGAAGGATGGACTATTCATGATAAAGTATTGTTGGCACGTGGTGTGCAAGGATTTTTGAGTAGTGCCTGAAGGATGTTGAGGAGTTGTTATGTGTTCCGCTGCATGGTATCTGGTGTTACCCTGGTTGGTTCTTGTATCTCTGGTGTTGAGATTCTAGGAAGACATTAGGGTTTGGACTCCTCAGCAGGATATTCTCTGATTTTGTTTGTAGTCTATGCAATACAGCTTCAACCGGTTAGTTAGAGATACCAAAGATACTTGAGGATTATCTCATATCTTTGTTTTGGAAAAGAAGTGTTCATAAGGTGAATGAATCTTCTAAAGACTGGTTGACATGGAAGGATCAGAAGAAGAACATATTCAGAACAGTGATGGTGAAAGAAAAGGGTAGAGTCAAAGCAAAAAGAGTATCACTGTCAAATCTTTCATGCGGAAGTGAAGATCTTGATAAGTTATCTCTTAAGCTTAGTTGTGGTGACCTAATTAGGAGGATCTTCCTGGTTATGGTGTCATAGCTTCTCAACTAGAGCGAGTTGAAGGAAAGGTAGTAATCCTTATAGCAGAAGAGAAGAAGTTGATCCTTGTTTGAGCTAAAACTGTCTGAGGACCATATTATAGGGTAAATGCATCCAAGACTTTGTGTGAAGTAGCAGTTTGTCTCTGCAGAAGGATGACAGTTATTACTCTTTGGTTAGACAGGAGGTCTGAACCTTGTGCTTATAAGAAGAAGCTTCTGGAAGAGTGTGTTATGCAGTTACTGCAGTTTGGTTGGTCCTATCTTGGAAGTTGATCAGATGCTGATATGCTCTCGTGTGTCCCCTACAAGAGATATATGTGGATTTATATGATTAGGAGATGTAATGTCAGAACTGATGTTGAAACATCACTTCAGTTCTTTGCTCAGGGTAGAGTAATAGATCAAGACACTGACCTTACCTGGAAGGGTTTTGTGGTATGAGTGGTTGTCATAATGGGTTGACAACAGATGGCGGTTGTGGAGTTGATAAGGGTGTGCTTTCAACTAATGACAAAATACATTGACGAGAGACTTTGTACATGTCTGATTTAAAAATGCAGGACTGCAGAAGTGTTGAGAATTTACTTTTCTCTATATGGCTGTGTGATGACCTTAAGTATGTTGGAAGACTATGAAGACATCATAGTCTTGATGGTTACAGCTTGGATTAGGTCTGATCTAAGTGGTTTGGAGCATGGTGTTTGCTCTGGTTGTGAAGGTCGAGGATAAGTGGCAGTTATCTCTGGCTTTCTACTGACTGCTCTACTGAGGGAAGTGACCTTCTTTAGTATTGCTATGAGGTAGTCTTGGACTATTGTTTTTCTGAAGATTCAGATATGAAGTATTTGGAGTTTCTAAGCAGGATGGAGGTTGTCTACTCAAACTTGATTGTTGAATCAAGTCTATGAGAGCATGGAAATCTGTTTCTGCAAAGGGATGAGGTTCTTTTGAGTGGCAGAAGATAGAGCTGAATTCAACAGTTGGATGTTCTGACATCTAGCTTAACGTCGGGAGTCTCAGCTGGTGATGTGGTACATCAGCTAATGATAGGGTGATCTACAGGAATGAACAATAGGACGCTTCAAAAAGATCGTTCTCAGGGCAGTTGCGGGAGCTGCAGGGAGGAGAAGATGTTACATGACCATGGCTTAGGGAGTCTAAGTGTGTTTGCTTTTGAGCAAGCGGAACATGTGACTTGAAGATCAAGTTTCCTGGGTGGATCAAGATATCTTTGTGAAGAGTTCTGACAAACGTGAAAAAGGTCAAAATGTGGCATTTGGTTGTTCTCATATGAGGATTCATGAATGAGGTGATCAAACTGTGGCATTTGGTTGATCTCAGAAGTGGATTCGAAGAATCAAGATAATCAGAATATGGCAGCTGGTTATTATTGAGGATTATCTTGGAACAAGTTACTCTTGGGCAGAAGGGTGATGAGTTGAAGACTCAAGGAGATTATTCTTCTCAATGGTGGATGAGAGATGTTCTAACTTGTGAAGGATGTTTATGCTCTGGTTTAGGAGCTTGGTGCCTACATTGTGCATTAGGAGCGTATACATAGTCATACGGGAGAATGATGAAGTAGAAGGTCTGCCTTGGATAGAGGATGTAGTGAAGACTGAAGTAGATCAGGGCCTTGCTAAAGGCAGAAGAAGAGCCTGTGAAGGGGACATGGACCTATTGTCAAGACTTGCTCGATCAGCCAGGTAAGATGTGGAGTTTTGGAGCATGTGAAGATAGCAAACCAAGAGGGAATTATATCTGATGTTGGGACAACACTCCACAAGCGTTGAGTTTTCAGCCAAGAAAGTTAGTTGTGTTCATGGTGGAGTATCAGGTCAAGCCACTTACCTAATCTGAAGTGTGAATTTATAAAAGAGGGATCAGCTAGTGCCACAAGTATGCATAAAAGTATGCCAGACCAAATGTCATGCCTTGTGTGAGAAGGTAATCTTATTCTAGATACTCTGACGGGAGACTTAGTATTTGTCTATTAGTGATGTTGTGCATAAGGGTAAATACTTTGACGGGAGACTGAGTATTTGTCTAGAGAATTATGCAAATTTGGGTCTGGATATTTTGTGGCCATGATGGAGTAACTTGATATTTATAAATGACAACCTGAGGTAGCCTTATCAGCTGACTGTAGCAGAAGAAGTGAGCTGTTATCTAATGCTGATGTCCTACATAATGTTACAACGTCTGTGTCTGGTGTGAAGGTCTAGGACTGTCTGATTAGAATGACTGAAGATAATGAGGGTTCTTCTAATATAAGTAAAAGATGGTGGCAGCCCTTATCTTGTGTTGCAAGACATTTGAATATGTGAGAAGTTCCAAATCAAGTAGGCGTTTATATTGGACTTGGCATAAACATGATGAGATTATGCTCAACAAATACAAGAAGTGGCAGCTCTTAATGTTGAGAATGTGGCAATTTCATTGTGCTTTTATCTGGTGTCATGTATTCATCTTCATAAGGAGCATTGGGTGTTTATGCCAGGGGGAGTTTAGGCCTATTACTGCAAGGGTGCAGATTGTTGTGAAGATTGCGCAGAGTGGTGTCAATCAACATGATGAGGCATGTATTACTGTGTATGGTTAGGTGTTCCTAAGGCTGGTATGCTAGTGCTAATGAGTAGGCTGTAGAGCAGAATTGCCGTATCTGGAAAAAGTGATTTTCTTGGAGAAATCTAGAAGGGATTGTGAGTTGTGCTGATCAATAGATGTCGTGCTTGTGGTTTTGGAATCTTTCAAAGTGTCTTGGATTGTTAATTTTGTGAGCCAGCAGACAATATCTGATGCGATGTCAGAACATGGAATAGGACATGTTTTTTCTTAAGCCAAACAAGGAAGTATTTTGGACGGTGGTGTAGGGATAAGGTGAAACACGTGGCTTCGACTGTGCATGGAACTGTTTTAGCATAATTTATGGTAAAAATCAGTTAGGAAACAATAAAAGTGGTCAAGACTGTTTCGGATGATAGACATTGAATTTGGATGGAGTTTTTAGTGCCGAAAATAGCGTTTCTATGACCAAGAACCTTGACTATTCAAAGCTCGTTTATTCCCATGCAACTGGTCAGCTATTTATAGGGGTTTTTCTGTTCTCCTTTAGCCAGTGAGTGTTCTTGTCTCATAAGTCTTATGGTGTTTATTCGTTTTTGGGTGAGCACTTCTTGGGTCTGGTTCTGTGAGGGCTTCCTTTGCCAATTTGTGGCTAAAAAGGGGGAGAAAGGAAATGGTTTGCAAGATGTTATGTATGGAGTCTGCAGCTTCGGTTTTGGGTCAGAAATGTCAAAGAGGTTGCCCGAGCCTTAAGTTGGTGTTGAGTTTTTGTGACTTGTGTCCTGAGTTATGAACACAGTTGTGACTTGTATTCTGAGTTACCTGGGTTGGCAGAATGACACATCTTAAGTTTCATCTTATGCTACAGATTAAACCTAATGTCTGATTAATGAAGGTGTGCAGAATTATCTTATGCCACCATTGGTCTTTTATGTATAGACAAACATTTCTTTTTTGGAGGAGTCTTCTACATTTGTTCTAGGCCTGTCCTGGAAGGAAAAAGAAATGTGTTGTATTGAGGGGGAGTGTCAGATATCTTCTTCCTCATGTGCACCATATGACTTCAGGACTGTCTGCTACTTAGGTCCTGATGTGTTGCCTGGAGTTGCTGTCATATGGTGATGTTATGTCCAACATGATATCCTAACATCATTCAAAATTAGCCAAGAAGATGATTCTTCATGATTGTTGTACACAGTAGCCACTGATGATTACTGTTAGGATCAGATGACTTCTAACAATAATATAGGATAGTACTTGCTGCTGTAATGTTTATATGTGTTTTAGCCAAAATTAGCCAAAGGAGGAGATTGTTAGTTCTAGTGATTGGCTGAAATTTTGGTAAAACAATGTTAATGTCATGATTGATGTTTCAACATAAGCTTCTAAACATTATTGGTGTTAACATTCTGGTTTATGAAAATTGTTGAAGAGTTAAAGTGTTGAAGCGTGATGTCACATGCGATGTCTTGACATCACTATACCAGAACATCAAAACATCAGGTTGTGATGTTTTTAGGGCTGCGCGTGTTAATGAGATATTCTACTGAAGAGAATCAGAGATTGCAGGCGAATATTATGGGAAGATATATTCTATTACAATCAGTTATGAAGAAGATTAGTTTGTTGCTAATTTAATGCAAAAAGATATGAAGAATAATTAGAGTTAATTATGAAGAGCTGATTGAAGATTTAATTGAAGATCTATTTTATAGCAGAATCTTTTGGAGATTTGTAGCAGAAGATTTGCTGTGATTTGAAGGCCCAAATCTAGTTGGGAAAAAGTTATAAATAGAATGCTTGTAATCTAGAATAGGTACGGGTCCAAGATGTAGAACATTAGGGCTTAGTCAAAGTGAACCACTCGGGTTATGAGATGGTCACTGTGTCCTTACTCAGAAACCTGTAGGTAATGAGTATTGTATTGTTCTTGGAGGAAGCTTTGAAGCAACTCCAAGGTGTGGTCAGGGAAGTGTGTCTTCTATGTTTATGTGTTTGTAAAGTTGTTGGTAATCAGGCTATTAATGCAGTGGCGGAGTTGTTGACTGCTAGACATCATTGCGATGATTGGGAGTGAGATGTAGTCTCTTACCTAGGGAGGACTTAGGTAGAAGGGTAATTGGGTAGTGATTGAATTAGGTAGATTGTCAACTGGTATGTTGAGTCTGTAATTTGATACTACTAATAGTGGACTTTCTTCCTGGCTTGGTATGCCCCCAGATGTAGGTTGTTGAACCAAACTGGGTGAACAATCCTTGTGTACAGTTCTGCAGTTTTCTGTTATTTTACATTGCAGAGTGTGTTGCTGTAACATCACACATAACATCAGGTTTTGAGTGTCCTTGTTCATACAACAGATATTGATGTTGTGACATCGCACTTAACATCACATATCTGGTACCAGAATTTCAATTCCCCATCGAGCATTCAGAAGTTGATTGCCCCAGGCAGGATAGTGTTGCATCTTCAGCAGGAGACTTGGTGGATGTCCCCGGTAGAGATCTTATTTTCCCCAGAGTCTGGGTATCTACTGTCCTCGTCAGGTCAGGAAGTATAGTCTCGTCGACAACAATATGTTTTATCCCTAGCAAGGTAAAGTCATTCCTCCAGCAGCAGGTTAAGTTCAATGATATCCCGCGACAGGTTTGGTATTATTGACTGCTCTCCCCAAGCAGAGTTTGGTGTTAATCCTCACAGCGGTTTGTTCAACGGTGGTTGACAGCCCCAACAGGTTTTAAGTCTAATTTGTATCGGCACTTCTTCCGTATCAAGATCTTTGGGTTCCATCTTCAGCAGTTGTCATTCTTAATTCCCCTAACAGAGAAGAAGTATCAGATTTTGGGTTCTATCTTCAACAAGGGTTGTTTATAATCCCCAGCAGTTGGGAGGTTCTCTTTGGGTTTCATCTTTGGCAGAGGTTGTTAATCAGGAAAGTCGTTCAGTGTGATTTTCCTCAGCAGGGTTTATGACTCAGGAGACAATCCAGTTTGTCTTCCCCGGTGGAGTTGCCTTCGTTGTCAGTGTTTATTTCGCTGAGGTGTTCTTTTTACATAGCATAAGCATCATTTTCATTGCATCCTCCCAAATGCGTAGCATTTCCATTTCGTATGGAGCATTACACCATAGAAAAATTCAAACATATGCATTCGAAGCATAATTCAGGTTTGAGTTCTCTTTTGCCAGGCGTTTCCCCAGTAGGAAGTGCAGAAACTCAGGTGATATCGTTCAATTTCATTCCTCAAGCAATGGATTTGGTCATTTAAATAGACTATCTGGTATTCCCCTACAGAGTTGTTTGTCGGGATCGTTAGTTTGTGGTTTCTTTTCCTTCCACCCCTTCGTCCAGGTGGTCTATTAAATTATCCCTTTAGAGCTGTTAGCGTTAGTTAGACATCCGTCTGAGTTTTTTCGACGCTCGTCTGTGTTCTCTCGGCACTCGTTCGTGTTCGACTTAGCATTTCAATCCCCAGTGAAGTCTCCATATTGATTTAAACACTCGTCCGTGTTTGCTTTTAGTTCATAAATACTTCGTCCATATTGGTTTTAGACACTCGTCCGTGTTCTTTCAGCACCTGTCCGTGTTTGAACCCTTTTTTCAATACCCGTCCGTATTGACCTTAGACATTCATCCGTGTTCTTTCAGCACCCGTCCATGTTTGAACCTTTTTTTCAATACCCGTCCGTATTGACCTTAGACACCCGTCAGTGTTCTTTCAGCACCCGTCCGTGTTTGAACCTTTTTTTCAATACCCTTCCGTATTGACCCTTAGACACCCGTCCATGTTCTTTCAGCACCCGTCCGTGTTTGAACCTTTTTTTCAATACCCGTCCGTATTGACCTTAGACACCCGTTCGTGTTCTTTCAGCACCCGTCCATGTTAGAACCTTTTTTTTAATACCCGTTCGTATTGACCTTAGACACCCGTCTGTGTTCTTTCAGCACCCGTCCGTGTTTGAACCTTTTTTCAATACCTGTCCGTATTGACCTTAGACACCCGTCCGTGTTCTTTCAGCACCCGTCCGTCTTTGAACCTTTTTTTCAATACCCATCCGTATTGACCTTAGACACCCGTCCGTGTTCTTTTAGCACCCGTCCGTGTTTGAACCTTTTTTTCAATACCCATCATATTGACCTTAGACACCCGTCCGTGTTCTTTCAGCACCCGTCCGTGTTTGAACCTTTTTTCAATACCCGTCCGTATTGACCTTAGACACCTGTCTGTGTTCTTTCAACACTCGTCCGTGTTCATTTTGGCTACTTTTAGTACTCGTCTGTAAATGTTTCGACACTCGTCCGTGTTTATCCCTCAACGTAGTTGACACTCGTCCGTGTTCGTCTTGCGATGTTCGATACTCGTTTGTATCAGTCCCAGTTACCCGTTTGTATTTTATTCCTTTCCATCAATACTTCGTCCGTATTGACCTTTGGCACTCGTCCGTGTTATGGTTTTATAACTCTTATTACTTGTTCCCCAACGGAGTCGTCCCTCCCTTTGCAGGTTGCAAATTTATGTGGTTATTTTGATATTCAATCTCCTTGTGTCCAGATTGTCTGAAAGCCTTTGCTTCCATACCTTCAGGTCCAAGAAGATTGAATAGGGGCAGCTGTAACACCTCAAAATTTACCCTCTCTTTTAACACCAACTGGCTTATGTTTCATTTCATGTTGCATTAACATCTGTGCATATCATTGTTTCTAAGCATGGGATCAAGGTGCTTTGGTTTTTCTCAAGAGGAGAAGTTGATTTTCCAAGCAATGAGCAAGGAGATTGTCTCAACATCATGTTATTCTCAAGCTACAAAGGGTCTCATACTCTTCAAAGTATCTCAACAAGTTCATTCAATCATCTGGTGATTAGGGTTTCGTTGGTTTCAAGAGATTCATCTGATTAAGCTCCTAGTGGCTCTAAGCTAGGGTTTTGTGCAAAGGGATGTGGATATCTTCTTGAGCAAGATAATGTTCTATGGCTCTATATGCATCATAAGGGGTTCATACATGTCTCATGGTTCATCACAGGTCATTTCAGAAATTTCTGAAGTGAATAGAGGAGACATCTGATTCATCTGGTCAAAGAGTCAACTGATGCCCTACAAAAGTCAACTCTTGAGTTATTGGGTCTTATTTGGGTATTTCAAGTCATCATCTATGGTATTATGAGGTTTGATCAATAAGAATCAAGAGAAAGCATAAGATCAGGAGAAGTTGCTAAATTGGGGTTTTTTTTTATTTTTCTAAGTAAAGAAACTCAGCTTGGATGGCATGTTTTCAAGGATAATTTTCTTGATGATCCAAGTTCCTTTTCACTTTTCCTCCTTCATTAAAATGTTCCTCATTCTTCAAGCTTTCTTTCAATACCAAGAACACGCAATTTGGATTCCCGGAACTCAAGTTATGATGTTTCAAAGGCGAGAAAATGAAGTTTGTGTTGATGTAACGGGTTACCTCACCATGTAACCGGTTACATCACTGTTACTCAGCAAAAATGTCATGTTTGGGCTGATGTAGCCGGTTACCTCACCATGTAACCGGTTACATCACTGTTTTGACAGAAAATCAGCATTTTCAGCAACTTCTCTTTCATTTTTTGATCACTTGGTGTCATATGTGCAAGAAGGATCTAGAATGTTTCAAACTTGGTTCATTTTTCAATTTAATTCCATTTCCCTCCAAAATTTCAAACATTTCCATTCCTAATTCCACTCCTAATTTCCATTCCAAACACTAACCCATACTCCAAACCACATTTTGATTCCTAACCCAGGGGTTATTTAAATCAAATTGCTTCAAACCTCACTCATTCACTCTTATTTTTCACTCTCAATTTTCCAAATTCTCTCTCAATTCTCTCTCACATTTTCACTCTTAACCTCCATTTTTAACCTCACTTAGAGCTCTTCCATAGAGGTTAACAAGTTCTTCATTGGAACTTGTTTATTCTTGAGCTAAAGCCTCTCATTACCACTCCATTACTTGATTTCATTGGTGATTTTTGTTTGGATCCAGATCTGAAATTTTGAAGTGCTTATTTGAGTTGATTTTGAAGCAAGTTCATCACATTGCTAAGATCTTGAAGTTTCTTGCTAGGATCTTGGATTTCTTGCTTGGATTCATCAATTTTCGTTTGCAACACTTACCAAAGCAATTCTTCGCTTTATAGGTTGGTTAATTTCAGATCCATACTTGATTTAGCTTAATTTCAACTTTTACAATGTAGATCCATGGTTGTTGATATGTTTTGATTCATTTGATTGAATTTGATCATTGATGTTGATGGTTGTTTGATGTGATTGGTATCTGATTGTTGATATTTAATGTAATTTTCGTGATCAATTGCATGATTTATCATGTGAAAATTAAGTGTTAAGTGGTGGAAAAGTGATTCTGCATAAGTGTTGTCTTTGCTGTTTTTTTAGTGATGTAACGGGTTACTTCACCAGGTAACCGGTTACATCAGCCTGTCTGCACCATATTTGTGTTGTTTTTCAGTGATGTAACGGGTTACCTCACCATGTAACCGGTTACTTCACTACTGGTTTGGAAAATTCTTGTTTTCAAAGGCTGTTTTGACATGTTTTGATCCTCTAAGTTCCATGACTTTATGTGATGCAGATTTAGGGAATTTTCTTGAGATATTTCGTCTTATTTGATAGCATGTTTGCATTTCTTCAACACGCGATGCATTGATCTTCATGATGCATGACTAATTATGTTGCATTCTTGAGGCATTCTTCATGTGGCTTGTTTGTTCATGCTTGCTTTCTAGCTCTCGGTGCTTATTTTGCTTGATTCATGATACATGCTCATGTTTGCTTTCCATTCCATAAAATGCGTGTTCGTTTGAGATGATTAATTGTTGATAAATGAAATTCTTGAAGCATGCTCTCTTGTTGCATTGTGAATACATGTGCACACTAAATGTTTGATTTTTTGACAATTGCTTGTTGGTGTTGCATATTCAGGATATTTGATGTTAATACTTGTTTGTATGCATTATTGGTTGTTATATGCATGTTCATGCTCGTGTTTAATGACTTCATTGTTGAATACATTGCATGTTGTCTTAGTGTATACACTGTTGTTGTGCTGAACATAAGCTGTTAAATGTTGTTTTGGTCATTTGCTGCCTTTTACACCTATTCTGTTCTGAAGATAGGAGTTATTGAATGCTGTATTGTCATTTGCTGGATTTTACTGCTGTGTTGGTGCTGGAGCGCTGTTGTAGCTGATGTTTTTGGTTTATTTTCTTGGTTTTGGTTTGCTTTTGCATGTTTGCTTAGGATTCCCTAGTCCAACTTAATATTTGATTAAGCTTGGAGTAGGGTAGACATTAGGATTCAATCTATGTATGCTAATATTAGGTAGAATTCTCCCATTCTAACCTTAACCTTAGGGCCACCTTTGCATGACAACATTAGGATAGAATTCCCTTAGTGTTTTTCTTTTCAACTTTGAGTCTTCTCTTCTCATCCCATAACAAGTCTAAAACACTTAATAAATGCAATGAGCATTGTAGGCCATGAGCCTTAAGTATATAGGAAATGAAGAATGAGGGGTCTCCCTTCACTCTTCTAGAGTGTTTAGCATACGTCCCATTGGGGGCGACCATGCGACGCATTCGCTCCTATGTCATAGACTTTAGTGCAATGTGAGTTTCAAACTAACTTCAATTCACTTCTGTCTAAAAAACACAAACCAAATTCAAATCTTTTTCATCCTTCGGGATTGTTGGGTTTCAAATCATTTTCAGAAAATAGCATGTTACTTCCGTTTTGTCGCAAACAGGCATCGACCCTAACTGCCGGACGCGAACCTAACATCGCTCATAAAAAACACTTACCGACCCGTAGGTCGAACTACGACTGCTCTGATTTCCTCTCTCCCGTCCGATTGAGGATACGTAGGCACAAGACGACAATGTCTTGGTGAGCAACCTCCCCCTTTAGTGCGTAGTCCGTCGAACTACGTTAACTCTGATTCTTCGTTGGTGTCGCACCTCGAAAAAATCGCTTAACCGAAGACATGACCCTCGCGCGAAAGGCGCGAAAACGGTTCGACAGAGTCGCCACCGAACTTTATTTATCCCAAAAGAGGGAAAGGAAAATATCGAGAAAACCTTTAAGGAGGAGATAAGAACATGGTCGTCGCAACCACATTTCGGGTTTGGGAGTCGGTTACGTGAGAGGAAGGTATGCGCACCCCCTCACGTCCATTGTACTCAACCGGAACCTCTTAGTTCAAATTGTGAGGAATGTTAGCTAAGCTTGTTTGTTTTCTTCTCAATGGTAAACGCGAAACGATAAAACAAAGGGAAAAGATACTAAGGGGAAATAGGTGGTTTTAGGATAGGGTGCTCGGTAAGATCATCGCGACCTCGGGCCTACGTATGCTCATTCGGACGAGAATGAGAAATCAGAGCAATCGTAGTTCGACTACGGGGTTTGACGGAAAAAGATGGTAGTGTGGAAACGGGGGAAAAAGAAAAAGTGTGCTCGCCAAGATCATCGCAATCTTGTGCCTACGTATCTTTACTCGGACGAGAATAAAGAATCAGAGTAGTCGTAGTTCATGATACGCCCACGAAAGGAATAGGGTTAGGGTTTGAATTTTAGGAGACGAAAGATTGAATGACATACAACCCAATGGGCGTGCCTCAAGAGGATTCACTCAAGAATCCAAGGAATACTAGACTCCAAGAACTCAGTTCTTTCGTGAGTTGATTACGAAAATGTTTGACAATGATTAAGTGTTTTAAGACGAAAAGGTGAATGAACAACAACGCAAGGGGCGTGCCTCAAGAGCCATTCATTCGAAGATCCAAGGAATGCTAGATTCCAAGAATCTCCTCCTTTCGTAAGTCGATTAAGAAACACGTTTGAAAAAGATCAATTGGATAGGTTACGAAAAGAGGTGAGGATCGATACTAGTCTCTAGGGGTGCTCCTAGTAACAAATCCTACGAAACGTGCAAGTGTGCATTTGACGACGAGGCAAAAGGCACTTGACTTACGAGAATGTTTTAAAGAGTGGCTCGACGACGAGTCGAGGATTGGTTTGAAAATGATTTGGTTTGTTAAATGTTTTAGGGAGAATGACGATTATTCGATAAACGAGACGTCGGCCTCGCAACCAATTAATCGGGGCATTATTGGGATGCTAGATCCCAACGACACCTTTTTCATTCGATTGATATATGAAATATTGTTCGTTAGACGATGAAAGTACCACGTGGAATGCTAGACTCCAATGGCATTTCTTTGTCAAAATAGTTAAGACACGTGTTTTAGAAATGAAAGGTCGAATGATCACCACCCAAGGCGTGCGCCCTAAGAGCGGTCATTCAAGAACCCAAGAAGTGCTAGACCTCAAGAATTCAATTCTTTCGCGATTTAATTAAAAAACAATTTGAATGTGTGTGTTAAGTGGTTTTAATCGAAAATTAAATGCTTAGGCGTTTCGATAATTGTTAATGCGTTTGATTAAAATATGAAAAAATGAAATGGTTAGATAAACATGGTATGAATATGATATGGACAATATGATAAGAATATGAACAATAATAATCAAGATAATATTGACTTAAAATGAACAAGATATAATATAGACATAAAAATAAAGGTGGTCTCGTCTTAATCGAATTTAATCGAGAAATCGATAATCAACGATTTTTGACTTTCATTGACCAAAAGTGAAAATAAAAGAATATAAATCGAAATAGACATAAAAATCGGAAAACTAAGAAAGGTCTCATCTTTACTAAGATTTAAATCGAGAAATCGATAATCTTTAGTATTTGATTTTCATTGACCCAAAAATGAATAAAAGTGAAATAAAAAATATAGAAATGAAATAAAATCGAAAATGTCAAAAAAAAGAATAAAGGTCTCATCTTTATCAAGATTTAAAATCGAAAAAATCAAAAAATCTTGATATTTTGGTTTTCATGGACCCAAAATGAATAAAAATAATGAGAAAATGACAAAAATGAAATTAAATCGAAAAGGTATAGGAAAAAGAATAAAGGTCTCACCTTTATCGAGATTAAGTCGAGAAATCGACAAATCGTCGATGTTTGGTTTTCATTGACCCAAAATAAATGAATAAAAATAATGTAATGAAATAAATTGAAATAAAAAATAAATATGCCTCATATAAATCAAGATTTTGAATTGATTTGAGAAAATCAACTTTAATCAAGATATTTTTGATATCATTGGCCCAAAATCGAAATAAAATAATAATAATGAATAAATTGAAATAAATAAATAAATAAATGGTAGGCCTCAAATAAATCAAGATTGTAGATCTATTAAAAAAATCAAACAATCAAGAATCGTATTATATCATTGGCCACTACAATAAAAATTGAAAAAAAAACAAGAAGAGAAATCAGTTGAGAAAATTCAAAGATATTAAGAATTAATAAAAATTTAGAAGCTTAACAAAAATCTTTAGACATTAGATTAATAAAAATTAACAAGGAAGGGGGTTAAGATACGTGGTGAGTGTGTAGGAATCATTATGGGCCTAAGCCCATTCATCCATTCTTCGTGAAAACACCACACAGATGGGACAAAGAAACAAGGGTGGATAATAAAATAGAAAGAACAGGCTACAAGCCCATCAGCTGCCAACTAAAAACCTTTAAAACTAAACTACACGTTTAAAACAGAGAAACCTAACAAAACCAAGGCAATGTTAAAAAAACTACATCAGCAAGTTTCAAACTACGCAAATCAATACGGTCAACACACCCTTTTCAGAGCAAAACGAACATCCCAACCTCCTTCGCTGGATCTCTTTCAATCTCGCTTTTCAACCCTTCCGTTTCTCTTCTCGTTCGCGGTTTTAAACTCGTTCGCCTCCCTCAGGTTTGTGATTCGGCTCGTCTCGTCCTTGGTTTCGTCTCAAATTTCCTCTTCTTTTTCTATTATTCTGTTCGATTTCTGGGTCGGATTTGTGAAGTGGGTTGTTGTTGTTTGTGAGAGGTTTGCGGTTTGGGAGAAAAGAACCAGGAAGAGTTTGTTGTTATTGTTTGGTTTAATGAAGGTTGGAGGAGTTATTTGTAGAATGGTTGAAGAGTGTTGATGAAAGTTATTGTTGATTTGAGGTTGAGGTTATGCGATGTTGTTGGTCTTGTTATGGAAGTTTTGGGGTTTAATGAGCATGGAGAGGCAAGGATTCGTGGCAGCTAGGGTCTTCATGAGAGTGAATAGGAGGCCTGATTTATAGGAGTGGAGAGGGGTGAAATTGGGAGAAAAAGTGTGAGCTGGAAATTTGTTGGTTTTGGTTCGTACGATAATGGTTGCAGGTCATGGTCGGTGCGGTTGTGAAGGTTTGTCGATTTGTACGAGTTTTGTTGGGTGGTTGTTGTCGCAGGCTGGGGTCTTTTTTGGTGATTTTGGGGCGCAGTTCAAGTGGTGCAGCAAACAGGTTTTGGAGTGTAGTAGAAAACAGGTTGTCACCTTGATGTGGGCCTTGGTTTAAAGTGTAGCATTTTTCTATTTTCTTTTGTTGTAATAAGATGATAATAAGCTTTGATTAGGATGACATGGATTTGTAAAATGAAGATGGGCCTTATTGAATGGATGATATGGATTTATAATTGACTTATTTTTTTGAAATGTGGATAAAAACGAATTTAGAAAATGGATAGTGAAAATGGTTAATAGATAAATGAAATGGGATTAGAAAAGCGAATAATTGAAATGCATTGATAAAAATAAAATGGACATTAAATGGATTGAAAGAGAGTGGATTCTTATGAATATTTGAAAATGGGTATGAAATGCTTAGGAATGGTTTAAAAGAACAAAGATGGTTTAGAAATGGATATTTAAATGGATGAATGATAAAAAAAATATGACTTAAAAATAAAAAAAGGATAAGAAATAAAAGAGAGATGAAGTTGAAGACCACATATTTTTTTGGATTTTTCTGAATATGGTTAGTGGATGGATAGTACAGATGAAATATATACGGGTAGGACAAATTTGGGGTATGACAGATGCCCCTATCTAATTGGTTTAGACCGAGTTAGATGAACTGATACGGCGTTCATCTTTCGAGGTAGAAGACAATTAGATATAAAGAAGACCACGAATTTGTCCAAAGAGAAAGAAAATGCTTGGGAGGTGGAATAACTGATCAATGTTAACCCTCGAGTAGACACTGAGAACTAGCAAAGATCGTTATCACCAAAAGGATGATAACAGGAGAATCTGACACCAAAAGGATGGCAGACCTATCACCAAAAGGATGATAGTAAACACACGTACACAGACCCTTCCACCAAAAGGATGAAAATGAGGTCAAAGTCTGCTATTACCAAAAGAATAATAGGGCAAACACACACACAGACCCTTCCACCAAAAGGATGAAAATGAGGTCAAAGCCTGCTACTACCAAAAGGATAATAGGGCACACACACACGCAGACCCTTCCACCAAAAGGATGAAAATGAGGTTAAAACCTGCTATTACCAAAAGGATAATAAGGCACACACAGACCCTTCCACCAAAAGGTTGAAAATGAGGTCAAAGCCTGCTATTACCAAAAGGATAATAGGGCACACACACACACACGGACCCTTTCACCAAAAGGATGAAAATGAGGTCAAAACCTGCTATTACCAAAAGGATAATAGGGCACACACACAGACCCTTCCACCAAAAGGATGGAAATGAAGTCACAGTCTGCTATTACCAAAAGGATAATAAGGCGCACACACAGAGACCCTTTCACCAAAAGGATGAAAATGAGGTCAAAGCCTGCTATTACCAAAAGGATAATAGGGCACACACGCACACAGACCCTTTCACCAAAAGGATGAAAATGAGGTCAAAACCTGTTATTACCAAAAGGATAATAGGGCATACACACACAGACCCTTCCACCAAAAGGATGGAAATGAGGTCACAACCTGCTATTACCAAAAGGATAATAGGGCACACACACACAGACCCTTTCACCAAAAGGATAAAAATGAGGTCACAGCCTGCTATTACCAAAAGGATAATAGGGCACACACACACACAGACCCTTCCACCAAAAGGATGGAAATGAGGTCACAACCTGCTATTACCAAAAGGATAATAGGGCACACACACACACACACACAGACCCTTTCACCAAAAGGATGAAAATGAGGTCACAGCCTGCTATTACCAAAAGGATAATAGGGCACACACACAAACCCTTTCACCAAAAGGATGAAAATGAGGTCACAGCCTGCTATTACCAAAAGGATAATAGGGCACACACACACAGACCCTTCCACCAAAAGGATGAAAATGAGGTCAAAGCCTGCTATTACCAAACGGATAATAGGGCACACACACACAGCCTGCTACTACCAAAAGGATAGTATGGCACACACACACACACAGACCCTTCCACCAAAAGGATGGAAATGAGGTCAAAGCCTGCTATTACCAAAAGGATAATAAGGCACACACACACAACCTTCTACTACCAAAAGGATAGTATAACACACACACAACCTGCTATTACCAAAAAGATAATAGGGAACACACACAAAGGCTGTCACTCACCAAAAGGATGACACACAGACCAAGGGTTTATGGATCGGCGACACCAAAAGAATGACGGATCAAAACAAGCTACTACCACCAAAAGGATGATAGGAACTTCTTATTCGTGAGGACCAACATCAAAAGGATGAAGGTTGAATTGACATGGTTTCGGCTATCACTAAAAGGATGATAGAAAAGTTTTTATTTTAGGGTTACCAGCACCAAAAGGATGTAGGTTGAATTGAGTTGATTGGGTTTGGCTATCACCAAAAGGATGATAGTAAGGCAATTGACAAAAGGTCAAGTTTGCTGGGGATGTGATGAGATTCATTTGGAGACATCAACAAAAGGTTGAAGTAAAGAAATCAATGAGGAGAGCCCACGAAAAGGAAAGGGAAATAGTGAAAAATGGAGAAGGTAACCCGCCAAGATCTACGCAATCTTGTGCCTACGTATCTTTACTCGAACGAGAATAAAGAATCAGGGCAGTCGTAGTTTGACTTGAAGAAAAGATTCAATGAGGAACGCCCACTGACTCGGAGGAATGTTTATTGGTTGGGATGAGGATGACGACCTCAGGAACAAAAGGTTGAGGAACACAACCCAATGAGGAATGCACACTGACTTGCTTGGAGATCACAGCTTCATCAACAGAAGGTTGAAGACTTTCATGAGGAACACCCATGAACTTGAAGAAGATGCCCCTGACTGGGCAGAAGGTTGCTTTGAGATCTTGTCTTGATCAACAAAAGGTTGAACCAACTTCGTGAGGAACGCCCACGGATTTGCAGGAGATGCCCTTGGCTGGGCTGAAGATCGTCTTGGAATAACTTTGTGAAGAACGTCCACGGATTTGATAAAGATGCCCCTGCCTGGGCTGAAGGTCATCTTGCAGTCTCGAGATTGATCCTGGATCTTACGCATGTATGAATGCTTGATTTTGTAATGATGTTCCATGTCGAATGCAAATGCAAATGCAAATGCAAATGCAAATGCTGACGCGCTGAGATGCAAGTGCTGGGGGAGTATGATTGGTTTTTTTTGGGTATGCATATGATGCAAATGATGTTTATGATGACGAATGCGATGCATATGATTGCAAACGGGTGATTGGATATGTTGATAAGGGTGCCAACATAGTGGACTTTTGGGTAGTTGCCAATGAGGATTAGACTTTTGGGCGGTGGAAGGGATTTGATTTCCTCGATACTCAGTCTGTTTGAAGACACCATGATTGAAGCAGACAAAGATGACTTCACAACTCGTGCTTGATGATCAGGGTAGCCTGCTTGTTCAACTTGAAGATACAAAGGGATCTGCCTGCTGCAATGGATCTTGCCCCAGTCTGAACATGGTAATGGTCTGCCCCTGATTAACCAGTTCTTAAGTGATTTGATCTACAGACGTTGATCTTTGATGAAATGACTTGCCCCTGATTGAGCTGTTGAGAGATTTGCCCCTGATTGAGCGGCTGAATGATTTGCCCCAGCTTGCGGGTTTGAGGTAGTCTTGCTTCGGGTTGGCACCACTGAAAGTTCAAGTTCCTCTTTGATTGCCCCTTGTTGAAGTGTCTTGGATATCTAGCACTGATTTGCAGTTAAAATTTGCATATTCACAAATGGTAATCTTAATGCAATATTCATGCAAGTTTTGGAACAGAGTCGTTTATTGGAGTGTCGTGATATTGTGAGACGAATGGACCGTTAGCCCAAACGTGTACTGATTTTGATGGTGTGAAAGATATAGCAAGGAGAATGACACCAATGTTGAATATTAGCAAATATGGGGAGTCAGTTTACGCAACCTTGCAATAGTATTCTTTCAGAATAAACCTCGCCTCAATTAGGTCTTTCGAGGGTTGTAACGTGGTCTGGTTTACGGTTTAGGAAACAAAGGATATAAGGCTCAAAGTATAATTTGTACCCACCCCTTCTTCGTGATGACTTCCAATCCTACGTTTAGTTAATTCTGCACATGTTTGTCTTCCAAAAGGTTTGACGGTGTAAGAGTGATGGCTCAAGGTTTGCTCGAACTGGCAGTCACCTTATTTTGTTTTTGATGGGTGTCAGTGCCCCTTGATTTGGACATGGTGGTCACTGAATCTTATTTTGTTTTTGTTGAGGATTCGAGGGCTTCTTTTGATTTTGCTTTTAATCCCTATCTTTTGCATGGACTGATTTTGCTTGTCGAGTCCATTAGGGTTGCCTTGATTTTTGCCTAAGTCTCCCTTTAGGTGCTTGACTTAGCAGGCTTTTGATTTTTGTTTTTGTTTTTGTTTTTGTTGGAGGGTGGTGAATGCCAAGTCATGGGTATTGATGAACAAATGTCTCTTGGAATTTTGCTTTGTGATTTTGGTGTGTAGTTAGGATTAACTGAACACTACCCTGCCCCAGGTTGAATGTAAGGGTTTAAATATCCGAAGGAAACTACTACTTCTAGGCTCGAAGTGGTTTACTAGGGATTAACTCCTTGTCTCTCCAGTGTTTAGGGGGATTAAAATAATGCATGTACATCATCGGCTGGATTTTATCTGAAAGCATACGGTTTGCAATTATGGGTATTTCGTTTTCATCATCCTCCCCCAAATTATTGCTAAACAATAGTTGATAAAGAGAGTGAAGTGAATAAATGTGTCGGTGTTTTACAGTAAATGGAAAAAATGAGTGAATACGACATAACTGATTCAAAACATGCATAGTCACTACATTAAGAAAACCAAATACAAACGACAATGTTCAAAGCATACAGTACTTAAACAAATAAAGACGAAAAATACAAGAATGCAAATGATGGGATGGCAACATGACTGCCTTCTTCGGGGAATGAACTTGACTTGATGCTGGCACTAGTTTGGCGGCGGCAAAGGGTTGTTGATGACATTAGGAGCCCTCCCATTGAATGTGAGAAACTTTGAGTCGATCATGTCTTAAACCTTGTGTTTGAAAGCTCTGCAGTCCTCGATCATATGCCCTGGAGCACCCTTATGAAACTCGCAATGAGCATTAGCATCATAATCTGGAGGAATGACAGTTGGAGGAGCCAAGTCTCTGGGAGTAACAACCCTCCTTTCCAGCAACTGAGCAAAGATCTGAGCATATGACGTAGGTAGGCGATCAAAGTCTCTATCAGACCTCCTTGTCCTCTGTTGATTAGGCTGACGTTGCTGAGCAACTCTCTGTTGTTGATGTTGAGGAGGATACTGATACCCTTGCTGATTGTAGGATTGTTGATGAGGAGCTTGTTGTTGAGGCATTGGAGCTTGAATAACTTGAACAGTTGGCTGATAAGGCATCAGAGCATATTGCGCAGCAGCAACATACGGATACTGGAAGTATGGCATTTGAAAAGGCATTGGAGCGGGAGCTTGTGGAGCTTGCCCTTTCTGAGCATAGACAACATTTGTTTCACCCTCTTTTTTCTTGTATCCATTGTTGAAAGGTTTCTTGGCTTGAGACTGGCTGCTAGAACCCCTTTGGATATTTCCGCTCTTCAGACCCTCTTCGATTCTCTCACCGACAATCACCAAATCAGAGAATCCAGCAGAAACATTACCAATCAATTTCTCATAGTATTGGCCTTGCAAAGTACCCATGAAGATGTCAATCAGTTCACGATCAATAAGAGGTGGATGCACCCTTGCAGCTAACTCTCTCCAGCATTGTGTGTACTCCTTAAAGGATTCGTTGTCCTTTTGAGCCATACTCTGAAGTTGAGTACGATTCGGAGCAAGGTCAGTGTTGTATTTGTATTGCTTGACAAATGCATCAACTAAATCATCCCAAGTGCGCACATTGCTACGCTCAAACTGCATATACCATTCGAGTGATGCCCCAGACAAGCTGTCTTGGAAGCAATGGATCATCAGATTTTCGTCTTTGGCATAGGCAGCCATCTTGCGGCAGTGCATCCTTAGATGCATGTGGGGACAATTGAGGCCTTTGTACTTCGGGAACTCCTGCATCTTGAACTTGGGAGGAATGACAACATCTGGCACCAAGCACATTTCTAGAGCGTTCAGAGATTTTGAGTTGCGCCCCTCCATGACTCGGAGTTTCTTAGCTAGATCACGACACATCTTGATAGCTTCAGAATCCTGAGCAGCAGTAGAATTTACAATTGGGATGGTAGCATGATAGTTTTGTACCTCATCATACTGATCTACCAGATTTTCTTCAGCGTGAGGAATAGGAATCTGAGTGACAACAGGTTGGGCTTGCGGAATGGCACCACCAGTGACTCCTGGGGTTAGAAGTGGTTGAGACATGGCTCCTTCAGCGGCAGGAGTGAAGTTTATTGGTATCCCATAATTGATAGGGTTAGGAACAGGAACTGAGAACCTCGAGGGTGACCCTTGAATCTGTGCATTGTTGTTGGCGGCAGCGGCTTCACGCAGTTCTTCTTCCCTTCTGGCCATCATGATGGCTTTAAGAATCTGGTTAATCTTTCCCTTCATAGAGTCCAACTCCTCTCTGAAGGCAGCTTGCTCTTGCTGAATCTGCTCCATCGTTCTTCTTGTGTTGGCTCGAGTTGCGTACTGGTGTCGAGGAATCAGCTTGATTTACTGGAGATGAAGGAAGGAGAAATGAGTTTCGGCTTGTTGAAATGAAATGCAAGATGCATAACTGATGCAATGCAATGCAATGACATGTATGCAATGCAAGATGCAAGATCCAGGATCGCAGATCACAGGTTCAAACATTTATGAGGTTGGCCATCACGGGTAGATGACGAAAGTTTCTGATTAAAGAAACCCTATAGGTAGGCTCTATGAGGAAAGTTCTAGGTTTTTTACCCATAAACCCACTCACAGGATAGTTTCTACGTTGATGGATAAGGTTCCCAGGATTACGGACACTAATTGCATCAATGTCACGCAACAGGCTAGCTGCATTACGACGAGAATGACGACAAGGTCTCCCCTGAGCGGGGTCTTCATGCTAGGCGCACAAGGAGCGAGTCCTTGGAGACTAACACTACACGACCACCAATATAGAACTTGGTTCTAAGAGTGGTTCATAGAGTCACGGACCCTTAATGAATCAAGTCGTGCAACAGGCTAGCTGCGTTACAACAGGATCTACGAAAAGCTCTACTCTAGGGGAGCTTTCATGCTAGGCACGCAAGGAGCGAGTCCTTGGGGACTAACACTATTCGACATCCAATTCTAAACTATGTGTTCTCTCTGCTTTTACCAAAGCTCGGGTGTAGAGCTTTACTCATGATATCATCCCTAGATCCAACAGCCAAGAACAATAGGAGAAAGCAATAAGAGAACAAATACGTAAACGAGAAACATGCAAACAAAGATAACCCTCCTCACAAATCGCTCTAAGATAGGCTTGACTCTCTCTTGCATGGAGCAAATGTCCCCAGCAGAGTCGCCATCTGTCGCACCTCGAAAAAACCACTTAATCAAAGACACGACCCTCGCGCGAAAGGCGCGGAAAACGGTTCGACAGAGTCGCCACCGAACTTTATTTATCCCAAAAGAGGGAAAGGAAAATATCAATAAAACCTTTAAGGAGGAGATAAGAACATGGTCGTCGCAACCACATTCCGGGTTCGGGAGTCAGTTACGTGAGGGGAAGGTATGCGCACCCCCTCACGTCCGTTGTACTCAACGGGAACCTCTTAGTTCGAATTGTGAGGAATGTTAGCTAAGCTTGTTTGTTTTCTTCTCAATGGTAAACGCGAAACGATAAGACAAAGGGAAAAGATACTAAGGGGAAATGGGTGGTTTTAGGATAGGGTGCTCGGCAAGATCACCGCGACCTCGGGCCTACGTATGCTCATTCGGACGAGAATGAGAAATCAGAGCAATCGTAGTTCGACTACGGGGTTTGACAGAAAAAGATGGTAGTGTGGAAACGGGGGAAAAAGAAAAAGTGTGCTCGCAAAGATCATCGCAATCTTGTGCCTACGTATCTTTACTCGGATGAGAATAAAGAATCAGAGTAGTCGTAGTTCGTGATACGCCCACGAAAGAAATAGGGTTAGGGTTTGAATTTTAGGAGACGAAAGATTGAATGACATACAACCCAAGGGGCGTGCCTCGAGAGCATTCACTCAAGAATCCAAGGAATACTAGACTCCAAGAACTCAGTTCTTTCGTGAGTTGATTACGAAAATGTTTGACAATGATTAAGTCTTTTAAGACGAAAGAGTGAATGAACAACAACCCAAGGGGCGTGCCTCAAGAGCCATTTATTCGAAGATCCAAGGAATGCTAGATTCCAATAATCTCCTCCTTTCGTAAGTCGATTAAGAAAAACGTTTGAAAAAGATTGAATTGGATAGGTTACGAAAAGAGGTGAGGATCGATACTAGTCCCTAGGGGTGCTCCTAGTAACAAATCCTACGAAACGTGCAAGTGTGCATTTGACGACGAGGCAAAAGGCACTTGACTTACGAGAATGTTTTGAAGAGTGGCTCGACGACGAGTCGAGGATTGGTTTGAAAATGATTTGGTTTGTTAAATGTTTTAGGGAGAATGACGATTATTCGATAAACGAGACATCGGCCTCGCAACCAATTAATCGGGCCATTATTGGGATGCTAGATCCCAACGACACATTTTTCATTTGATTGATATATGAAATATTGTTCGTTAGATGATGAAAGTACCACGTGGAATGCTAGACTCCAATGACATTTCTTTGTCCAAATAGTTAAGACGCGTGTTTTAGAAATGAAAGGTCGAATGATCACAACCCAAGGTGTGCGCCCTAAGAGCGGTCATTCAAGAACCCAATAAGTGCTATACCTCAAGAATTCAATTCTTTCGCGATTTAATAAAAAAACGATTTGAATATGTGTGTTAAGTGGTTTTAATCGAAAATTAAATGCTTAGGCGTTTCGATAATTGTTAATGCGTTTGATTAAAATATGAAAAAATGAAATGGTTAGATAAACATGGTATGAATATGATATGGACAATATGATAAGAATATGAACAATAATAATCAAGATAATATTGACATAAAATGAACAAGATATAATATCGACATAAAAATAAAGGTGGTCTCGTCTTAATCGAATTTAATCGAGAAATCGATAATCAACGATTTTTGACTTTCATTGACCAAAAGTGAAAATAAAAGAATATAAATCGAAATAGACGTAAAAATCGGAAAACTAAGAAAGGTCTCATCTTTACTAAGATTTAAATCGAGAAATCGATAATCTTTAGTATTTGATTTTCATTGACCCAAAAATGAATAAAAGTGAAATAAAAAATATAGAAATGAAATAAAATCGAAAATGTCAAAAAAAAAAAGAATAAAGGTCTCACCTTTATCAAGATTTAAAATCGAAAAATCGATAAATCTTGATATTTTGGTTTTCATGGACCCAAAATGAATAAAAATAATGAGAAAATGACAAAAATGAAATTAAATCGTAAAGGTATAGGAAAAAGAATAAAGGTCTCACCTTTATCGAGATTAAGTCGAGAAATCGACAAATCGTCGATGTTTGATTTTCATTGACCCAAAATAAATGAATAAAAATAATCTAATGAAATAAATTGAAATAAAAAATAAATAGGCATCATATAAATAAAGATTTTGAATCGATTTGGGAAAATCAACTTTAATCAAGATATTTTTGATATCATTGGCCCAAAATCGAAATAAAATAATAATAATGAATAAATTGAAATAAAAAAATAAATAAATGGTAGGCCTCAAATAAATCAAGATTGTAGATCTATTAAAAAAATCAAACAATCAAGAATCGTATTATATCATTGGCCACTACAATAAAAATTGAAAAAAAACAAGAAGAGAATCAGTTGAGAAAATTCAAAGATATTAAGAATTAATAAAAATTTAGAAGCTTAACAAAAATCTTTAGACATTAGATTAATAAAAATTAACAAGGAAGGGGGTTAAGATACGTGGTGAGTGTGTAGAAATCATTATGGGCCTAAGCCCATTCATCCATTCTTCGTGAAAACACCACACAGATGGGACAAAGAAACAAGGGTGGATGATAAAATAGAAAGAACAGGCTACAAGCCCATCAGCTGCCAACTAAAAACCTTTAAAACTAAACTACACGTTTAAAACAGAGAAACCTAACAAAACCAAGGCAATGTTAAAAAAACTATATCAGCAAGTTTCAAACTACGCAAATCAATACGGTCAACACACCCTTTTCAGAGCAAAACGAACATCCCAACCTCCTTCGCTGGATCTCTTTCAATCTCGCTTCTCAACCCTTCCGTTTCTCTTCTCATTCGCGGTTTTAGACTCGTTCGCCTCCCTCAGGTTTGTGATTCGGCTCGTCCTTGGTTTCGTCTCAAATTTCCTCTTCTTCTTCTATTATTCTGTTCGATTTCTGGGTCGGATTTGTGAAGTGGGTTGTTGTTGTTTGTGAGAGGTTTACGGTTTGGGAGAGAAGAACCAGGAAGAGTTTGTTGTTATTGTTTGGTTTAATGAAGGTTGGAGGAGTTATTTGTAGAATGGTTGAAGAGTGTTGATGAAAGTTGTTGTTGATTTGAGGTTGAGGTTATGCGATGCTGTTGGTCTTGTTATGGAAGTTTTGGGGTTTAATGAGGATGGAGAGGCAAGGATTCGTGGCGGCTAGGGTCTTCATGAGAGTGAATAGGAGGCCTGATTTATAGGAGTGGAGAGGGGTGAAATTGGGAGAAAAAGTGTGAGCTGGAAATTTGTTGGTTTTGGTTCGTACGATAATGGTTGCAGGTCATGGTCGGTGCGGTTGTGAAGGTTTGTCGGTTTGTACGAGTTTTGTTGGGTAGTTGTTGTCGCAGGCTGGGGTCTTTTTTGGTGATTTTGGGGCGCAGTTCAAGTGGTGCAGCAAGCAGGTTTTGGAGTGTAGTAGAAAACAGGTTGTCACCTTGATGTTGGCCTTGGTTTGAAGTGTAGCATTTTTCTATTTTCTTTTGTTGTAATAAGATGATAATAAGCTTTGATTAGGATGACGTGGATTTGTAAAATGAAGACGGGCCTTATTGAATGGATGATATGGATTTATAATTGACTTGTTTTTTTGAAATGTGGATAAAAACGAATTTAGAAAATGGATAGTGAAAATGGTTAATAGATAAATGAAATGGGATTAGAAAAGCGAATAATTGAAATGCATTAATAAAAATAAAATGGACACTAAAAGGATTGAAAGAGAGTGGATTCTTATGAATATTTGAAAATGGGTATGAAATGCTTATGAATGGTTTAAAAGAACAAAGATGGTTTAGAAATGGATATTTAAATGGATGAATGATAAAAAAAATATGACTTAAAAATAAAAAAGGATAAGAAATAAAAGAGAGATGAAGTTGAAGACCACATATTTTTTTGGATTTTTCTGAATATGGTTAGTGGATGGATAGTACAGATGAAATATATACGGGTAGGACAAATTTGGGGTATGACAGTTGGTCCACGAAGATACGTAGGCATAGGATTGCAATAATCCTTGCGAGTCCGTTTTTGTTTTTCCCTTTCCCGTTTCCGTTTAGCAGTAGGCTTTAGATAGCTCACCCTTTGATTAGACAACAAGCGTGGATCCCATCGAGTACGATGGACGCGTGGAGGTGCTAATACCTTCCCCTCGCGTAACCGACTCCCGAACCCGGACTATGGTTGCGATGACCATGTCTTTCCCGTCCTTCAGGTTTTCTTCGATCGTTTCCTTTCCATGCGTTGGGATAAATAACGTTCGGTGACGACTCTTCTGTTCTGTTTCCGCCGGTTATTTTTCGCAGTTGCGACACAAGTAACCTCACTTTTCTTGATTTTTCTTGATGGATGATGATCCAAATCACTAGTTGTCATTGTTCTTGGCTTAAAGAAGCCATGTTTGTCAAAAAATTCCAAAAGTCAAACTTGGTTTTGATCACAGTTGACTTTTTATACCAGATGAATTTTGAACTTTGTGATTCTTTATGAAATCAAGTCATTGGGCTAAATTAAACCTAATGGATGGATTCCATAAGTGTTTTAGAGTCTCTTGACTCATGTCCCATGGTTTGAGATCATGTCTTGGTCAAAAGTCAAAGGCATGGTTGACTTTTTTCTCAGTAACCCTAGTTTGTGGTCCAGATGAATTTGAATCCTTGCATTGCTTGTGAATTAAGTTATCAATTCAATCTTGTGAATGGATTAATATGATGTTTTTGAGGTCCTTAAAGCATGTCTTGAGGTCTTGGCTCATGCTTTGATCCAAAAGTCAACTTGGGGTTGAATTAGGTCAAAACCCTAATTCTTGATTTTTGATGAATGCACCCCCTGAGGTTATTTTGAACTTATGAATGGACTCATAAGGTTCTTTTGTGCTTCTTTAATCACATAATTAAGTATTGGCTCATGCCTAGATGAAAATTTCTCTCTGGAGGCCTTGGTCGACCAAAACCCTAATTTGGTGATACTGGTGACCTTGAGGCTTGATCAACTTGGAATGTTGCATTCTTGTGCTTGATTCTAGATGTAGGAGACCTCTTAATCATTCATAGTTGTTTGAGAGGCTTGGCAAGTTTAAGATCATGTCAATTCTTGATTGATCATTTGCCTGAATGCTCTGAGAGGGCTTAAAAACCCTAATCCTTGGTTGAGGTGAATGCCCATCAATCTTTGGGAGGATTGATGAGGCATGAAGGTACATCCATATTGTGGTGATAATTTGCACAATGATGTAAAGTCTTGTGGTTACTAATTTAGGGTATGACAGTTCCGTTCCCCATTGGTATTAGTTACAGGCCATGTTTTCGATAAGCTAGTAAGCTTCATTGAAGGATTTTCCATTCAGGCTCCCCCAGCAACAACGTCTATGGCCTGCCTTGTGTTGCAGAGTAGACCATTATAGAAGGTATGGATAATGCACCATTTCTCTAATCCATGGTGAGGACATAATATCATCATGTCTTTATATCTTTCCCATGCTTCAAAAAGTGATTATTCTTCGGTTTTTTTAAACGTAGTTATGTGATTTCTCAGCACTACCATCTTGCTTGGTGGGAAATATCTTGCTAAGAATACCTTATTGAGTCCATTCCAAGTAGTAATTGAGTCTACATGTAGAGACTGTAGTCAAATGAAAATAGACGTAGTCAAATGGCTTATGGATCGACACCATTACTCTTTAACGTGTCTGCATATTGTACAAACACTGACAAATGAAGTTTTATGTCCTCGGTGGGATTTCCAGAGAACTCGTTCTGTTACACGATTTGTAGCAAAGACGATTTCAATTCAAAATTGTTCTCCTGGATTGCAGGTAGAACAATGCTTGAGCGTGGCTCGTCTTAAGATGGAACGACATAGTCCTTAAGATGACGGTTGTCTGGTACAGCCATAGGAGACAATATGGCTCGGTATTGTTCAATCTTGCATTTTATGCGAATAAAACGCTATACTTCATCGATCAGTTTTCTTACTCGTTTCCTTTTGAGCTAGTGCTTGGCATTCAACCGACGAATAAAAAGGAAAAAATTACCTTAATCTATACAGCGCAATAACAAAGTTACGATATTGGCTAAATTGGTCCCCAGCAACGACGCAAAAAACTTGATGCGCTCTGCAAGTGCACGAAATATATTAGAATAATACAAAAGGTTGTCGAACCCACAAAGACCAATAATCTATCTACCACTATCTATTATTGCTATGTAAATCTAAGGCTAATCGAATTTTGTTTGAGAACAAATGAAAAAAACTACTTTGATAATTAAATTAAACGGATACCGAAATGTAATTTCCGATGTACCTTCGAGACTCATATAAAATTCAACATTTTGTTTGGTTTTAAACTATTTTTTGGAGGAATTACTATTTTAAAAACACCACTCACTTTCGCGCAGCCAGTGTTGTGTTTCAGAAATGTAATTGCCATGATGCCGCTCCGCAAGTTATAATTTCGAAATAATTTTTGAAAATCAATAAGTCCTAATTAATTAATAAAGCATTGTCGCTGTTTTTAGATATTAAAAATTCAAATTTTATGATCGAATACCGATTGTTATCAGTAAGTGTATATATATATTATCACGGTGAGAATCGGATACCAAAGCTATCAGATCAGCTTGGCTCACAAAGCAATGCTATCACCACCGAACTTTTATTTTATCCAAGGGAAGGGATAAAAGATCGAACAAAAACCCTAAGTAAAATGCAAAAAAAAGCAAGTCCTAAAGCTAAGCAAAAAGAGATCAAAGGTACGGGGGTTGGCTATACTAAAAGAATGTACTAGCACCCTAAGCATCTGTAGTACTCTACAGGAACCTCTTGAAGTATTTGTGTTTTGACTAAAATTGTTTGCTAAGGTAAGAATGGGTAATAACAAGAAAAAGGTGAAAAAAGAAAAAGGTAGCTCGCTAGGATCTCGCAATCCTATGCCTACGTATCCTTAATAGGAAGTCAGAGCAATTGTAGTTCAGAACTACGATGTAAAAATGAAAAGAGTGTGAAAAAAGAAAAGGTTGCTCACTAGAATCTCGCAATCTTATGCCTACGTATTCTCAAAAGGAACTTGAGAAATCAGAGTGTCTGTAGTTCTTGGAACTACGAGTTGCCAAATTCTAAGAACCAAGAACAACAAAGACAAGTAACGAATAAACGAGGGACGTGCACAATGACAATACGTCAACATACAATCGCTTCCCTTAGATTAGGTCAACAAGGCATAGAAATAAAGCAACAAATACATGGAAGAACATCATGAAAATGGCAAGCATCAAAGACACAAACACAGAATACACATGGAAAGACATCATGGTAATCAGACAGCAAATAAAATCAATAACGGACACGACAAAGCATCGTTAATAAAACATAGCTACATGACAAAACATCGTGTAAAAACAACGGACATTATCAACAACGGTCACGACAAAACATCGTGAATAAATAGGAACGAAATACATGGGAAAACATCATGCAATCGGCAATAACATATATACTTATAGCAAAACATCGTGTAATGAAAGTAACAGATACATGGAAAAGATATCATGTAAAAGTTAGCAAAGAATCAACAATAATATTACCACACATTTATTCACATATTTACAATATTTACATCATATAATATGGGAAGGTGCCAAAAAAATGATAAATGGGTCTAACGTATACGAGAAAGGCCTAATCCTTAATCATAAATCACTTATAATGATAATAATATATATATATATATATATATATATATATATATATATATATATATATATATATACACACACACAAATTGTAAAAGGAATAAGTCAAATAAGAAATAATAATAAAACTAGGATTGACTTTTCAAACCTAAAAAAAAAGGTTGCCAACTTTTGCTATTTCATTATTCTGCATAAATAAAACATCACTTCTCCTATAACTACTATGAACATTAACACACGGCCCTACCCCTCTTTTTATCAACATCTCATCATTTTTTTAAAACTCAAAACAATCAAAATATTAATCACATCAAAAACTCAGGCAGAACCAAAAGAAAAATCCAGTCATGAACGAAACGTAATTGAACAAAAATAAAACATTTCATGAACCGTATAATCAGAGGGTAATAGAAAAAAGTCAAATCAAAATGTTACCGGTAAAAGCAGTTCCGATCATATGCGCATAACAAAAACTCCATTACTAAACTTACTGATCTGACTCACAAGTATGAATTCACTGGCCCGACTCACATCACAGGGAGATCTCGAGAGTAATGAATTAATGATGAGAAGCACGACGATGTGTGATGACTGTCGTGTAGATGTATCGTCGGGGGAGAGAAACTTGCGTGCGGTTTGTGGAGGTACGATGGACGTCGTTGTTGGAGAGGTGTACGAAACTTGTAGCTCGCCGACACAGTGGTTTTAAGATTGCACGGTGAAGGAGCAACTTTGGGGTGTGATGGTGTTGAAATGCTTGATGAAGGAGGTGAAGGTGAGAGTGTTTGTGGTGTGAGTAGAAGGTGGCGAATGCGAAGGAAGGTAAAGATGAGTTGATGAAGAAGTTATGAATGGAGAGGGATTATAGTAGAAACAGTAGGTTCATGGTTGTATGCAGCAAAATAAATATAGCATGAGGTGTGGGGATGGTGGGTGATATTGATGAAGGAAAAATTGAGATTTCTATGGAAAGTACAGAAGGTGAGTTATTGTTGGAAGTGAAGTGAATGAAGGAAAGTGTGGTGTCTGCGAATTCTTTGTTTATAAGCAGTGAAAAAAATGACTTGTGTATTGTAGGGAGTGGCGATGGAGAGATAAAGGAAAAATGGAGGGGAAGTATGAAGTGTTGTAGGGAGTGTATTATGGTATTCTTTTTCAATTCATGTGAGAGAGTGGTGCGCAGGAAAATGAAGTCTCTCTTTTTTATCTTATGCACAGAGAGTTGTTCTAGGTGTGGAGTATGTTTTCTTTTGGTTTTTCTGTGTACAAATAATGAAAGGATGATGAAGTGTGCTATGGTAATAAAATAGCAATTTTCTTAATATTTTTTTTCATCATGTCAGTGGTCCTTGCGTTTTTATAAAGAGAGAGTAGTATGTGGTAGCATTTTTTTCATGAAAGTGGGTCCACGTTTGAAAGTATTAGCATGAGGTGAAAATGAAACATTAATGAGAGAGAGAGAGAGAGAGAGAGAGGTAAAAAAGATGTGTCAGGGAGCCTAAGCAGGCAGGTAGTATCAAACAATAAAAAGGTGGTATGCGTCTGTGGTAACAGGTGCAGGAAGGAGTAGATATACATTTTGTGTAAGATTACTACAAAAATGAAGAAGAACAAATTTTTTTTACCCTTAGTTATTAAGTTTTGCCTATAATAGATAAAAAACAAAAACTTTAAATATTAAAATATTAATAATAAAAAGATTAAATAAAAGAGATAAACTATTTTAAATTAAAAAATTGATAAAATAAGAGGATTAGTAATTAAAAATTGAAGTAAAATCGGTAAAAAAAAATGAATAATTTGACTGCTATCAAAGTGCTCGAAAAAAATAAAACGAATATACCAAAATGATCAGCGCGAAATATACGTATTGGAAAAATACAACGTTTGGTCAAATTTTGAAATAAATTTTACCCGGTTAAATGGTTTAAACTATCCAAAATATGACCGAAAAATAGCCGAAAAATTCAAATGAGTACGCCGGGTTGAACTACGCGAAACACAGATTAATATGACTGACGTTTGCAGACTTGATTTTAAAATTTTCTGTCAACTAATTTTATGCACAGTTGACTTTTAGTTTGACCAATTCGACTGTAAATGCAACAAGTTTATCTTAGCTGATAAATTGGGGTATTATGCAAGATGTAATAGATGATAAGCTATGCAGATGATGTAAAAAAATGTGGGATCTTAGAGTAAAAAATTAGGGTATGACATATATATATATATGTGTGTGTGTGTGTGTATATATATATATATATATATATATATATATGTTATTATCATTATAAGTGAAGCACCTACAAGTAGCTAATCATACACACATGCAATTGAATTAATACGTACAATACAAATCCAAACTGATATGTAAATTAGAATAGTGCAATGAACAATAAAAGTAATACAAACTAAAACTGAAAATTAAATAGCATCAACAACGAACAATAATCAAGTGTGAAACTTAAGAGCAATTGCAATAATAGAGATTGAAAATTAAAGCAGAAAACTAAAAGCATGAAAATTAAAGTTGTATATTTAAATAAAACATGCATATTAAAGATTGAAAATAATTATGGAATTAAAATTGCAAAATGATTCCGGCAAGATTGTTGAAATGTTGATTCAAGTACACAACAAATTCCTAACTCTATGATTCAACAGTCCCTCAATGTGAAAAACTACTGATTTTACAGCTCTTAGAGCCCATGGCGAACGCCATGAGTGTAACTTGTTGAATGTGGGTTGAATGGGGGTCATAATGAACGCCATGAATGCTAAACTGCGCCCTTTTGAATTTTCTTTGTGCTTAGGTGGTGCCAAGACTGTCACGTCATGGCAAACGCTGTGGTGAACGCCATGCGTGCAAAATTTGTCCATTTTCTTCGTTCTTTGCCATTTTCGTCTCGATTTCTCACACAGATGCTCCTACTTGGTAAATACTTGAAATAGACACAATATACCAACATAAAACTATAAAATGGAAATAAATCATACTAAAATGACATGTGTATCGAGGCAAAAATGTGATACGTTTCATGGTTATCATTGAACATGCATTCATTTAAAGTAATTTAGAAAATAACAATCTAAAAATTAAGTTATATTTGAAATGCATTCAGTGGTTTGTTTAAGTTATTTTTCAAGAATAATTTAATTTTTCAAATTATTATCTTCTACATCAAGTTTTATGGTTGTATATGTTTAGTAAGGTGTAAGGAAAAACAAGCAACCTAAATATTTTATAATAAACTCAGGGTACTTTTCACAACGGTTATCTTTTGTAATCATGAGAAAATGTTAATTATTTCCAAATAAATTGTTGTTGCTGCTAGGTTTCAAATCCATGACTTATATATATATATATATATATATATATATATATATATATATATATATATATATATATATATATATATATATATATATATATATATATATATATATATATATATATATATATATATATATATATATATATATATATCACAACAGTTGTTTAATATAACAATTGTGGAATGTAACGTGCTACCTACCTTATAACCACGGGCACACGCCTGTTGTAGAAACCACCACACATACAATCACACGCTACTTAACAACGGATTTGAAACCGTCATAATATATTTTTCGCAACCGTATTAATATAATTTTCTATAGTTTTATAGCATATATATTTAAAATAAATTATCTTATCAGTAAATTAATTTAAAGTTAATATATAGATAAATATATATTATTCTAAAATAATATAAGTATTATAGATAAGTTAAATAAATTTAAAGGTTATTAATATTATTTTTATCCACAAATATATTGTTATTTAATAAAAAACTAAAATTATTTTTTAATAATATATTTTTTTAAAATTTTTTAAAAAAATAATAAATATATTTTATTTATTTATTTATTATTATATTAATTAAATTTAAAATAATACTTATCTATATATTAAGATAATTTTAAAATAACACTCTAAATTAAGTATAATCATATTATAGAATTTTAAAAATAATACTTATTATATATATTCATATATTTATATTTATATATATTTGAGTGTTTTTAAAATCATATAATATGATCTTATATATCTGATTTGTCAAATATTTAACAATGAGATTAATTGAAATATACTTTCAGTGTAAAGCCATTTTATATTACAACGAATTGAAATATATTGTTTTGACACATAAACATGAAAAATGAAAAAGAGAAAAAAATTAATTTTAATTAGATGATAATGTAAAGAGAGAAAAAAAGTGAATGAATCCGTTATTATAATAATTTATTATAATATATTATTTTTATTGTAATTCAAATGCTTATGTGTCAAAAGAATTAATTTTGATTAGATAACAAATGGTTTTACACGGACAAAACTTGGCTTAGTGGTGAAAGATGTCAGAGCCTTGTTTCAACTTTTGGTTTTACAATAATTTTAATTTGTTATTTTCTTAACTTTTGTATTCTTAATAAAGTAAGGGTTAATGGTAGTGCATTGGTGGTGTAAAAATATATTACACATATATTCAATTAAAATATTTTAAAGTGTCAAATCATATAAATAATTTAAAATTTATAGGCTGACTTGGCGGGATACATGGTTTAATAATATTATAATAATTAAAAATTAAAATGATATATAATATGAATTTTAAAATAATTATAAATAAAAAAATAAATCGTCTCTACAGCTGAAATAAAAAAAATATATCCAATTAATGCACCAACTAAGTATTTTTTTTATGGCAAAATTAGTTTTATAATTATAGAATCTAAAACAACGTAATATTCATGTGATAAAGTTAACTTTATAAATATTTTTTAGAGTGATATGATAGAGAGAAAATTGTACTTTCAAATATTATTACAAGTATACATTGAATTAATGTGAAAAATAGACACGTGTAGAAAAACAATTGGCTGGGGTGCACAATTGCAAAAATGAAAACGACCTCATTTCGTTTTGTTTTTAATAAGATAAACTTTCTCGCATCCTCATTCTCTCACTCTCTCTTCAAAGGAAGAAGAAGATTCGCAGAACACAACACAGTGAGAAGCAAATCTGAAAACCCTTGATTTCAAAAAACACTGGTATGCTATTACAAAATCACTCCTTTTTCTTGTTTTCATTCACATAAAAATATTCCCAAATTCATCAATTCAAATCAATAGTTAAATATGCCCCTTTTTCCAACTTCAATCTCTCACTCTCATCATCAATTCATACACAAATTCCCATCTCAATCTCCTTTCCATCCTATTCTAACTCCAATTTCACATCATCTTTCTTTTTGGTATGTTACATTTCTCTTCTCCATCTTCATTTTTTCTTCTTCTTTCAACTTAGGGTTTATTAACTCTTCAATTTTTGAGGGTTAATTTTCATCAAGTAAATTTACACCCTATTTATTTACAATAGCTCATTCGATTTTTCATCTAGTTAATTTTCTTCGTTGACATTTTTGTTTCAACAATTTTCAAATTTACACCCTGGGTATTTGATTTTAGGGTTGTTTTTTTTGGGAGCTACTTTTACTATAGCATAGCATTATTGTCTTAACTTAAACCCTAAGAAGACTTTTACCCCTTTTTGAATTTTTTTAGTGTGATACCTGATGGATTTAAAATGCGCCAACTTTCTAGGGTTATATAGCCTCTGTAGTACTGACACCTGTAAAGAAAGTACGTGTTCAACACCAACACTGACATTTGTGATTACGATTAATTTATTCATTTTTTAAAATTATTACTGGTGTCAATATGTCAGGGTCATTGTCGTATTTCTGGTGTCGGTGCTTCATAGGTTATAGCGGCTACCTAGTATTCCATATATGTTTTGTGATTAACGTGGAAACCTGTAGGTGTTTGCCTGTTTATGACAAATACCTGAGCCAATCATGTCGGAAGGTGCGGAAATTGATGAGCGTGTTGATCTCGATGAGGAACATTATATGGAAGAAATGGATGATGATGTTGAGGAACAGATAGATGACGATGGAGTGGATGTAGGTGAAGATGAAAATGCTGAAGGTAGTGGTGAAGAAAATGAGTACGAGGAGTCAGCAGCAGAGGCTGGTGGAAAAGAACAATTTCCTGAAGGAGAAAAGAGTGACCGTGCCGTTGAAGAAGACGAGCGAAAATCACCTCTTATTGATGACGATGAGAGAGAGAAGTACGATAAACTTCTCGCCCTTCCTCCTCATGGTTCTGAAGTATTTATTGGTGGACTTCCTCGGGATACATGTGATGATGATTTAAGGGAATTGTGTGAGCCAATGGGTGATATTGTTGAGGTGAGGCGATAAAATGCTTGTGATATTATGATGCTTTTAGTTTTTAGCATAGGGGAAAAGTTAGGATTATTAACAAGAGTATTATTTGTTGTTATTTTTCAGATTAAATTAATCAAAGACAGGGACACTGGAGACAGCAAGGGTTATGCTTTCGTGGCTTTTAAAACTAAGGAGGAGGCACAAAAGGCCATCGAGGATATACATAACAAGGAATTTAAGGTATTTGTGGTGCTCTCTGAAAAATATTATTCATTATAATTACTTTCGAGACAACTTTTATGAGTAATCTTATTTTGGCGATTACTTTTAATTGACTTAACATTTTTCATGATGTCAGAGCAAAACTTTGAGGTGTTCGTTGTCTGAAACCAAACACAGATTATTCATCGGTAATGTTCCAAAATCATGGACAGAGGATGAGTTTAGGAAAGCCGTAGAGGGTGTTGGTCCAGGGGTTGAAAGCATTGACCTCATAAAGGTTTGGGCTTGACCTTGTTGTGCCACTAGCTTATATGTAATTGTTTAATTACTTATTATTGCCAAACCATTTTTTGTCTGTTATAGGATCCTCAAAATCAAAGCAAAAATCGTGGGTTTGCTTTTGTTTTGTATTACAACCATGCTTGTGCTGATTATTCACGACAAAAGATGTCAAATTCGAGTTTCAAGCTAGATGGAAATACACCAACTGTGACATGGGCAGATCCAAAGACCTCACCTGACAATTCTGCTGCTTCTTCACAGGTAATTTCCTGGATGAACGTGGAATATAGATTTTAAAAGTGATTTCTAATTCTTATTTTCCTACATTGCATCAAGTGTTTAATTGAGCATTTATAGGCGATAATTACTTCCCTCTTCCTGTTCTTTTTCTTCTTTTTCATGCCTACCTGTAAAACCGAAATTGATTGGTATTCACAAGTTTAATTATTTTTCTTCTTTTGACGTTAAGTCAACAAATAAGAAAAATCTGTTCTCTGCATTAAATATTTATTATTATGACTTAGGTGTCACGTGTCTGATTTTTATCTACATTTTGAAATCGTCAATTTGAGTAAATCAGGCCTGATCATTTATTTCAAAAGAACGAAGGAATGAAATTGGTTGTCATCTATAAATTCTTTTAGGACTAGAAAAAGTTGAGCCGGTGATAAGGATGCTTATTCCCCGTGTCAGGGCATATCACAAGTCCAAGTGAGGAATTGTAGTGGCTATGCGGTGCTTGTATATAATCATCAAAGTTATGTGTGTTGGATAAAAGACGGTGAAGAGGAAGAATAAATACTTTTTGATGTATAACTATTGTGTAGTATGATTGATAATAATTAGATACAAAACCTAAGCAGTGTCCCTTTTTGCGCTAACACAACCCCAAATACTAAATAAATAGGGAATTAAGGAAATAAATCATGATAGCAACTAAGAAATATCTTCCCAATGTTGTCAATCACAGAGAATAGTGAGTTTTTCAAATTCCCTTGTGCCATAACGCTGCTATAGCTATTATTTGATACTTTGTTGTCAATAGTACGCTAGCAGAATAGCATAGCGGTGCTAGATTTTGGTGTGACTCTCTTGGCCTGCAAGCCGCCATCACCAATAGCTGTTGTTGCATTCGGTGCGACGCTCTGGGCCTGTGAGCCGCCATCACCAATAGCTGTTGTTGCAATCGGTGCGACGCTCTTGGCCTACAAGCTGCCATCACCAATAGCTGTTGATGCAGCCGCTAATTATGGCGAAATTGCAGTCTCAAATTCTTTTTTTAAATGCGACGCTCGTTTTCAAATTCTTCTTCCTACCTTTAGTTCAGTTCTGCTATGTTCTTTTTCCCTGCTTAAGTTTTATTGCTTTGCATTTCTGTCCGTTAACTACCAAGTATGATGGTCTCTTTAATTTTGTGATATTTTTCTATTTGAGGGTATTTATGTTTACTCTATACTGATTTTTAGTCTTTGTAATAGCAGTTATCCTGATATCCGCCATAGCATTTTAGGGGTTCCGTGCTACACAGGCTATCTGAGATTGACAACATAGATTTGACAAGACCTTGTAATAAATAGAGTATCGTGTAACAGTAGCGGGTTGTTCAGCTTCTACTATGCTATAGTGCTGATAGAGTGGCTATTTGACATCTTTAATGGAAAGAAACTTATCTTAAGATTAGAATTTAATCCTATGAGGTAAACTAAATTAATCTAACATTAAATAAAGATAATTTCATATACACTCTTTACAATAACCTGTCGATGTAGGTTCATCAGTAGGATATGTACCTATGGCCTCTTCTGTTGACTTAGTTTAATTGTAACAATTGTTGACCAACCTTGATTGACGGCTTTTCTTTTTAATGACTTGTTCTATAGTGGCCCAAACTTTGCATAAAGAATGTGAATAACCTGCAGTTGGTTCTTTCGTATTCCTTCAATCATGATCATACCCAACAGTTTTAGCTCACGTGGCTTGTTTGGACCACTTGGTCCTGGTATGAAGTTTTTCTAAGGCTGCTCTGTATGCACTCTCTTCCTCGCCCTTAGAACCTCCTTTGTAACCCCCTGTCACCCCCACCCGCCCTAAATAAAAAGGAAAAGCCATTAATGGATGAAAATTTGAAGCAGGGTTTTTAATTTCTCAATAAATGATATATGATTGCGTGAGATTTGCTATTGTGGTAAAAATATTGCAGAGAATCAATCCTTTTTTCTTTCTTTCTGTAGACCGTCATTTAATGTTATTTTTATATTGCAACTGGTCTCTAATGTTTTCCTGCATTTTATTTTTTAGGAAAAATGCCTCCCTCCTGATTCCGGTTATTCACGAGCTTATTGCTCCTTTCATTCCTCTCAAATATTTTTTGTTTAAAATCGGATTTCTCTCTCTTATTCGCTTATTCTCTTGACAATATTTTTAAGAGCTGTGTTATTTAAACAAACGAAAACCGACACCGTATCCTGACACTATATAATATTCAGCCCGAATGTGTATTGATGTTGGAAAGTGTGTTTCTTGGTTGTCGATAGCACGCTATAGCGTAGCAGTACGGGACCTTGGCACCACACTTTTGGGCTGCTAACCGCTATTTGCGATATTGGAAATAACGGCCGTTATTTGTGATGTCGTGGCGGCGCAATAGCAGCGCTATAGCGGTTTTGTAGCGGTTTACCGACCGCCATTGTGAGGATGAGGGCAATATTGTAAGTTTGAATTTTTTTCAAGGCAAATTGGTATTTTTCCTTTTTATTTGACTAATATAAAAGCTCCTAGTGATGCCCTAGGTCATTTCCAATTCACTCTTCACTCAAATCAACAAGCGGTGGATCTAATTTGCCGTTCTCCCTCTTTTCACAAATTTTCTTCTTCCACATTCTTCTCAACCTAAAAATCAGCCAGTGGTGGATCTTTCTCATCCATTCTTCCACATTCCTGTTCACCTATTCATTTTTTTCTTCACTTTCTCATCCATTCACATCTATTTCTCCCGTGTTTTGCTGATTTCTCATCTATTTGGTTTTGGGAGAAGAGGCTTTGACTTGGGAAGTTGTTGGTAATGCTGGTGGGCTATTGAGCCAACAAGAGTTACTAGACATAACTTTAGACTTGCTACATTAGTGTCTAATGGAGATGATGTGTTGGAGGTGGAAGAAGAAGAGTTTGAAATTGTGGTGGAACTTAGAAGTGAAGATGAGACGGATGTGATTTAGTCATTTTGTTTACGTGTGTTTACGCTTATAATTTGGCTTAGTCATTTTGAGCACATTAATGATTTGATTTTGATGGGAACTTATACTGTGGTGCTGTTGGAATTTATGTATGTTGTTGCAATTTCTGTTTTTAAGGCATTATGTATGTTGTTGGAACTTCTTTTAAGTATTTATGTATTCATGTTAAGTATTTACCTTGGCTTTGAAATCTCTCAATAGCCGCCATAGCATTTTGGGGGTCCGGCGCTACGCGTCTATCCGAGATTAACAACCTAGGTGTGTTTACAAACATTTCGGTAATTTTAAATACACCAATTAGAGTCATCAATCCCGGATAGCGGAGCGAAGCGGTGGCCTTCAAAAATGGGATAGCGGATAGTGGTATGACTGCTATTTAATTATTATTTAACAAATTATATAAATAATGACTACAAAAATAATTCAAACAAGTAACTCAATAAGACAACAAAACCCATACAAGATTCCTAAATCAAACTATCAAAATACAAGGCTTAATTAAAAACTCTTAATCAATTCAACATCAACAAATCTTAAATTTAATCAAAACATCACATATCAAAATCTCTTGATCAATTCAACATCAACAAATATTTAATTTAATCAAAACTTCACATCTCAAAATTCAAACTTAGAGTACTATTATATCAAGAATTAAGATTCAAACTATTCTTCTTCAAACAAAGCAACCTTGCATTAATTTAAAGAAACAGATGCTAACAAGAAAACAGAAGAATATATCTGATTTAGATAAGATTTAGATAATTTATACAGGAAGAAGAAGAAAAGAAGAATAGAGGAAGAAGAAGAAAAGATGAATAGAGGAAGAAGAAAAGAAGAACAGAGGAAGAGTACAGGAAGAAGAAGAAAGGTACGAAGGCCACATCGATGGCTTGCCCTTCGAATTGAATTAAACGCGAGAGAAGAACTACACAGGCAAATGCGATAGAGGAGTAGAAGTTCAGAGTCGATAGCGATAAAGGGAGAGGAATTGGAATTTATGGCAAATGACAAAAACATTAAGGGTATTTTGGGGATTTCGCAACAAAAACACATAAAGCGGGTTGGACCGGGAAACCACTCCGCTTTGCGACCCACAATTGTTCAGAAAGCGGCCGCGATTGAAAACTGCTCTGCTAAGTGCGATTTCTTAGCGGCCGGTCTCTGCGCCGGTCCGCTTTCCCGGGATCGCGTCGCTATCCGCTGGGATTAATAACTGTGCTACCAATGATATTTCTGATTTCCACATTGCGACATGTTACTATTTCTCTTTCCTCTCTTTGCTTCATTTTTGACTTGGTGATTTTATGTGATATGGTTCCATGTGCTAATGTCAATTCAAAGCCTTCAAATAGTTAGTATTAGAAAGTTGAAAACTTCTAAGAGATGTACCCCTTGGATTTGCTTTTTTTATTAGTTTGTTCATCCCAAAGTGTGAATGCTAAGTCTTCTTGGTCCAACTTGCTAGAATCTATATCCAACCCATGGTGTATTGGTTAGCTCTGTTTAGTTTGTTAGATTGATTTATCAGATAGTCACCATCTTCATTAGAAAGTAACCACATGACATTGAAAGCTTCTCTATGTGAGTTTATCATTGTATTTTGTTCAAGCAACCTCTACCTGTTCAATCGATTTCAGTTTCTTCTCACATCCCTTATATCACAATTTTATCCGCCTCTTGCAATGTTGGCCAACATTTTTCCTTGACATGCAAATGTACTGCAGTACTTGGAACCATCACAGTTGTCTTTAGTTTTTTGGTCTGTTGTATTGGTGAAATTGCTTTTGCCACACGATAGTTTTGTTTGTTTAAAAAACAGATTAGTTTTGACACTTATTGAAACATGAAAGCATCATACAATGTGAATGTAATGAGGTGTTTATATTACATGTATTTAGGGGTATGTCTGTACGAGAAAATATCTAGCTAATTAAAGTGTTGCTCTTGAACTTTATTTTTGGTATTTTCAGGTTAAAGCTCTATATGTGAAAAACATACCTGAGAATGTTACTACTGATCAACTAAAGGAGCTATTTCGTCGTCATGGGGAAGTAACGAAAGTGGTCATGCCACCTGGCAAAGCTGGAGGGAAACGAGATTTTGGTTTCATTCATTATGCAGAGAGGTCAAGTGCATTAAAAGCTGTAAAAGAGACAGAGAAATATGAAATTGATGGTACTTGTTTTATATACTAGTACAATATATTTATAAAGCAGTTTTATGTCCCCGCATGTTTGTCTGTTTTTTCTTTCTATGATAGTGTGTTTGATCTATCAATTGATGTTCCTATTTGAGTGAAATTGTATATGACAAATAACAATATGGTGTAGCCAACTTCTGTGCATGAATAATCTTTTAAGTGTGTCATGCATTTGCTAAATACGTTTAATGAATTTGAACTGCAGGCCAAGCTCTTGAAGTTGTTATTGCCAAGCCTCAAGCTGAAAAAAAACCTGATGGAGGCTATGGATACAATCCTGGACTCCATCCTAACCATCTTCCACATCCTGGTTATGGTAACTTTTCTGGAAGTCTTTATGGCTCTGTAGGTGCTGGATATGGTGTTGCTGCTGGTTATCAACAGGTATTTAGCAATTCACAAAAGATATTTACGATAGCGGTGTTTGATTCTCAGTTTATTCTTTGTTCTAATCTATTTGCATCTTGTGGGTTCTGATGTACGATCGAACAGCCAATGATATATGGTAGGGGTCCAATGCCAGCAGGAATGCAGATGGTTCCAATGGTTTTACCAGATGGCCGAATTGGCTATGTCCTGTAAGTTGCTGCAACTCTCATGTACATGGTCTCATTTCATTATGTTATTTGTTTGATATAATACTTAATCTATGTATTCTATATGTTCTGCAGCCAACAGCCTGGTGTACAGGTGCCAGCTCCCCGACCTCGCAGAAATGACAGGGGAAATGGTCCAGGTGGTCAGCCAGGGCGTGGAGGAGGTAGTAGTAATGATGAAGGAAATCGTAACAGAAGGTATCGACCATATTAGTGGTATAAAGCAGCGAATGCAACGTGGCTCATCATACCTGGTCGTGAGGAGGCCTTGGGGGAGAGTCTGAGGCATTGACAGAAAATCCTTTCTCAATCTTGAACCCATGAAAAGGGGAGAAAATGAAATATGAAGAAAAAGTTAATTAGGAATAGGACCAATGAAATTCTATTAAGTTGATGTTGGTGTTATTGCTGTTAGATGAGTCATAGCTGAGTAAATTATTGCCCAACTTTTTCTGCTTGCAATGCTTGGCATTTTTTATCGACTACCAGTAGAAAATTGTGTTAATCTGGTTTCAGCAAACTTTGCGATGATTTTGTCGCTCATTTGGCATATGAACTGCTCAATAGTTCTTGACTTTTTGTTGCACTCCTTAAAACATTTTGTGATCTTAAATAGGATCAGCAATGTTGCTGCTACTTCATTGCAGTCAGACCCAGAAACTCAAAGTTTTTCTTATTATCCAATAAACGTTGTGTTAAAATATATAAATGTTTATGAAAGATATAAATCTAATATTAGATACTGCAATCAGAAATAATATACATCTTTAATGACATTACAGTGACTATGAAGCATGAACACCGCGGTACTTGTGTCCGTTTTGGACACCAGTGAAGCAGCGACACTGAAACACGGACACCAGAAATGGACAACAGTAGTTTTGGACACCACTGAAACACGGACACCAGAAATATATCAATGATATACATTGACACAACAATGATATGTAGACACGAACATTCAGAGTGATACAGAAACATACACCTATGATATGCATAAAGTTGATGATGCCACTAATATAAACAAACGGAACCGAATGTAATAGAAAATTAGTGAGAAATTTCCACACAATGGTATTCTTCATGCATATCTTACAACAACATTTTTCTTTCTTGTATTCATAAATAAAAGAAGAAAAACTATATAGTTTCTGTTCCATGCTTAAAATACTAACAAGTGTGAAATGAAATCAAGTGGTATCTGAAAGGTCACGAAGACGATTTTCCAGTTCATCCAGTTTAGGACCCCAATGGTCGTTTATGCAGAGTGGTCGAACATGGAAGTCCACAGTGTGGGGTCCAGCCATTTGGTGTTTTGCATGAAAGGAAAATAACACTTGGTGTTTTGCATGAAAGGCAAAGGACACTTGGTGTCTTGCATGAAAGGCAAAGAACAAGTGTCTTCATGCATGTAAGACCTTTTGGCTTGCTTCTCCTATAAATAGGACCAAGAGCAAGCATTCAAAATACAACCACAAGAGAAACAAGAAGCAAGAGAAATAGAGCCTTGCTCAAGAGAGAAAATTGTTTTAGAGAGTTTTTCCTTGTGAGAGAAATAGTGAGCCAATTTGTGAGAGTGTTCCTTACAAATTGAGAGATACTTTGTAGAGAGTTCCACCTAAGGGTGAAGTTGTTGTATTCCCATTTTTATTATAGTGGATGTTTTAAGAGGCCTAAGGGTCCCGTGGTTTTTCCCTTTCTCACATTGAGAAGGTTTTCCACGCTAAAATCTTTTTGTGTCATTTTTGCTTTATTTTTCACGTTTCCGCAAGTGCCTATTTTTGAGTTCACGGAGGAGGGAAATTATGGAAGGTTATTTCCCAACAGTGGTATCAGAGCTCTGTGTGAGTTCTGGGTAACTACGGTGTTGTACTCGTAAGAAAGTTCTTAGTATGCTCTGTGGTTGCAACATTGTTTGATCTTCCACATCAGAAAAGAAATATTCTTGTTGGAATTAAATCGTAGTATTGTGAAAGTGTGTCTTTGTAAGTTCTGGCTAAGGAAAGACTTGGTATTTAAGCGCGTCAATATTGACCCACCTCTCTTTCCTGGGAACTTCCTAGTTGCACTATTCATAAACCACGGTAACTTTTCCCGTGTACGACACTATTTACAAAATCTCCTAGCTAAAAGAACTACTTTCCCGTGTTCTCAAAAATGGATGGTTCTATCAGTTATGAAGGAGATATGTTCAAGCTGACCGCTGATAATTATACCTATTGGAAGCCGATGATGGAAGACCACCTATATTGCAAAGATTTGCATGAGCCAATCTCTCAAAAGGATAAGCCAACGGAGAAGAAAGATAACGAGTGGGAGCTCCAAAATCGGAAGGCAGTTGCCATGATCAGAAAATACATAGATAGGAGTCTATTCGAGCATGTGTCAACTTATACAAATGCGTATGAGTTGTGGACCAAACTTGAATCCTTGATTCAAAAGAAGACACCGAGAAATAAAGCACACCTTGTCAGACGACTGGTGAAATTGGAGTACTCAGATGGCCAAAATATGATCGAGCACTTGAATACCTTCAAAGGTATCGTGAACCAGCTGACGAAAGCTGACATGAAGATAGATGATGAGTTGCAAACTCTTCTGCTCCTAAGTTCTCTACCTGAGAGTTGGGACACTCTAGTTGTCACTCTTAGTAACTCTGCTCCAGACGGAAAACTTGTCTTGGATTCTGTCACAGATTCCTTGCTAAATGAAGAATCAAGACGGAGGGAAAGAGGCTTCAACAACCAGTTCGAAGCCAACATTATTGATAACAGAGGAAGGAGTAAGAATCATGAAAGAAGAGGTCGTGGGAGATCACAAGCTAGATCCAAGTCTCGCACAAGAGTAAGCTGTTATTATTGTGGCAAATCGGGCCATAGAAGACCTGAGTGCAGATTCTTGAAGAGAGATCAACAGGCTGGAAAAGTCCGTCCAGATTTAATAAATCCAAAGAAAAATAAGGAAGAAGGAGCCACAACTGCAGTAGCCTCGAACAACGAGGATATTTTCCTTTTTGGAGATGTCAACTATCTAAATGTTGCATTCGATAATTGCACTTGGATAATTGACACCGGAGCATCTTTCCACGTTACACCTCATGAAGAATTATTCTCATCATACCAAAGAGGAGATTTTGGTATGGTGAAGATGGGAAACCACGTCACAAGCAAGATTGTTGGTATTGGTGAAGTGACTATGATCACAGACAATGGAAATAAGCTTGTGTTGAAGGAAGTAAGACATGTACCAGAGATGCGTCTAAACCTTATATCAGCAGGAAAGTTGGATGACCTAGGGATGATAAACCAGTTCGGCGATGGTAGATGGAAGCTTAGCAAAGGGAGCATGACACTTGCTCGTGGCAAAAAGGAAGGCTCCCTGTACATCATGCAGGGAAAGATAAACAAGGGAGAGACTAATGTTTCTCAAGACGCAACCAAAGAATTGTGGCATAAACGACTTGGCCACATGAGTGATAAAAGCTTAGAGATTCTTGCTAAAGATCATCTTTCAAATATCAAGGGACAACCACTTGAATCATGTGAAGACTGTCTAGCAGGCAAACAACACAGAGTATCTTTTCAAAGATCAGATGATGCAAGAAGACGAAAGAAAATCCTAGATCTTGTTCACTCAGATGTCTGCTCCACATCTGAAAGGTCTCTTGGTGGCGCACAATACTTTGTTACCTTCATTGATGATCACTCTAGAAAGGTGTGGGTGTATCCATTGAAGAAGAAAGATCAAGTTCTACAAGCTTTCAAGGAGTTTCACGCCTCTGTAGAGCGAGCATCTGGAAGAAAGTTGAAATGCTTAAGAAGTGACAATGGAGGTGAATACCTAGGTCCATTTGAAGCATATTGTAAAGCTCATGGGATAAGACATGAGAGGACACCTCCGAAGACTCCCCAAATGAATGGAGTAGCTGAAAGAATGAACAGAACGATTGCAGAGAAAGTCAGAAGCATGCTTTCTCATGCAAAACTTCCCAAATCATTTTGGGGTGAAGCAGTGAGAACTGCCATTGATCTAATAAACTTGTCTCCTTCAAGACCGTTAAATGGAGAGATACCGAATGAAGTATGGTATGGAAAGAAAGCCTCTTACGGTCAATTGAAAGTATTCGGGTGTAAGGCATTTGTTCATATTCCTAAAGATGAAAGAGCAAAACTCGATGCCAAGACGAAGGAGTGTATATACCTTGGTTCTCCAAGAGATGAACTTGGCTTTAGACTGTGGGATCCTGCAAACAAGAAGATTGTTCGAAGCAGAGATGTGGTATTTTATGAAGATCAAACAATCAATGATATTCAATCTAAGAAGTCAAAGACCATTGTGGTACAAAACTCAGGGGGAGAGATTCCTCAACGAGATATTGAACCTGATCAGACAGCACAACCCCATCATATGGAGCAACCTGACCAAACAGAAGAAGATCAGGAAATGCAGGAAGAACAAATGATAGATACTGATCAGAGAGACCAAGAACCTCAAGTGAGAAGATCCGTGCGAGTAAGACAACCATCAAGAAGATATTCCCCAGATGAGTATGTCACTCTCACCGATGAAGGAGAACCTCAAAACTTCATAGAAGCCATTGAGACGGATGACAAAGACAAATGGATGCAAGCCATGCAAGAAGAATTACAGTCACTGAATGAGAACCAGACATATGACTTGGTGAAATTACCAAAGGGAAGAAGGGCTTTGAAAAATAAGTGGGTGTTCAAACTCAAGTCTGAAGAGAACAACCCAAACCCCAGATACAAAGCACGAATTGTCGTGAAGGGGTGCCATCAGAAGAAAGGCATAGACTTCGAAGAGATATTCTCACCAGTGGTGAAGATGACATCCATAAGAGCAATCCTTGGTCTAGCTGCAACACTAGACTTGGAGATAGAGCAACTTGATGTTAAAACAGCATTCTTACATGGAGACTTGGAGGAAGAGATATACATGGAGCAACCCGAAGGATTTGCAGAACCAGGCAAAGAACATCTTGTGTGTCGCTTGAAGAAAAGTCTATATGGGTTGAAGCAAGCTCCAAGGCAATGGTACAAAAAGTTTGAACTCTTCATGACCCAACATAAATTTGAAAAGACTTCTGCAGACCACTGTGTGTTTGTGAAGAAATATGATAATGGTGAATCCATCATACTTTTGTTGTATGTTGATGATATGCTTATTGTTGGGAAAGACAAGACAAAGATAGATGCTCTAAAGAATGCACTGAGCAAATCTTTTGCCATGAAAGATTTGGGTGCAGTAAAGAAGATTCTTGGAATGAAAATCATTCGAGATCGTCCCAAAAGAATGTTGTGGATGTCACAAGAAGATTATATCAAGAAAGTCCTTGAGAGGTTCAACATGCATAATGCTAAACCTGTACATGTCCCACTACCTGGTCATCTGAAACTCAGTAAGACACAGTGTCCAAGCAATGAAGAAGAAAAAGAAGAAATGAGCAAGGTGCCCTATTCTTCAGCTGTGGGTAGCCTTATGTATGCAATGGTTTGCACAAGACCAGACATTGCTTATGCTGTTGGAGTAGTAAGTAGATTCCTGTCAAATCCAGGAAAGGAGCATTGGAATGCTGTGAAATGGATACTGAGGTATCTAAGAGGAACTGCCAAACAGTGTTTGTGCTTTGGCAATGAAAAGCAATTACTCACTGGGTATGTAGATGCAGACATGGCAGGGGATGTAGATTCAAGAAAATCTATTTCCGGGTATTTGATTACTTTTGCAGGGGGAGCTATCTCATGGCAATCACGATTACAAAAGTGCATTGCTTTGAGTACCACAGAAGCTGAATACATAGCAATTACTGAAGGCTGTAAGGAGATCATGTGGATGAAGAAGTTCATGCAAGAGTTAGGTCAGAATCAAGAAACTTATGTTCTCTATTGTGACAATCAGAGCGCAATCCATCTCAGCAAGAACTCGACATACCATTCAAGGTCAAAACACATTGACGTAAGGTATCACTGGATCCGCGATGTGTTGGAGAGTAAATTGTTGAAAGTAGAGAAAATTCATACCAATGAGAATGGGGCAGACATAATGACAAAACCTCTTCCAAAAGAGAAGATAGAGCTTTGCAAACAAGTTGCTGGATTAGCAGCAACTCCAAACTAACCCAGAGCATTCCCCTATGGCTGGAGGGGGAGAAATGTGGGGTCCAGCCATTTGGTGTTTTGCATGAAAGGAAAATAACACTTGGTGTTTTGCATGAAAGGCAAAGGACACTTGGTGTCTTGCATGAAAGGCAAAGAACAAGTGTCTTCATGCATGTAAGACCTTTTGGCTTGCTTCTCCTATAAATAGGACCAAGAGCAAGCATTCAAAATACAACCACAAGAGAAACAAGAAGCAAGAGAAATAGAGCCTTGCTCAAGAGAGAAAATTGTTTTAGAGAGTTTTTCCTTGTGAGAGAAATAGTGAGCCAATTTGTGAGAGTGTTCCTTACAAATTGAGAGATACTTTGTAGAGAGTTCCACCTAAGGGTGAAGTTGTTGTATTCCCATTTTTATTATAGTGGATGTTTTAAGAGGCCTAAGGGTCCCGTGGTTTTTCCCTTTCTCACATTGAGAAGGTTTTCCACGCTAAAATCTTTTTGTGTCATTTTTGCTTTATTTTTCACGTTTCCGCAAGTGCCTATTTTTGAGTTCACGGAGGAGGGAAATTATGGAAGGTTATTTCCCAACACACAGAACTTTCTTCCATGGAACTGACAGCAGAGGATGAATCCCTTCCACGGTCCTTCTTTTTATTGTTCTTGATAATCTTACGAGAGGTGGTTGCTCTCTGCAATGCCCATAGTACATCTGACCCGTTAATCTCTTGCTTTTCCGGTTTGGAATTGGATTCCAGATTGGCTTTTAGGGCGTGGCCTAACTCCCCAACTTGATGCTCGGTGGTTAGTTTCTTGACGGTGGCGGCGGCTCTGTGGAAGAGAATTGGCGGAGACGGAGGGTACAACGAGAGCCTTGAAACATGGTGTGGCGTGTGCTGAGATGACAACGTTGGAGCACCAACACCACATGTTTTTTTCTTTTCTCTTGTTCTCTCTTTTGAAATCCCTTTTATTGTTTTTTCTTATATATCCATAAAATTTGTAATTTTTGTGATTTTATTATTTCATTTATTTTTATAAAAATAACACTCTCATTGTTGTATCTTTAAGTTTTTTGTATATCAATAACTTTTTTTTTTGATATAAAAATTTATGTATTCTTTTTCTTTTCCACTGTCACACCATATTTTTTTTCCTTTTGATATAAAAATTGATGTTTTATTTTTTTCTTTGTCACACCATATATTTTAAAATTTGATAATTCATGTTACATTTGCATGTCACATTGCACAAGAGCCGATCCAAGTCCAACCAATATTGAAGATTAAGATAAATTTTAAAATGGGATATTTTTTTAAATTAATAATAAAATTGATGTATGTTTAATTGAATTTTATTTTTTATGTGTTTTGAGATGAAAAATCATTAATTAAATTATTGTAATTATTCTTTTTTTGAAATTTCATTTTTTTTTGGAACTAAGATAAATTTTTTATTTCCAAAACCGATCCAGTAAAAGCAACAAACCAACAAGGCTAGCCTATGCTTATTGTAGTAGCATTTACATTACATGGCTATCAAACTTTCTATTCAAAGTATTTATAACGACAATATTGAGTATAATACCTTTTAGCCTAAAGTCTATAGGCTTTTGGGAAAATATTTTGTCATTTCTAACTTTGCAGTTACCATATGTGGTTTCTGCAATTGCTACTTTTAATATATCTCTTCTCCATCCTTTATTCATGGTTTCTTGAATGATCCATTTGTTTCGTTTTTTGTTTCGTTTGCCAAACCTTTAGAATTTCTTCTCCAACCAAGCCAATCAAAAATGCTATGCCAAATATTATTTGTAGCATTGCACTCAAATAACAGGTGTTCCAATTTTTTTTATATGATTGCAAAAATTACAAATACTATCGATTACAATTCCAAACTTAGCTAATCTATTTTAGTTGCTAACCTGTTTTGGAGAGCAAGCCATCAATTGAAAGCAGCTCGTGGGCATGCATAGTTTATGTAGAAGAGCCTTTTCCACTCAACATGATCTCTATCTCCATGCAAATCTTAGTACATAGGGAAGTGTTGTACTTTCCTTGCTGATTTGCAGTTTTCCAATAGTCAATTTGCATGGTTTTGTCATTATATTACACCTCATGATATCTTGTCCCTTAAGATAGTAAGGATCAATCCACTTAATCCAAAGATTGTCAGCCTTGGCTTGAAGGTTCCACAACATTTTGGTGATGGTTGCTTGGTTCCACTTTTGTAAAGAAATGATGTTCAACCTCCATAATTTTTTTGTGTTACAGACTTTATCCCAAACAACATGAGCCTTCTTGCTATTTTCCTTAGTCCCACTCCAAAGAAAATTCCTGCACATAACTTCTATTGTATGAATGATTTTCTTAGGGATGGAGAAGATTTGCATCCAATACACAGTGATTAAAAAACTCACACTGTTTATCCGCTGTTTCCTACCTGCATAACTCAACAGATTAGCAGACAAATGATGAATTCTAGCAGTGAATTTATCAATCAAATGTCTGTATTGGTAGACATTCAGCTTTCGGCTTGAGAGAGAGACCCATAAATTTTTGTTCGGTGAGCTTAAACTTTCGTCAGGGTGTCGCGCTAGAGAAGGAGACATTTGCAACATACCAGGTGATGTTGATTTGTGACTGATTGTACCTGATCAGAATTGGATCAGTGGCCAACTGCACGTCGTGAGCTCAGTTACTCCGGTGGTGGTGAGAAGGTGAGGGGTGTACCTGCAAGGTACTCCGATGCTAAAGTCAGAGACGGAGCAAGCAAGTACAGAAAGGTAGTGAGAGTGAGAATTAGAATATCTGCTCCTCTAGTGAAAGAGAGTATTTATATTGTGCCCCCAGCGCTGGGCCAATGGTCGTCTGCACTGGGTTGGATCACTAGGCCCAATGCAGATAACTGCCAGGGCTTACGTGGCGTAGGGAAGACCAACACGTGGTCTTCGCCCTGGAGTAACTGCCCCGTGATCTCCGGAAAGTGGGTTGACCAGCTCTTCCAGAAGTGGGTAGTTACTTGATGACGTGTCCCCGCGTGGGGGGCACGTGGAGTCCGTAGCGGCGGACGCGAGGTCTCTCCCCGAGCCATGTAGTCCCCTGCTCGACGATGGTGGGATCTGGATGTGCCAGACGAGGGAGAGAATTGAGCCTTAATGGGCTGCTTAACGTAACATTGGGTTGGGCCTGCCCGATAGGTGGGCAGGCGCCGGCCCAGTCCAGAACAGGAGCCCCCTAAGTCTTTGCTTTGAAGAGTTGGAGTAATGACATAAGGGTCAGCCCATTCGCCGGGGACCTGTTTAGTGGGGGCAGCGTGCCTGAAATGCCGAGTTGGTGAAAGATGCAGGCGGTTAGGAGCAGGCGATGTTCGACAGGCAAGAGTCTCGGGGACTGACGTCCGTCCGGCGTCCCGCATTCCATTTCTGGTCGACGATATGGGGAGACGAAAGGAGACAGACGCGTTCATCACACGGGCACAAAGGGAAATGAGAGGACGCACGAGGGGATTTGAGCGTCATGTGTAACTCGCTGTTGCGGTGAAAATCGGATAACAAGCTATTAATTAACTTGCATCATATTTCTTTTACAACCGACTTTGATTTATCCAAAGGAAAGGTTCAAGATCGTTAGAAAAACCTAAAGGGGGGAGATCTAAGGTTCGGGGGTTGGTTACGCCTAGGGAAGATATTAGCACCCTAAACGTCCGTAGTACTCTACGGGAACCTCTGGTTTTACTGTTATCTTATGTTTGCTAAAGGTTCTATGCTAAAGGTTGAAACCCTAGGGGTTAGTATCTAAGTATACTCGACAAAGCATCGCACTTTGCGCCTACGTATCCTCGGGTGTAGAATCAGAGTATGCGTAGTTCCACTTCTACTGAATGATTGACTGTGGTCAATATTCAGAGGGGAAATGAGTGTGACCTCATTGTAGAGTATGATAACTCTCTTAGTCTAGTTATAATGGTCCTATGTTAAAGTTTTAGTCAATAGGGGAAACTGAGTATTCATTAGGATGAATATCACCAAGAGTGTAAGAACTCCTTCCTAAAGCTAGTTGTGATTTCTATGGCTCTGATGAGGCCAAGAAATAAAGTTTTCTCCTAAGAGGTTACCTAGGTTAAGGTGGGAGGTCAATGACTTATGAGTCAACATGTTTCACCTTCCTTTGGAATGAGGGGAAGAACAAACAGTTGTAAAGATTACTAAAAGATAACAGGTTAATAATGCAAATATGATGACATAAAGAGACATGAATATGATAATGAGATGAAACAAGATCAAGATGTCAATTCAAAGTTGAATCATACATGTATTAGACAAGGATCAAACATGATAGATAGGCATAACATAGCATGGTGAATAAGAAAGTGCAATAAAAATCTTAATAAACACTTTCAATTTATCAAGGACAAAATGGCTCAAGAATAAATATTTTATCAATTTTCTTTTATATTTAGAAAGAAAATTTAATTAGAAAATCATAGCAAAAAGAAGGGCAGAAAAAGGATTAAAAATGAACAAGTTATGTTATTTTGAAAATTAAAGCATAAACTAAAAATAATAAAACAAAAATAAGTGCTAAAAAAGGGAAATGGCAACCATGGGGATTGAACCCACGCCCTTGAATCAACCACACCAAACAATAGCCAACTGAGCTGCGCGCGCCATTTGAATAACACATGCAAGCAGTGAATAATATAATAAGGCAAGTGGAAAATCAGAAAAAAAAATTGCAAAAGGGTTGATCCGCAGGATCGAACCCAGGTATGGCGTGTGAATGGCAAAGGCATGGCTAGTGTGTGACCGTTGGGACGACATATTTCATCCAATATATTACACTACTCCATAAATATATAAGCTATCTTAGTGTAATAAGACGCTTTCTCCCAAAACACGCCTGGAATGCTACATGGTCATACTTAATGAAAAACATCAATTGGTCAAATATTTTTAAGTCATAAAAAGAAAAAAAAAATTGGAACAGCCAAACACATCTGGCCAGCGCATCATTTCTCATGCAACCTTAGAAATAAAACCGGAAATATGTCGTGCATCAGAAACAACAACATGGCCAAACTCTCTACTTGCTCTCTCATTTTCACCAACAAATCTTAACCATTTTTAACGAAATAAAGCACCCTAATGGAGTACTCGGAGAGTAAAGTAACTCTATTTTTGCATGATTCAAAATGACAGTGTGAATATAGAGCAAAGAGCCATGAAAGTGCAGTGTTCCAACTGTGTTTAACGAGCTAACATGCATTTTCCTCGTGAGAAAAAAGAAAGATAGAACAACAATGATGATTAAAGACCTTTACATAGCATGAATAAGCAACGTGGAAATAAAACTAGAATCTATTATGCAGAAAATGAGACCACACTTTTATCATCAAAGCCAAAAAGAACAAAAACTCCATAAACTTGAAGTGTAACAAGCATCTTGAGTTTAAGCTCAAACCTCAAACTTTCCACATGAAGAACAACATGGTACTGATATAAATAAATGGACAAAACGCTTTCACCACTTCCTAACTAATGCTACAAAGTGAATACCAATAGGCGAGCTGATAAAATTTCATCACCTCAACACATTTCATGCATTTTCCAAATGAACATAAGCTCCAGCAGAACTTTTCATGCTACTTAATGCTACCAATCTAGAGTATGATATTCAGCATGACCAAACCAATACCAAAGACAATAACAAACTTTAAATTATAACGTCATGATGATTGATATTCATGAGCATGATATTGCACGTATGATGTGGGAAAGGGAGTTACCTAGAGAGACAATGGAGACTGAACTTCTTCCTCCTGAGAGTGGTAGTGTTTCAACGAAATACTCTCACTTTGAATAGCGTTTCTCCTTAGTGAGTGATTTGTTGAGACCTTGATGGTTGATGTTGTGTTTCCATGTAGTAGGAGGTGAGATCCGGTTATAATATTTGAAAATGAGGTTAAAACGAGAGTTGGTTTCAGGTGACTATTGTTGGTGATCCCCCCCTTGAGAAGTGAAAGCCAACCTCTCTTTATGGTAGCAGCAGCATGGTATGGCCAAGAAACTCAGTGGGTAACGGCTCTATTTAAGAGAGAGAGAGAGAGAGATCCCTAAGTTCAAATCTCTGCACACACCATGCCCTCCGTTTCATCTTGAGCCAAGTGAGCTTTTTATAGGGGTTGCTTAAACTAGGGTTCAAGTCAGAGTAAGGACCATGAGTTGCAACACAAAAGTCAGTTTACATGATGGTTCATTCTTTTATTTCGTATGTCAAAATGTGAAGTACGAGGTACATGGTACATTTAGTAGCTTGTTTCACGGGTCTTGTGGCAAAAAGAGGGTATTGGAAACTGATGAAAGAAGTCAGTTGGGGTGTACTTTGGATTTGGTTAGGATTTAGTTCAAAGTGAAATGTGGTTTGGGTAATGGGAGTACAAGTTATGGATCTTTCTTGTGGTGCAAAAGGAAACAAATTTCATGAGATAACATATGAACAAACAAAGGTTCATGTAGCTTGGAGGTTTATGGAGAGATACACATGGAACACACATGTCACGTGAATTCTTGGAAATTGGCTCAAAACTTTTGGGCAAATGTTGTGTACTAAGATCGTGCCTTTCACTTTGGCATATGACTAAACCTTCTATTATTATAATTTTAGAAAGCAATAATTTAAAAACAATATAAGTGAATTTAGTTTTTAGGAAAATTGTCATAATTAAATGGAAATAAATTTAGACAAAAATGATTAGAAATTGGTTATTGAAATAGAATTTGGAAAAAAAGAATAAATGATTTTTAGAAAAAGATTAGATTTAGAAAATAAATATTTAGAACAATATTAGTGAATAGTTATTTGATATTGGTTTAGAAATGATAATGATAATTGAGGATGAAAAATAAAAGCCAAAGAGAGGGTGATGGAAATATCTGAGAGAATCGCTTGATCCCAACGCTCTGCCAACAACCCTAGTTAATCACTTCTTGTATCTCCTGAGAACAAGACTTAATTCACAGATAAAGCCAAAAAAACTGATAAAAAGGGTTAGCTGTGCAATATGCTGGACCTAAGATGCACAAATGAAGCTGACATCTAAGGGTAAAAATTTGGGGTACAACAGTTGCCCCTATTTAAATAGCTTTACCAGATCGCACGAGGAACGGAGATTCCAGGGGCATCAAGGTGAAAGGTATTTAAATATAGCAGACCAAAAATTTTGCCCTTAGATGGAATGCAAATGCTAAGGACAAGCGACAAACATGCAAATGCTGACATGCCATGAACTTCTAAAATGATGATATGATGCCAAGAAGGATGCAAAAGATGCAGACAGACCAGACACCAGGGACAACAGAAAGCAAATCACACAAGATAAGCTCCAACCGGGGAAAGATGAAAGCTAGCATCCATGAGAAAACTCACTGGGGATACAGGCTAACGAACGAAAGAGACTCACTAGGGAGACTCCAAAGAAACACTGGGGAAAAACCACAAGACAATCTCCATTGGGGAAGAAAATCCGGGGAGATAGACAACTGGGGACAAAATAAACCCACACTCTTCCTGGGCATGAAACCAGAAAGAAGAACCTGATCACTAGGGATCTGCCTAAAAAAGATAGACAACCAAGTAAAGACTTCCTGGGGAATCTTATACCGAAAAGTTCAAGATGGGATCTTCAAGAAAAGCCAGGAAGACAGCGACAAACTCTGCACACCAGATATGAGTCTTTAATAAAGCAAATTGTTCCAAGAAGCTTGGCTTAAAACGTTTCAAAAATCAAGGGTAAAGGTTAATGTTTGACTCGATTCAAACAAGAACAACTGAAAGCTGAGATAAAGGATAAACAACGAGCCCACGATAGCTCGAGGTCTAGGTTCAGGTCTGACTCGATTCAGACAAGAACAATTTTAAAACACAAGGCAATGCTTGACGCGATTCAAACAAAGTCCAAGTTCAAGTTTGACATGATTCAAACGAGAACAGTTTTAAAATAAGAGGCAGTGTCCGACACGATTCGAACAAAGACTCTGTTCAGGTTTGACACGATTCAAACAAGAACATTTTTAAAAATATTTAAAGTTAAACTTCTTGGGGAACAGCAAAAGGTTTAAAGATTCAAATCTGGCGCGCAAAGGTTAAGACCGAACAAGCACAACACAAAGCAAACCGGGAATGTCTTTACTTCACTGGGGAAATAAAGACAAACACAAACAACAGACCACAAGCAAAACAGAGCACAAAAAGTCAACATCTGGCACTCAAAGGTGGTGACCGAACGTAAACCTAGCTTAGACAAAGATTTTGGACATACCGGGAATGTTTTTACTCCACTGGGGAAGTAAAGGTTCACATCGTCAAAGGATAGACGGTAAGGGATAATTGAATCAAAGGTTTACATCACCAAAGGATTGATGGAAGAAAAAAAAATTGGCATCGTCAAAGGATTGACGGAAACAGCAGTTGATTTAGATAAAGATTAACATCATCAAAGGGGTTGATGGTACGAAAACTTACATCGCCAAAGGATTGACGGAAGAAACAGTTGGTCAAAATGCGACATCATCAAAGGGTTGATGGAAAAAACTGGCATCGTCAAAGGATTTACGGAAAGAGACAGTTGATTTAAATAAATAAAGACCTCATCAAAGGGTTGATGGAAAAAAACTGGCATCGTCAAAGGATTGACGGAAAAAGACAGTTGATTCAAATAAATAAAGACCTCATCAAAGGGTTGATGGAAAAAACTGGCATCGTCAAAGGATTGACGGAAACAGACCGTTGATTCAAATAAATAAAGACCTCATCAAAGGGTTGATGGAAAAAAACTGGCATCGTCAAAAGATTGACGGAAAAAGCAGTTGATCAAAATAAAGACCTCTTCAAAGGGTTGATGGAAAAAAACTGGCATCGTCAAAGGATTGACGGAAAAAGCAGTTAAGCTTCTCGTGAGAGAGATGGGCACTAATTGTTGGGTATAAATTCCAAAGATATGTTGGTATTACAACATTGTTGGAGAAATAACTTTGTCTTCAATGAGGATTCGTAAAAGAATCTTCCTGCGAGACACGGAGCAAAATAAAAGCACTATCAAAAGGTAGGTCTGGAAACCACACGTGCCAGGGACCAAAGTTCAATCTAGGAACAAGCTAGAAAGAAACGGTCAAACAAGACTCCAATTGAGGAATGAACTCAAATGGGGATCTATCTTATCCATGATATGGAAAAGATAACTGAACCAACCATCATCCACGAGGATATAACTCTGTGGGGAATTCAGAAAGAGTGAGCACTTTATGCTTAGGGCAGACAACTCTATTAGAGAGAATAGACAAACCCAGTCACTTGAGGAGACAAACGCCAAAGTGAACCCAAAACAGGTAAACACCAGAAAAAGAAGCAGAAATGCAAAGATGCTATGCATATGAGTGCTTATGCCATGCTTATGCTTATGCTGACAAAACAGACAAAAAGAAGCGAGACTGGAGATGAAATAAACATCTCGACAAGGATACCCAGCCAAACCCAACTGATCGGACCAATACTGGGGATGAAGAAGAAGAATCAACAACTCTACTGGTGAAAAGAGCATTCCACTTGAGGTATAACATCATGAGGATTACCCTCGTGAGCCTGATCTCTTTGTTGGTAGAGGATCCATGGAGAATTTGTCAAGATTAGTTGAAGTAACAGCTTATCGGGGAGTTAGCAGGATACTGGCATAATGATCATCTTCAAATCTTATCTGCCCCAGGCTATATGGTTTGTCAGAAGACGATAACAAGAGGATTTTATAGAAGAATTGACATACAAGGTGTTTCAATATCTTCAAACTCTTAGAGAGATCTCAGCGTAACTGCCCCAGATTAACTACACAACAAGGTCCTTGAACTCGCTTGATTGTTTGACGATTTGGGGAAGATATGCCCCATACTGATTGGCCTTTTAGAGGTTTACCGAATCTCGCTTTAACTGTCTCTGATTAATTGGTTTGTGAGGGTCAGTCATCAAAAGGATTTCACAGAAGAATTGACGCACCAGATGCTTCAATGTTTCCAAACTTTGAAAAGAAATGAACCTAGACATAATTGCCCCAGTCCAACTTCATTTGTGATACTCAAATTATAGTAGGAACGACTGGGGAACAAAACTTGCCCCTGCTGATAGGTCACTGGAGTCCACACTTGTCATAAGATGATCTGGATAAGATTTGTTCCAGTATTTTGAACTTGAAGAGTTATGCCCTTGATTCAATAGATTGGCAAATCCTTCCGCTTGGTTGCCCCTGACTGAGATTCCTTTATCAAGTCGAATCCCCTAGCTGGCTGTATTTATTGGAATTTATTTGATATTGATTTATTTTTACAAACAAATATTGTTCATCAAAAATTGGCAATTTCAATGCGATATTCATGCAAGCTTTTGAAAACAAAGTTTTCATTGATGAAAACACACATGGTGGAATGGTTAAATAAAAAACAAAGATGGATCTAGTCAGAGGAAGTTATCAACACACACAAATAACAAAGATCATTAGGAGTCAGGTTAATCAACCTTGCTATAATATGCTTTCAAAACAACCTTACCTCAATTAGGTCTTTTAGGGGTTGTAATGTGGTCTGGTTCACGGTTTATGAAACAAAAGACAAAGGCTCAAAGTTTATTTATCCCCACCCAATCTTCGTGATGAACTCCAATCCTACACTCAGTTAACTCAAGCTATGCATTCAAGTTTCCAAAGGTTAGGAAGTCACTTGATTTGAGAGCTGACTGGCGTCTTACACGAAGTGCCTGCATTTGATTGCATAACCAAGTTAAACTGAGAACTACCCTGCCCCAATGTTGAGATTTAAGGTTTTTTTTTTGTGTAAGGAAAGAAAACTCCTACTTCTAGGCTCGAAGGGTTAACGAGGGATTATCTTCCTTATTTCTCCAGTGTTTAGGAATTGAAACAGTGCCTTACATCCTCGGCGAGGTTTAATTGAAAGCATACCACAACAATTATGAACACGGGGTTTTCATCATCCTCCACAATCTTTGTTTTTAACAAAAGTTTGAAAAAGGAGTAAAGCAGGGTAAAGATATATTTGTTTTGTGAACACAAGAATAAATGAGTGAAACGAATGGACTTAACCAAAAGATGCACAAACATTTCACTAATCTTGCCAATTTGAAAGTACAATACTGCTTATAAGCAAAACAGATTCAAATATGCAAAGAAAATACAACAAAAATGCTGAAACAGTCTAAAGTTTGCCAGCCTCAGGGAACTGGGCTTTCCTTCTCGACTTGCCAAACGGAGATAGTCATCTTCAAAACTGATTATCGAAATCCGTCTGAGAATTATCTTCACATCCACTCTCGACAATTTCCTCCTCTTCAGGGTCTGATGAATTTACCCGATTAGGTAAAGGACTATTGATTTGAATCCCTTGAGGCGTGAATGAGATTATTTCAGAATCAAGCAGCGTCTGAACCTTGCTTCTGAGTACCTTACAGTCTTCGGTCGAATGCCCCTGTGGCCCAGCATGGTAGTCACATCGGGCGTTGACATCAAAGCCTGGTGGGTAGGGAGGGATCACTAGATCTATCCCTTTTGGCACTATCAATCCCCCTTTGATTAAATCTGGCAGGAACTGACTGTATGGTATTGGCAACGGAGTGAAATTCCTCTCTGGCTTCCTTGGCCTTTATCGTGCATGCTGACATGGCTGACGGCGGTAGGACCGTTGATACAGAGGAGGTCTTCGATTTGGAGAAGAATATTGCCCACGTGGAGAGATTGGTGTCCGATGCAAAGACCCAAAAGGTTGCTGACGCTGAACACTTGAGATGTAGAAGCGCCGAGGTATTTGGGATTCCCATATAGAATTACTTTCCTTCTCCCATTCTTCTTGAGAACTGACAACTGATTTATTCTCACCGGCTGGGATATTCGAGATGCCTCGGATATTTCCTTTCTGGAGACCACTCTCAACGCGTTCTCCAGTTTTTACCAATTCAGAAAAGTTTGACGTCACAGTGCTAAATAACTTTTCTTGGTACGGACCTTGCAAAGTATCCACGAACCAGTCAACCAATTCCTTGTCCGAAAGTGGTGGTTGAACACGAGCAGCTACTTCTCTCCACCTCTGAGCATACTTTCTGAAGGACTCATCTTCTTCTTGAGATAAGTCTAGCAAATGTAGGCGGCTGGGAGCCAAATCAAGATTGTAGTTGTATTGCTTCACAAAGGCACTGGCTAAGTCTGACCATGATTGGACATGACTACTTTCTAGTTGCATATACCAATTCAGTGATGATCCACTTAGACTGTTTTGGAAACAATGGATCATGAGTTTGTCATTGAGGACATGTGAAGTCATTCCTCTGCAAAACATCACCAAATGCTGCTTTGGACAGCTATCCCCTTTATACTTCTCAAACTTCGGCGTTTTGAACTTAGGAGGTATCACGAGGTCGGGTACCAAACACATGTCCAAAGCATTCAGATCTGCAGTGTCGCGTCCTTCAATGGCATCAAGCTTCTTTTCCAAGGCACGACATTTTTCCATTAACTCAATGTCTCGTGGATCCTGGGTTTTCCTCATAGGGACCACTTCTTGGGAATCTGACTCAGAGAATGCAAAACTGCGATATTCCACAGCATCAATAGAAGAAGAATGTCCATCTCGGACAATGGCGTGTTCTTGTATAAACTGGTTCTCAACAGGAATATGCACAGGTTGAGCTTGGGCAACATTGTTCACAAACATACCCTGAATATTGGCATCTCTTTTTGCCAAGGCTGCCATAATCTGATCCAACTAGCTTCTTAACAAGTTGAAATCTGCTCTGGTCACAAACTGGTTCTGCTCCTCTGAATTCATGATCCCTTAAAAGCTTCTTCAAGTCCAATGATGGCTCTGGGAGGTTATCTGGGTTACAGACAAAAGATGGAGGAGACTCAAGACCGAGAAATGCAAATGCAATGCAAATGCGAATGTGATGCTAATGCAAGCCAAATGGTTTCAAGGAACTCGAAAGGCGAGTTGCAAACATTTTTGGGAAAACTGAAAAGTTTTGTTTTAAAATCTAAGATCCCGATTGATCTTTGCAAAGAAAAGAACATCTGAGTTCATTGAAACCAAATGGTTATCATGAGATGTATGCAATGCACAAAACACGGGCACACAAAAACACAAACATGCACACACAACAGCACACAAGTCCTAGGTTTAGGGGCTACGAGCATGGAGTCAAAGGTCTACCCATCCCAAAGGTATGTACTATGTAAAGGGTTCCCAGAGTCTACGATCCATCTTTTGAATTTTGTCGACTTCCCAAATGACTTGGTGATCAACAAAATTCTCAAGAGAACGTCATCTGAGTGTAGTATCGCGTAGCAACTAATTCAGAAATAGACTTCTTCATAGTCCATGCACTACATCTAAAAGGCTTAAGTGAGGTTTGGAAACTACGGTTCTCAGTATCAATGGCACCTAGGTCGAAGTGGCAACGCCTTCACGATTGCTCGTTCAACATATACCAACTCCGAGAGGGCCTCAACTGAGTGTGGAATCTCAAGTCAACTCTTTTGGGAATCGACTCCCTCAAAGTCTCCTTGACTATATCCACTATCCTATCATAAGTGCACTCGAAATCCGGGTTAGGATTTATCTCACTCATAGATATCATATCAACCCAAATTAAACAGAAAAATGTCAAGCAAGAATAGATATACAGATATATAAGCAAATATGACATACATAAGCATATACAAGTAAATAAGCAAACATGAATAACATAAAAACAAGATAGGCTTAACCCTCTTAGGATAGGACCAGCAATAGGTCTTGAATCCCCAGTGAAGTCGCCATTTCTGTTACGGTGAAAATCGAATAACAAGCTATTAATTAACTTGCATCATATTTCTTTTACAACCGACTTTGATTTATCCAAAGGAAAGGTTCAAGATCGTTAGAAAAACCTAAAGGGGGGAGATCTAAGGTTCGGGGGTTAGTTACGCCTAGGGAAGGTATTAGCACCCTAAACGTCCGTAGTACTCTACGGGAACCTCTTGTTCTACTGTTATCTTATGTTTGCTAAAGGTTCTATGCTAAAGGTTGAAACCCTAGGGGTTAGTATCTAAGTATACTCGACAAAGCATCGCACTTTGCGCCGACGTATCCTCGGGTGTAGAATCAGAGTATGCGTAGTTCTACTTCTACTGAATGATTGACTATGGTCAATATTCAGAGGGGAAATGAGTGTGACCTCATTGTAGATAGGGGTGGGAATAGGCCAAACCAACTAACAGGGGCCTACGGCCTAGCCTACATAGGCTCAGGCCAGGCCAGACTTTTTCTTAAATATAAAAGGCCTAGGCTTTTTTATAAGTCTATTTAGCTAAAGAGACTAGGCCACAGGCCGTAAGAAAAGCCTTTTAAGCCTATCAGGCTGGCCTATTTAAGAAAAAATCAATAAATTTATTATTATTATATTCTATTTTGTACTTTGAATTAAAATACAAAAATAAAACTTAGTTATCTTGAAGAACTTATGAAAATAAGTTGAAAAAACATTATAAACAATGTCATAAGTTTTTCTCATAAGTTATCTTCAACAAATAATATCACCAAACTTATGATAATAAGAAAACTTGAACGAGACAATGAAAACAAACATTTAATCTCATTGATCTTTTAACTTGTTAGTCTATTTAACATTAGTTGAATTTCTTATTTACAGATGTTCAAATGAAGTAGGCTTTTAAATAGGCTAGTAGGCTAATCAGACATTCGAAAAGGCCAGACTTAGGCCTAAAAATAAGCCTATGATAGGCTACAGGCCAGGCTTAGGCTTTGAAGTTTTTAGCAGGCCAGACTCAGGCTTGGCAAAGCCTAGCTCGGCCCAGCCTATTCCCACCCCTAATTGTAGAGTATGAGAACTCTCTTAGTCTAGTTATAATGGTCCTACGTTGAAGTTTTAGTCAATAGGGGAAAGTGAGTATTCATTAGGATGAATATCACCAAGAGTGTAATAACTCCTTCCTAAAGCTAGTTGTGATTTCTATGGCTCTGATGAGGCCAAGAAATAAAGTTTTCTCCTAAGAGGTTACTTAGGTTAAGGTGGGAGGTCAATGACTTATGAGTCAACATGTTTCACCTTCCTTTGGAATGAGGGGAAGAACAAACAGTTGTAAAGATTACTAAAAGATAACAAGTTAATAATGCAAATATGATGACATAAAGAGACATGAATATGATAAAGATATGAAACAAGATCAAGATGTCAATTCAAATTTGAATCATGCATGTACTAGACAAGGATCAAACATGATAGACAGGCATAACATAGCATGGCGAATAAGAAAGTGCAATAAAAATCTTAATAAACAATTTCAATTTATCAAGGACAAAATGGCTCAAGAATAAATATTTTATCAATTTTCTTTTATATTTAGAAAGAAAATTTAATTAGAAAATTATAGCAAAAAGAAGGGCAGAAAAAGGATTAAAAATGAACAAGTTATGTTATTTTGAAAATTAAAGCATAAACTAAAAATAATAAAACAAAAATAAGTGGTAAAAAAGGGAAATGGCAACCATGGGGATTGAACCCATGCCCTTGAATCAACCACACCAAACAATAGCCAACTGAGCTGCGCACGCCATGTGAATAACATATGCAAGCAGTGAATAATATAATAAGGCAAGTGGAAAATCAGAAAAAAAAATTGCAAAAGGGTTGATCCGCAGGATCGAACCCAGGTATGGCGTGTGAATGGCAAAGGCATGGCTAGTGTGTGACCGTTGGGATGGCATGTTTCATCCAATATATTACACTACTCCATAAATATATAAGCTATCTTAGTGTAATAAGACGCTTTCTCCCAAAACACGCCTGGAATGCTACATAGACATACTTAATGAAAAACATCAATTGGTCAAATATTTTTAAGTCATAAAAAGACAAAAAAAATTGGAACAGCCAAACACATATGGCCAGCGCATCATTTCTCATGCAACCTTAGAAATAAAACCGAAAATATGTCGTGCATCAGAAACAACAACATGGCCAAACTCTCTACTTGGTCTCTCATTTTCACCAACAAATCTTAACCATTTTTAACGAAATAAAGCACCCTAATGGAGTACTCAGAGAGTAGAGTAACTCTATTTTTACATGATTCAAAATGACAGTGTGAATATAGAGCAAAGAGCCATGAAAGTGCAGCGTTCCAACTGTGTTTAACGAGCTAACATGCATTTTCCTCGTGAGAAAAAAAAAAGATAGAACAACAATGATGATTAAAGACCTTTACATAGCATGAATAAGCAACTTGGAAATAAAACTAGAATCTATTATGCATAAAATGAGACCACACTTTTATCATCAAAGCCAAAAAGAACAAAAACTCCATAAACTTGAAGTGTAACAAGCATCTTGAGTTTAAGCTCAAACCTCAAACTTTCCACATGAAGAACAACATGGTACTGATATAAATAAATGGACAAAACGCTTTCACCACTTCCTAACTAATGCTACAAAGTGAATACCAATAGACGAGCTGATAAAATTTCATCACCTCAACACATTTCATGCATTTGCCAAATGAACATAAGCTCCAGCAGAACTTTTCATGCTACTTAATGCTACCAATCTAAAGTATGATATTCAGCATGACCAAACCAATACCAAAGACAATAACAAACTTTAAATGATAATGTCATGATGATTGATATTCATGAGCATGATATTGCACGTATGATGTGGGAAAGGGAGTTACCTAGAGAGACAATGAAGACTGAACTTCTTCCTCCTGAGAGTGGTAGTGTTTCAACGAAATACTCTCACTTTGAATAGCGTTTCTCCTTAGTGAGTGATATGTTGAGAGCTTGATGGTTGGTGTTGTGTTTCCATGTAGTAGGAGGTGAGATCCGGTTATAATATTTGAAAATGAGGTTAAAACGAGAGTTGGTTTCAGGTGACTATTGTTGGTGATCCCCCCCTTGAGAAGTGAAAGCCAACCTCTCTTTATGGTAGCAGCAGCATGGTATGGCCAAGAAACTCAGTGGGTAACGACTCTATTTAAGAGAGAGAGAGAGATCCCTAAGTTCAAATCTCTGCACACACCATGCCATCCGTTTCATCTTGAGCCAAGTGAGCTTTTTGAAGGGGTTGCTTAAACTAGGGTTCAAGTCAGAGTAAGGACCATGAGTTGCAACACAAAAGTCAGTTTACATGATGGTTCATTCTTTTATTTCGTATGTCAAAATGTGAAGTACGAGGTACATGGTACATTTAGTAGCTTGTTTCACGGGTCTTGTGGCAAAAGGAGGGTATTGGAAACTGATGAAAGAAGTCAGTTGGGGTGTACTTTGGATTTGGTTAGGATTTAGTTCAAAGTGAAATGTGGTTTGGGTAATGGGAGTACAAGTGATGGATCTTTCTTGTGGTGCAAAAGGAAACAAAGTTCATGAGATAACATACAGAACAAACAAAGGTTCATGTAGCTTGGAGGTTTATGGAGAGATACACATGCAACACACATGTCACGTGAATTCTTGGAAATTGGCTTAAAACTTTTGGGCAAATGTTGTGTACTAAGATCGTGCCTTTCACTTTGGCATATGACTAAACCTTCTATTATTATAATTTTAGAAAGCAATAATTTAAAAACAATATAAGTGAATTTAGTTTTTAGGAAAATTGTCATAATTAAATGGAAATAAATTTAGACAAAAATGATTAGAAATTGGTTATTGAAATAGAATTTGGAAAAAAAGAATAAATGATTTTTAGAAAAAGATTAGATTTAGAAAATAAATATTTAGAACAATATTAGTGAATAGTTATTTGATATTGGTTTAGAAATGATAATGATAATTGAGGATGAAAAATAAAAGCCAAAGAGAGGGTGATGGAAATATCTGAGAGAATCGCTTGATCCCAACGCTCTGCCCACAATCCTAGTTAATCACTTCTTGTATCTCCTGAGAATAAGACTTAATTCACAGATAAAGCCAAAAAAACTGATAAAAAGGGTTAGCTGTGTAATATGTTGAACCTAAGATGCACAAATGAAGCTGACATCTAAGGGTAAAAATTTGGGGTACAACACTCGCCATCAATGCCTAGGGCGGCTATGAGTAGGGCACTCAAGTTCTTAGGGACGCTTCGAGTCCCGTGACAGCCCTATAAATAGGAGTTGAGTTTGTGCCATTTGCACGTTTCTGCTTTCCTGCTCAGACCGTTCTCTCTCTCTCTCTCTCTCTCTCTCTTTTTCTCTCTCTCTCTCTTCAACTTCCACCGCCGTCTGTCCGCCGCTCGCCGCCTTACCGTCGATCCACAAACGCTGTTCCAAGTAAGTTTCCGGCCCCTTCTCTTTGTTTAATGCATTCTACGGTGGTTCCTCCGGTGAACATATGAAGTTCCCGGGGAGACCACAGAGTTTCTGGCAAAAATGGCGGGACTCCTTTAGATTTCCGATGAATGTCCCAGGGAGCTGGGATGAATGACCCGAGGACCTGATGAAGGTCCCGAGGAAACAGGATGAATCTGAGGTCTTAGGGTGAAGAACTCGGGGATCTGATGAAGGTCCCGGGGACGTAAGATGAATACCACGAGGACGTGGGAAGAAGGTCCCGAGGGCGTGGGATGAAGGCCCCGAGGACATCAGATGGAGGTCTCGGGGACCTTAGCCGATGGTCTCGAGGGGGGTCGTGCCCTGCTATCTGGATAATGCAACAACGACCTTGGCCATGAGGTCTCTCTGTGATTTCGTGGCAGCGAAAAAGTTTGGCCGGAGGGAGTATATGTCGAGGAGAATTTTTTGATTATGCGCGGGTAGAGTCTTGTCGCGCTCTCTTCGCCTCCTCGCCTATTTTCCTCACCCTTTCACTTGATTTGCGGTGGAAGGATGGATTTGATCTGGAATGTCAAATTCACCATTTTCCTCTACTTTTCAGGTAAAAAATGGCTGCCAAGACAATTGAGGGGGTCATTGAGACTGACGACGAGCCCGACTCACCAGCGGCGCAAACCAGCGGTGTTCAAAGACTAACGCCCGAGGATTGGGCCGGGGAGGAGCCTCTGGGTGTCCCCTCTTTATTTACCATGAATGATTCTGACGCCTATGCTACCTTCGAGGACCTTTGCGAGGGCTCCCCGCGGAACTGGCAGGCGTACAGGCCCCTAGAGCACCACCGAATATGCTCGTCATTCAATGGAACGAGATTCCCTATGTAAGAGTTCGCCTTCCTAGAAGCGAGCTTGCGTATGCCCTTTAGTGACTTCTAGTGGGAGGTGTTTTCCTGGTTTTGTCTGGCGCCCTCGCAACTTCATCCAAATGCAATCGCGTTCGTGCGGGTATATGAGCTCGTATGTAAACACCTTGGCATCGGGGCCACGATACCCCTGTTCTTCCGTATCTTCCACCTGCAGAGACAAACGGTTGAGGGTCGGTATAATCGGGTGTCCTTTAAACATCCGAGGAGGCTGTTTCGAGCTCATCTGGATTCTGTCAGGAATTTTAAAAACCGGTGGTTCGTCGTCAAGTCCCTCACCCACGCGACCACCAACATATTGTATGACCGTGTGTTCAGGGAGACGGAAGATGGACGGCATGAGGAGGTCCTCGAATCAAAATGTGCCTTGGAGTAGACGGAGGAGCACTTCAAAAGGGACACAAACAATTATATTATCAGTCCTGGTGCGTTAGGAGAGGAGGACCGGCTGACCTACCAGAAGTTTGTCACGTTTGTCGCCAGTTTCACTAACGCGAAGTTGGTGACTCCAGACGGAAACTTCAAGCGCAATGATCTCGAGGAGATCTTAACGAAGGCCCGCCTGATAAACACAAAGTCGTCCTCGAGTGCGAGACCGACGAGGAGGCTGTTCGGTTCTTAGGTAGCGGGCATACCCTTTACTCGGGCCCCATCAATGTTTCTGTCGCTGGTTCGCAGATGTTTATTTTCCCTTTTGCAGGTACAATGTCGAGCTTGGAAGAACGAGTCGAGAAGCTGGCTGCTGTCCGAGGCCCGATGAAAGGTGGAAAGGGGCGAGTCGATCAGGTCCAGCAACAAATACAAGGCCTTAACGCGACACCCGGGGACTCGTCCAGCTCCCTAAAGTATAGCCAATCTGCAACTTCACAGGGGTTCCCGAAGAGGCAGCGAACCGTTGAACCTGTGCATGTCGACCTCACCGAAAGTCTGCCTGGTGAGAAGTTCGTGCTCCCGCCCTACTACCTGCAGCCTAACTTCTTTTCCGGGGCCAACTCCCCGACCGTCAGCGCTACTGAATCCAAGGCCATCTTGGGCGCTGATCGGGCTACGAGGAGGAAAGTCTTGTCGGAGGACATGGCCGCGATGATGCGGGTCTTTACCACAACTTTGGTCCTGAACGACGAGACTTGCCCATCGGCTGAGCTGACTAAACTACAGGGCAGCTTCGTATCAGTCGAGGCTGAGATGAAGAAGTTGGCCAAAGACCTTGACGAGTGCAAGAAACAGAACGAGGCCCAGGTCGAGCTCTACGGGGAGATGGAGAAGAAGGTGAATGACGCTGCTGGTGAGAGTAATACTCTCTTGGATAGGATTGCTGAGCTGGAGGCGGCTGCCAGGCCCGCCGACGGTGAGACTGATGAGGACAAGCTGCTGACTTCTCTGGCCGAACTGATATTGAGGATCAAGCTGCTCGAGCAGGATGTCCTGGGGGCTGTCGAGGTGGTTTTTGTTGCCGCGATGAAGTAGCTCCAGCTCATGAACCTAGGTGTTCAGCTCATCACCAAGGGGACAGGTCCTTACCATCAGGTGGTTGACGGTCGGGTTGTCGCGCCGGAAACCGAGGAGGAAAAGGACGACCAAACCATGGAGGACGAGCAACCTGAGGAGCATGCAGCTGTTTAGCTTTCTTTCTTGTCTAGTTTGTTTGACTTGCGCGCCCGTTTTTTATATTGACTTTTTCCCGGCCTGCACGCCAGGGGCTTGGGAACTTTTTGTACCTTTTGAACAATGGGCTTCTGCCCGGTTGAATGTATTGCCTTTTCTTATCTTGTGTGTGATGCTTGTATGTTGATTATATATCTGTTACTTTCGTTTTTGTCTAAGTATTTTGGGGCCTTTGCTCGACTTTGTTGATCCTCTACAGTGTAGAAAACTGGTCGAGTGGTCGGAGCTGTATTCCGACCTTCGACGAAGCTAAGAGCTCGGTCGAGGTCTTGCTTCGTGGCGTGAACTTCCCATCGGGAGCTGGGTGTGCTGCCTAGTTAGTACGACGACGATGAAGCTCAGTCGAGGTATCCCCGTTGGATCAAGGGTCCTCGCGCACACATAACGCTGGCCCTTGTCTTCTTGTCTCGAGGAGGGGAGTCACGCTTGTACCTTAGTGCGCCCCCGTGGTCGCGACGCAGATGGGTTGCGGGCAGTGATTAATTGTAGTATTGTTTAAGATTTTTAGCATTCCATAGTCGAGCAAGTTCCTCTCCGTGCAGAGTTTCGAGGTAGTAGGCTCTCGTCCCCATTTTCTCGCGGACGCGATATGGGCCCTACCAGTTCGCGGTGAGCTTGCCTTCGCGCGAATCTTTCTGGTTCCTTCGCAGGACACGGGTGCCTACCTGAATTTTGAGTTTGATAACTTTGTTGGCATGCCGTAAAGTTATCTTCTGTTTGAGTGAGGCTTCGTGGAGGGATTCCCCCGTCCGTATCTCCTCGACCAGGTCGAGCTCCTCCCTTAGGGCCTCATCGTTCATCTCCTCTTCGAGGGGAGACTTGGTCCTTCTCGAGGGTTCCCTTATTTCCACTGGGATCACCGCCTCAATTCCGTAGGTCAATCGGAAGGGGGTTTCCCCGGTAGTGGAGTACGGGGTTGTCCTGTAGGCCCAGAGGACGCTATGTAGCTCCTCGACCCACCTTTTCTTGGTGTCGCCCAGTTTCCGTTTCAGGCCTCAAAGGATCACCCTGTTTGCGGCTTTGGCTTGCCTATTTGTTTTTGGGTGCTCGACCGAGGTGAAGTGTTTCTTCGTGCCCAGCTTGGTGACAAAGTCCTAAAAGTTCTTGTCGGTGAATTATGTCCCGTTGTAGGTGACAATTTCCTGGGGCACGCCGAATCGGGCAAGTATATTCCTCTTGTAGAAACGAAGTATGTTGTGGGCCGTGATTTTGCCCAAGGCTTCGGCCTCGATCCACTTGGTGAAGTAGTCGACGCCGATGTTTAGGTACTTATTTTGGTACGACCCTACGGTGAAGGGTCCTAGGATGTCCATCCACCACCAGGCAAACGGCCACGGGGAGGAAAGCGTTTTAAGCTCACTGAGTGGCGCCAGGTGCATGTCCCCGCGTCGTTGGCATCTGTCGCACTTCTTGATGTACTTCTTGGCGTCCTGCTGCATGGTGGGCCAGTAGTATCCTGCTCGCAATGCTTTACGGGCTAGGGATCTTCTGCCAAGGTGTTGCGTGTTGATCCCCTCGTGGATCTCTTGGAGTATGTCGAGGACCTTAGACTCCTCGACGCACCTAAGGAAGGGGATCGAGAAGCCGCGTCGATATAGCTTGTCCTCGATAATTGTATATTAGCAGGCCCGTCGCCTAACTACTCCGGCGTCCTTGGGGTTTTCGGGTAGATTTCCCGTGCTGTGGCACTCGTATACCGGGGTCATCCAGCAGTGGCTGTCACCAATGGCATGCACGGAAGCTGTGGGGATGGGTTTCTCGATGCTCGGACGTGGAAGCACTTCTTGAATAATGGACTTGTTCTCGCCTTTTTTCTTTGTGCTCGCGAGTTTCGATAGGACGTCTGCCCGAGTATTGTGCCCGTGCGGGACGTGACTTGTTTTCGCCGGGGTGAAATTTTTCATAATTTATTTCACAAGAGCCAAGTACTCGATGAGGTTGTCATTCTTGGCTTGGTATTCTCCTCGTACCTAGGAGGCCACGAGCTGGGAGTTGATGAATATTTTTACTTCTTTGGTGCCGAGATCCCTGGCCAGTCGTAATCTGACAAGGAAAGCCTCGTAATCGGCCTGGTTGTTTGACGTCGGGAAGGATAACGTGAAGGAAACCTAGATCAGGATACCTTCCTCGTTCTCTAGGATGATGCCCGCTACGCTCCTTGTTGAGCTGGATGCCCCGTCGACGTAGATCTTCCATTTTTAGGATCCGTCAGTGGAAGGTTCTGGGATGGTCATCTCCGCCACGAAGTCGGCCTGCACCTGAGCTTTCAGGGCCTTTCTCCCCTCGTATTGGACGTCAAACTCGGTGAGTTCGAGCGACCACTTGAGCATCAGGAGTTTTCACACGGGTTGCTCGATCCTCACCACAATCGTGTGGGCCAAGAAGTAGTGCCGCAGTCTTCTGGCCAGTGACGACGGCCAGAGCGACTTTTTTGATCTGCTGGTATCTAAGTTCGGGACCTTGGAGGGCTTTGCTGATGAAGTAGATCAGCTTTTTCCCGTCGAGGGTTTCCCAGATTAGAAACGCGCTGACCGCTTCGCTCGTGAATGCGAGGTATAGGAACAACCTCTCCCCGTCTTCTGATCGTGAGAGGACCGGGGGTTGCGAGAGGACTTGTTTGAGGTGGAGGAGCGCCTGCTCGCACTCCTCGGTCCATTTGAACGTGGCCTCCCTGCATAGGAGTTTGAAAAATGGGAGTGCGTATTGCGCCGATTTAGCCACGAAGCGAGAAAGTGAGGTGAGCATCCCGTTTAGCGATTGTATCGATTTCTTTGAGTTCGGTGTCGGGAGTTCGGAGAATGCCCTGCACTTGTCGGGGTTTGCTTCGATCCCTCGTTCCGTGAGGTAGAAACCGAGGAACTTTCCTGCCCAGACGCCGAAGGTGCATTTCTGCGGGCTGAACCTCATCTTGTATTTCCTTGCCGTGTCGAAGACCCTCTTGAGGTGGGCCATGTGGTCTACTTCTTTTGCAGATATCACGATCATGTAGTCCATGTAGACCTCGAGCATGTCGCCGATCTCTCCTCGGAAGACTTTGTTCATCATCTACTGGTAGGTCGCGTTGGCTTTCTTCAGGCCGAAGGGCATTACATTGTAGTAGTAGTTGCCCGACTCGGTCATGAAGGCCATGTGCTGCTTGTCGGCCTTCGCCATGGGGATTTTATTGTACCCGGAGTAAGCGTCCATGAACGACAGTAATTTAAAACCTGCAGAATTGTCGACCAGTTTGTCGATGTTAGGCAGTGGATAAGCATCTTTCGGGCATGCCCGGTTAAGATCAGTGTAATCAATGCACATCCTCCATTTTCCATTAGTTTTCTTAACAAGTACAACGTTGGACAGCCAGGTGGTGTACCGGGCTTTCGAAATAAAGTTGCCTCTAAGAGGTATTTTACAGCTTTTTCAGCAGCCTTCGCTTTCTCGGGAGACTGCCTACATCTACGTTGCACTATATCCCTAGCGGCTAGATCTACAGTAAGCTGGTGGCATGCCATATTTGGGTCGAGGCCAGGCGTCTCCGACGCGCTCTACCCGAACAAGTCAGCATTCTCCCGGAGGCAGGCCTTCAACTGCTTCCTCGCTAGGTCGGGGAGCCTGATACTTATCTTCACATTCTTGTCTGGATTATCCCCGAGAGTGATGAGCTCGAAGTCTCTGTCTGGAATAGGGCGCGTTGGGTGGATAGGCTACCCGTTGCCTTCGACTGGGAGGTCGTTGCCCGCTGTTTCTCCTTGTTCCTGCTCGCTGGGGAAGTGATTGTCGAGGTCCCCCGTGTTGACGCGCGGGAGTGGCTTCTACTCTGCGTCCGAGGCTGGCTTCTCTGCGGTCTTGGACTTGACGTTGATCGAGTTCAGACCCTTGGTCGCAGTTTCAAAGCATCTCCTAGCAGCTTCAATATCTCCATGGAGGGTGACGACACGACCTCTGGTCGTGTAGTACTTCATCTTCATATGGACTGTAGATGGTATCGCTGTGAGCTCGGCCAGAGTCGGTCTTCCCAGGATGCAGTGGTATAGGGAAGGGCACTCCACCACCAAGAAACGGGTCTTGACTTGTCGGGTAGTGTCGTCACTCCTGAAAGTAACCATCAGCTCGACATAGCCCCACGGTCTGGTGGTGGTGTCGTTGAAACCCTGGAGGTCTGAGCCCACGTAGGGGGTCAGATGTGTTTCATTGAGCTGGAGGGTCTAGATGAGGTGGGCATACATGATGTCCACCGAACTCCCTTGGTCGACCTGGATCCGGCGGACATCGAAGTTTGCCATCTGCGCCCTGATCAGGAGAGGGATGGTGGAGTTGGGGGCGCCGCTCGACAATTCCTCGAGGTGGCAGTCTGCGCTGAGCTCGCGTCGATCAACTTGTCGAGCTTCCGTTTTGATCGATCCCACGGAGACCTTATTGAACCCCCGCCGAATATAACCATTGCGGCGAGGAAACGTTCCATGGGTTGCGAGCGGTCACAGGGATCCCGGGCACGCCGGGGAAGTAGAATTCCTCTGGTCGGGTGACACACAGAGCGACTTGCAGTCTGTTCTCTCCGAAGGAAGGGCTCGCCTCCTCGTCCCTTTGCGTCTCCCAGGCATCCTGTCTGGGGCGTCGTTCCTCTTCGTGTACTACTTGAGGTGCCCCTTCTTGATCAGGATTTTTATCGCATCCTTGAGGTGGATGCAGTCCTTTGTGACATGCCCGTGGCTCCTATGGAACCTGCAGAGTACTTGGAATTGTCAACATTTGGTTTGGGTGGTGTGGGCTTCGAAAAGCGGACACCTCATTTTTGGAATTCTGAGTTGATGCACTCGGCCAGAATTTGCTCGCGGGGAGCAGTGAGTAGCGTGTACTCTGTGAACTGGCCAGTTGGTCCTCTCGGCTCACGAGAGTCTCTGGGACAATCTTCTCTTCTTCTTTCTCCCCCTCGTAGAGGGGCGGTAGAGTCTTCGTGCCATAAGCTTCGGGGGCCCTCTTGATTCCGCGAGTCGCGGGCACAATGGGTGGGCTCTATCTCCTCATACTGAATGTATGCTTGGGCCTTGTGGAGGAGCTCTTCTAAGGTGCGGGGCCTTTGAATGCCCACAGCCTTGGAGAACTCGGTGCGAGGTCGTAGTCCTCGCTCGATCAAAAACTTCTTCATGTTGTCCGTGGTGGAGACCTGGACGACTTCTCAGTTGAATCTCTCGATGTAATCTCGGAGAGATTCGTCTTTCCCCTGGATGATGGCTTCTAAGGAGGCTTCCGTCTTCGGGTGGCGTCGGGAAGCAGTGAAATTCCTAGAGAACTGTCTCTTCATGTCCTTCCAGGTGGTGATGGACTCCGGTGCGAGACTCTTGTACCACGCCATGGCACCCTTTCGGAGGGTGGTCGGGAATAGCCTACACTTGATAGCTCCTCGGACGTTCCTGTAGTCGAGCATTGCATCAAAGCTCTCGACGTGGTCGTCCGGGTTGGCGGTGCCGTCGTACGTCACCAAGGGTGGAGGCTTTTCCATCCCGACGGGCAAAGGGGTCTCCATGATTTCCCTAGACAGTGGGGTGCACTGGTCGTCCTCGTCACTCCTGACTGGTGATTCTGATGAGGATTGGTCACCCCGATCGCATCTGCTTCGTCTGGGCTCTTTAGCTTCTCGTCGTACTTGTCTACCTTGGTCCTCTTCTGGATTGGGGAACGTCGTTGCTTCTGAGGTGGGGACTGATTGCACTTTAGTGTGACCACGGGTTGAGGTCACTCCAAGCGAGGGCGACGCCCAGTCGGTCAGGGGGAATGACTCTGAGAGTCGTCTTGTCGTGTCCTCTGCGGGGGAGGAGAGTGCTGTGAGAAATGGGACGACGATGCCTCCGCGGGGGAGAACGCTGTTGTCGCTCCCTCTCGAGCAATCCAATCTGTTCGTTTTATTGGAAGATCATCAGATTGGTCTGATTGATCAGCGCGAATAGAGCCACCATTTTCGTATCAACATTAAGTGGCACGGGGATAGGGTGGTAGACAACTGGGCGATCAACATGTCGGGCGGCGTTGAAGGTCGCGTCATTAGAGGAGGGGGAGACGGTGTGCCCGTCCCTAGGGTCGCCTTCTTCGACGTGGATGACCATGTTGGGATCATGGTCATCTACATTGTCGAACAGGACGAAGGCATTGTCCGGAGTGTTGGCGTCAGTTCGAGGGCTGACCATGATCGTCAGAGATTGAAGGTTGCTTTGGTTTTTATGGGAGGAAAAACGGGGGAAGCAAATTGTTCCCACAGACTGAGCCACTGATCGTACCTAATCAAAATTAGATCGGTGGCCAACTGCACATCGTGAGCTCTGTTACTCCGGTGGTGGTGAGAAGGTGAGGGGTGTACCTGCAAGTTACTCCGATGCTAAGTCAGAGATGGAGCAAGCTATTACAGAAAGGTAGTGAGAGTGAGAATTAGAATACCCGACCCTCTAGTGAAAGTGGGTATTTATATTGTGCCCCCAGCGCTGGGCCAACGGTCGTCTGCACTGGGTTGGATCACTAGGCTCAATGCAGATAACTGCCAGGGCTTACGTGGCATAGGGAAGACCAGCACATGGTCTTCGCCCTTGAGTAACTGCCCCATGATCTCCGGAAAGTGGGTTGACTAGCTCTTCTGGAAATGGGTAGTTACCTGATGAAGTGTCCCCGCGTGAGGGGTACGTGGAGTCTGTAGTGGCGGACGCAGGATCTCTCCCCGAGCCATGCAGTCCCCTGCTCGACGATGGTGGGATCTGGATGTGCCCGACGAGGGAGAGAATTGGACCTTAATGGGCTGCTTAGCGTAACATTGAGTTGAGCCTGCCCGACAGGTGGGCAGGCGCCGACCCGGTCCAGAATAGAGACATTTTGTGTTTGTGTGAAATAATAAAACCAGAGCCAGTAAATTTATAAAAGTTGTAGAGAAATATGGACCATTCAAAACACGACATCTTGATTCCGGAGATATATCTCTGATTCTGCATCCTATTATCTTGTTCCAGAGATGCGTCTCCAGAACCTCTCCTGAACAGGTTTGAAAACAGAACCTTTGAAACACAACATTTTTTTTAAAAACGAACACATGTTGCTATTGGAAAGATAAATAATGTACTAAGACACAATATGACAAATTGAATATATTACACTTCATTAATATTGAGACACAATTACATACACTTATTTTTCTGGCTAAACACGAAATTAAAACGAATCGAAACAATTGTTACCGGCTAAATCTACGGGCAGTACCCCCTTTAACTTTTATGCATTTAATTCTCTTTCAATGTTGCTAAATTTCTCAAACTCTTGCATCTTTTCCATAAAATGGTTCGGCCAAGTCTCGACTTTTGTTGTTCAACGAGTCGTCCATTCCGGTGATGTAAGTGGTATAAGGCATCCTGGTTTCAAGTAAACTTGAACAAAATGTCATGATTTTAAAAGCCACTTAATACACATAATACGATCATTCGGATTTTGAGGTGGGGTGACACAGTGGGAAAAAGGTTTTTGAAAAACTATATCAGGTCAGATCAACACACACTCTATCATATGCACATGCTGTTAGGTGACCCTTTTCAGGGAAGCACATCCATTTTCCCTCCGGTGCTGGTATGCTAAGGCAAGGAACAAGAGACTCATAAACTTCATCAAATTTTTATTTCTTTTCGTACAACCGTGTGTATGATTCTTTATGAGTCCTCAACTCTTGGATAAGTTGATGGAGGACAAGCGTATGATTATCTTTTCCTTTACAGAGTAAAGCCGAAATAGCTCGATAACCGCAATTACAGTCACCCTCAATATTGAAGATTCACTCAATGTATTTATGCATAAAAACTGGCATCTCGTCAACGAATGAAATCTCTGGAAGAGGCGACAAAAAAGGTGGTTTGCTAATGCGAGCTCCATTGACAACACTTTTTTGAGATTTTGGAGTTGGTGAGTCCGAAAAACTTTGTCAACCTGATCAAAATATGAAGTAGACCGTGTCTTCGAATTGTCATTCGGTGTAGGCTTGAGTTTCTTTGGAGCACCTCTCGTTTTTACCAGTTGAGAGGGTGGTTTCAAGTCGGTGGTTTCTGGATAAGCAATCTTCCTCAATTGTTCTTTGATGTGTAGTTTCTTGTTATCATTGGCTTTCAAAAACTCTTTTGTATCACTTCCCATTCGGTCAAGATAGAGATATTCGATTTACCGTCTTTCATGACACCATCATCATCATACCGGAGCCTTTTCTATTGAGTGCAAACTTCATCCATTCTTATCGGGCTACCAAGTTTCATCTTTTTGGCAATAACATAAGCACATGGGAGATCATATGTTTTCACAATTGTGCATCCACACTTTGCGCTATCTTAGCCTACATTATCAACTCGTTTAACCTCGTGAATAATATAATTCAAACTCGCACGAGATATGTTACCGACCAACTGACAATAAAGATTATTGTCTTTAAATCCGTGTTTCAAAACTGTGATGCTCTGACCAAATGATGTCTTTATTTTATTATGCTGGTTTTGAATCATTTGGTTCACAGAGTCCCAATCTCTACACAAATCACCCTTACTATTTCCCAACATTTTTTTCAATGTAGCATGGGCAGACTCAACTCGATTAGTTGTTGTATTTCCAAAGTGTCTAAATTGATCAGTCCAAGCACACACAATTTTCTCCTTCACCTGGTCAAGAATCGTGCTTTCAACATATTTAAACAAATCAAGATACTTTTTGCACACTTTCCTGAAATGCATAACTAAATCGGCATACAATTCTGTAGTGGAAGAATTTACTATACGATTCTATGCATCCACTATTTTTTCCATAACCAAACTCGCCTTCACCATTTTTCCATCTTCAGACTCTAACTGTTTCGTTCCTACTGCGGGTTTAACCCGGCTTCTCACATTCTTTGTCATGTGATACCTACAAAGTAATGCATAAGAAGTAGGAAATACATTTGCAACCAAATTCATCAAGGCAGTATCTTGGTCCTTCAACAGTGTCCGACACACCGTTAAGGCTCAAGTAACATTCTCCTCTTTTTCACTCTCAAGAAATGCAAACCCAACAAAATATGTTTTCTCAGTTGAGGTAACACCAACCATCTCCAATAATGGAAGTCTATACTTGTTGGTCTTGTAGATTCAATCAAGTATGATCACAGTAGAAAAGTGTTGATCAACTTTATGGAATCAGGATGAGTCCAAAATATATATCTAACAGTAACTCCATCCTCCCACGTTCAGTACCTAGACATGTAACTCTTGTCATCCAACAATTTCAAGAGTTTTTGCATTTCAGTTCTATCCCTCATAAGCGCCTTGTTAGTTTGGTACAGAATATTATACACTTGCTTGGTTTTTGATATTTTTTCGGGTCTTTTTTGTTTCAATTTGCAAGTGTATATTTTGGTTGTACCAATTTCAATGTCATGTCAGCAACACATTTCTTCTCTTCCGGCATGAGCCGACACACTCGGATGACCGGTTAACTTTTCACACAAATCATGGTTATGCAAACCACATATGACATTAAATCTTCAGTTTTTGTTTGCCAACATGTAACCACGCACCTTAAAGGACACTCACATTTTCTTGAACCATTGTTGTCTGTTTTAAAATTTTGGAGAGGAGATCTATATTTCCCGATTCTTTTGCACGTCATTGTTACAAAAGCGCATCTTCTATCCGAACCATTATCGGACCTTCCGATAACCACACCAAATCCAAGTTTTGAGGTCTCCATACGAATCCATTGGAGCATTTGATCACGAGATTCAAACTCTTGCACGGTTTTAAATTGGTTGCCAACGTTTACCACCTTCACAACAAGACCTTTTACATTCGGAGAAACAACTTGTTCGGGGAAAACATCGGGGTGCACTATATCAAATGAAAACAATTACCATATAACAGTAAATAAGTGCTATTGCTGAAAACAGAATTGGTAAATGAACACATACAGGTACCAGAAATGCATTTCCGAAAACGTTCCTACTCGTTCCGGAGATACATTTCTGAAAAAAAACGCTCGTTTTTCAGACAAAAAACAGGATTAATGTGAGCAATGCAGTTTGAAATAAATGATCTTTACCTGAAATTCTAACTTCTTTTGCTCCCTTTGGTGTGATGAACCATAAGATTGGAGATTTGGAGTGAAAATGTGGATTGAGAATGGAAGGGTTTTTTTGGTGAGAGGTTGTAGAGAAATACAACAATGACGGTGTGATAATGCAATTGTTTGTTTTATCATATTATTTCGGAGATGAATCTCCGAAAATATCTGACATGTAAAGGTGATAGCAAATTTCAAAATCCCGTGCAAACTTTCGAAAATGCATTCTCGAAATTTCCACTGAACTGATCAATTAAGAATATGTTTCTTGAAAATTTTTAGAGATGCATCTCCGATATTAAAAAAACCCAACTTATAATGTGTCACTCAAAATGACCTGCGTTAAGTGTGTATGGTATGCGTCCGAAGATGCATATCTAATACCAAAAACTCTCTTTTTCGCGTGGTGCGTACAAAATATATAGGATACATTAACAAATTTCCTTTTTTAAAAAAACTCTTAGAGTGTGTTTGGATGAGAAATTTGAGAATTTTTAGGGAATTTAAAATTCTAAGTAATTCAAATGATTCAATTGAAATTCATTCATTTTAAATTTTTTTGTTTGGATAGAGTATTAAAATGATTCAATGTAAAAAAATTGGGGTCATTTTCATTATATTTAAAGCTTTTGGGTAAAATTTAAAATATGAAAAATAGGGACCAAATTGTAATTTTTGAAATTTTGAAGGGACCAATTTGTAAAATTTGAAAATTATTAAGGACTAATTTGCAATTTTTTAAAAATTTTAGGACTGAATTTGAAATTTTTATAAAATATGAGGACCATCTTGCAAAATTTAAAAAATTAATAATAAACAATTTAACATTCATATTATGTAAAGAAGCAATTTGAAATTCTTTACTTTTTGATATCATTTTAAATTCCTTAAATTTAACATGAATAAAATACTCCATAAATTTACATTATTTTAACAATTATCCATATTTTTTATCCAAACAATGGATTTTGATCAAATCATTTCAAATTCCCTCAAAAAATTACTTTCCCTCATTAAAATCCTTCATCAAAACACACTCTTATTAGTGTCTATTTAATTTTTCATCAAACAAAATTATATCAAATTCTCACTGGTGTTTCATCAAGTTTAACAAAATTATATCGGATTCTCATGTTAACGCAAAATCTCCAAATTCCAACTTCTCATTTTCCACCTTATGCCCCAGAGATTTAATTTTGTGCTTAAACTCTCTTTCAAACACATACATAATTAGAAGAATCTTGACTCAAATCAGAGTTATCTTCATCCTCTTATCATGTCCTCACCCACAATACAATTTTGGGCGGTGAAAACGAACTAGTTCGTGTAATAATAATCTTGATCTAAGTCATTGTTTTAAAATTTTTATTAATGTGGATTGTTTGTTGAATCTTTTTCCCCTGAAAAGTACAGGATCTTTTAAGAATCATTATAAATGTGAAACAACATAGGAAAAGGAAAGTCATGTCCACAAACCTATTTGTTTCAAAATAAGAATTTTATGCCCCTTTTAGTAGATGACCACATATAGATAAACTATCCAAATAGAGAACCCACACATGCACATTCTAAGTTATACTAGTATCACACAAGATAGAACATAAACTATGATAATTCACATTTAATCAATGATGTACTAACTCACAAGTACTTATAAAATAATAACAATAATTAATAAAATACTTTTTTTTGTTACATTGAATTAACGACTAATAATAACAACAAACCACAGAAAAAAAGAAAAAAATTAACAATTTTGTTTTACAAAGCTTAAGTACTAACAGAAACAGGCACACTAACAGGATACTTATCAACAGAATCATCCCAAGGATTACCCCGCCAATCTCCGACCACCGGCAAGTCCCGCACCGCCTTCCACACCGCACTGTTACATTTAAAACCCGAGCCGAACGCAATCTGCCAGACCCGATCCCCTTTCGCGACCCGGCCCTTAGCCTCTGCATAAGCCAATTCATACCAGAGAGAACTGCTCGAAGTGTTTCCAAATCGATGCAGAGTCATCCGAGACGGCTCCATATGCCACTCACTCAGTTGCAGATTCTTCTGTATCTCATCAAGAACAGCTCTACCACCGGCATGAATACAGAAATGCTCAAATGCAAGCTTGAAATCAGGTATATAAGGCTTCACACGTGAACCTTTCAACACTTTTCTTCGAACCAACGACACAAAAAACATCAACTGTTCAGAAAATGGCAAAACCACTGGACCCAATGTTGTTATGTTCGTTTTCAAAGCATCTCCAGCAACCGCCATTAATTCTCTAGCCAACGAAACACCAACTTTCCCATTCTCATCTTCTTTCTGATAAACACAGTTATAGTTCTTATCATCAGCTCCTTTATGGGTTCGAACCGTGTGAACGAGTCTATACTTGGACCGGTTAAAATCCGATGGTTTATTCGATAACAGTATAGCAGCACCACCCATTCGGAAAATGCAATTCGAAAGAAGCATTGATCGGTCGTTTCCGAAATACCAATTCAAAGTTAAATTCTCCGTGCTTAAAACCACTGTATACGAATTTGGATTCGCTTTCAGAAGATCTTTCGCTAGATCAATTGAAATAAGACCTGCACTACAGCCCATTCCGCCGAGATTATAGCTTTTTATATCCGTTCTCAGCTTGTAATGATTCACAATCATAGCAGAAAGCGAAGGTGTTGGATTGAACAAGCTACAATTCACTACAAGAATATCAATATCTCTTGGATTAACACCTGTTTTAGCGAAAAGCGCGTCTAATGCTCCGAACATTACTGCTTCCGCTTCCAAACGCGCTTCTTCCATACATAGATTTGGCGGACGGGAGGTTATTCCCTTCGGTAAACAAGTTTCGTCGCCTAAACCTGCTCTTGATAAAATTCTGCGTTGGAATTGAAGTGTTTCTTCTCCGAATTTGCCGCTATCTTCTAACATTTCGACGAAGGATTCCACTGTTATCTTCCGTTCATTTTCCGGTTTGTAGCACGCGAAATCGACTAAGTATATCGGCGAAGCTCGTTTCGCGTAGTACAAAGCAAAGAGGAAGAGGAGAACGATTGAACCGACCACGGTTTTCACTTCGAGATGGATGGTGTGGTTTGACCAGAGCTCTGAGAGACGGTCGAGTTTCAGATCGGTGAGTTGAAATTGAACGGCGAGGAAGACTAAGAGAGGAACGACGAGAGCGAAAATGATAATGGTTGTGGCGTTGCATGAATAGCCGTAGCCTAACTTGACGTATTTCAGCTTCACCGTCTGTAGTAAATCCGGCAACCGTTGCCGGATTTTAATCACGGCGGAAGTTGAGTCTTTGAAATTCATCTCCGCCGTTAGATTCTCTTTATCCATATCTGAATTTGAATTACTTTCTGCACCCTCTCTGCAATGTGTGTATTTTTTGTTGCTTATGTACTTGTGTATGGAAGCGGTGCTGAGTGTTTGGATGAATTGAGATTGTGATGTTTCGAAAAAGAATTGCGGTATCGTCAATTTATAAAGCGGGGAATCGCGTTTGGAAGAAGCTGAAAACGGAGTTACTTTAATGGGAAAATTAATATAATGGCTTAAATGGAAACTTTCCTTTTGCTTTTCCTTTATCAGTCCAAAATCACTTGAATTTTTAGATTAACTGGAATAATGACTTGAATTCTTATTAAAGTTCAATTTATAGAAATGACTTCTTATAAATTAATTCAATTAATATTAAACACTATAAGTTTAATCAACTAATTTATATTTTATGCATTATATAAGCTAGTTTATAAATAATCTGCATTAATTTACTGGTTTTTTTTCCACCACTAATATTCAGTCCAATAAAAATTGATTAATTTGGTTTGGGAATTAATTCTGATATCAAAATTATTCTAACCCCTCCTAATTTGAAGAAAATCAGCGTAAATCACTATTAAACTAACTAATTAAATATCCATAGTTTATTAATGATCCAACCAATTAAATATCAATAGTTTATTAATTATTATTTATTTTGTAACAAACATAGCCTAACTTAACCAAATTAATTAGCCGGCAATTTAAATTTTCCTTTTTCAATGAATGTATAGTTAAACCACATGGGACTTTGGTTATTAACCAGAAGAAAGCTACTATTATTTTAATCATGTGAAAATAATTTAGAAAAAGTAGTTTAAAGAAAGATGGATTATGGATATATAGGTCAACTACTTGCACAAAGTGAAACCACCTTTTCTCAATTAAATAAAAAACATTATTTTGGATTAGTACAAGTACTTACTAAGCTAGTTACCCTACTTGACTACTGTAACAATGTAACAATCGGTGGCTAAAAGGTGTTTTCATTTTCAAATCCAGAAAGAAACGTAATTTTCATTATCAAATCCAGAAAAAAACGTAAACATCGATTGATTGAAAATGTAACGTGACAGAATTGGATAGAGAAAAGACAAAAGAGTGTAAGAAAGTGTGGAAGACTTTGTCTTCGGTTCTTTCTTTTTCAGAAACCAGATATCATTTGTGTATATTTAATTAAAATTTTATTTTTTCTAACCAATCACTCTTTAATAGGTGCTAATATTTTTCATACCACATCCAATATTTTTTTTATTATATGATGTTATTGTGTTTGATAAAATGGAGAAAATGAAAGAAAAAAAATATTGTGAATTTTGTGGGTGTCGTGTAGCAGTTGGCAAGGCAGAGATGGAAGGAAAATTGATGGGAAAGCTGGTGGTCGTTGGTGGCTGGTCATTAAGGAACAATTAATGATATTAAGTAGTACATGTCACATAACAAAAGTCTCAACCTTTTTTGAAGTTTCAAAAATAAATAGGATCAATGTTGTGTTATAATCACACAACTCACAAACTATTATGATTTCTAATTAGCAAAATGCATTAATTGATAGTATTAACTACTATCTTTCAGAGTTTCTTTAAATTGTATTTTTTAATGAACCTATTTTGATATATTGGGTCATTATTAATAAGTGGTATCTACAACATTATGTAATATTTATACAACTCACACCTTTTTTTTTATGAATACAACTCACACTTTTTATTTATTAAACAACTCACACTTTTTTTATTAAACAACTCACACATTTTGTATTAATGTGATACTATTTTATTTTTTTATTATATATTATTTTTTACATTTTTATATGTATTAAAAAATATAGTCATTTTTATATAAAAAAAATAAATGTAATTTTTTTTTTCAAAATTTTCCTATAGTAATGATATTAAAAAAATAAATTTAAATGATTAATAAAAAAGAGAATAATAAATATTTTAAAATAAATTTAAAAAAAAATTAATAAAATTAATTAATATTGTAAAAAAATTATGATTTAATACAAAAAAGCAACTTATAATAAAAATGGAAAAAGTATAGTAATTTATTTTGAAATACTTCAACAATTTTACTAAGGTATTTTATATCAATGATGATGTTGTATTTTATTTAAATTACCTTTACAATTTTTACTTTACCATTTTGCTACATCAAATTTTTCTAAAAAAAAAATTTAGAAACAAATTCATCTTTTTAATTAAATTCACTTATATAATTTTGGCTAAATTATAATTTTGACCCCCTATTTTATCTTATTTACTAAATTATTCTCTTTATTTTAAAATCAAAAAAATTTTATCCTCTTTAATTTTTTTACATTACAAATCGATGAAGTGTCAATTTTTAAATTATATTTTATATTTACAATATTTTACAAAAAATTAATATATGATGATTTGTCAAGTTTTACAAGTGACCCATCATTTAAAAATAAACAAATTAATAATTTTAAGTATAAAAATATTTAAAATTGTTTGTTTTTGAAATAAAAAACGGATTTCTTGAATCAAATAAAATAGGAATATGAAAACTGTAGTTAACCTTGTATTTTTTCATTAGAGATATTTTTTATACTAGTAGTAATTTAATTGAATTTTGCTTATTTCAATATTCATTTGGCAAGTTAGATGTAGAAAGCCAAAGGAAAATAGTTCTCAATTGTTGGGCTGAACCCTTAAATGCATGCCAGTTTGGTGATGGATGGTGGAGTTAGATAGTACATTTGACTTTTATGCGCCTAAAGTTAATTATTATACGCGATCAGCTTATATCGAGCTTATGCATATCTTCATTGGTGGAAACTTTGATTTTGGCCAACGAATTCGTTTAATTATATTGATAACTTAAATATGTTATTGGTCTATACATGATTTAAATATTTTAAATTTAGTTTCCTTTAAAATTTAATAGATTAGAATCACTTAAGGTACAAGTATCTCTTACTTCTGAAATAATTAATGAGGATCACTTAAGTTTTTTTTTTTTTTTTTAATAAATAAGGATCACTTAAGTTAGAAATAACTCTTAAACTCTAAGATAAGCAAGATTAGAGAATTGTATTTCTGACACATTTAAAAATAAAAATTGCAGAATGTTAAAAAAATAATATAAAAATCGATAGAGGATGCCACAATTTCGAAGAGGAGGCTCAATGAGAAGGCAAACGATAGAGTCCAATGGCCAGGGTTGACATTAGTGCACGAGGCATCAAACTGGAGAGGCGACAATCAATCAATCACCAATGGCGGCTGATTCTATCGATTAGGAAGTCTGACGACAACTAATTATGCGAAGTCAAAAGTCCAGAGGAAGAAGACATTATGGTCGCTGGAGATGGTTGACGAGAGTTCGACGAATGAAAACAACGAAGCTTCGACGGCGAGGCGGACGATGGGGACGCGTCTTCGGGGCATCGACTATGGTTCAGGTGATTTGTAGGTATTGAGCTTTGTAGTTTCGGTAGACATATCTATTCGTTAATAGGTCGTGTTTTGGGCCATTATAAACCCGTTGGGTTTCAATAATTATAAATATGTATCTCTATCACTTTTGTCTTTACACTTTAAAATAGAAGACATAAAGAAGAGTTAAGAATCCTAGTGGGAAATTAAAGGCAATGGTAGAAATTCTTATGTGTCTAACTTGAATTGAAAAAACTTCTAAACACATTTGGACTTGTGTGATTCATATATAAAGTGTTGGAAAATTTGAGAAACAATTAAGAAGAAAATATAGTATGTTCTTGGGAATTTGAGTGACTATTTTCTATTAACCCTTTTGTAATCTCTTGTAACAATTATTTGAAGTATAATGAATTAGAGAGTTGCTATCCTCTATAGTATATCAGTTTGATCAAACTAGGTAAACAAACTACTTTGTATTTTTTTATGTCTTTTATCTTCCTTTTGCTTGATGTGGCTTTGATATAACAGATTGTAGGTTATTTTTGTTGCTTGAGGCCATTTATTTTAGTCTTCAGTGTTCTTTGTCTCATCCATGAAAATCTTGGTGTGTTTGAACTTTGAATTATTCTATCATTTGTTCACAACAAGTGACACCTATTGTGGGGAAAAAGGATTTTGTTTACAAATGAGCATCACAAATTCTAAAAGTGTAATTGAGAAGTTTTTTTGAGACAACGATTCTGTATTGTTGAAAGTGAAGATGAAAGAAATCTTAACTCAAGAGAAGTATGTCGAAGCATTGAAGGTTGAGACGTTGATGTTTGTGTTAGAGTTAACACTGGAACTCCTCTAACAATGCATAAGAGAAAGAAGATGACAAACAATTGCAGAGAGAAAAGAGAGAGAGAAACGAACTTCAAACTTTCTAAATGCATAATTTTGTTACAATTTGTACTACATCTGGATTTTATACAATAAACCAAATTCAAATGTAAATGAAATGCAAACTCAAATGACATTCAAATACACATGAAATGAAAACTGAAACTAGAGTAATCTTGAATGTTGAATTACATTTCAACACCATCCCTTAATTAATATTAAAGATTAAAAATAAACAACACCAATTTCATCCCTCAAATTGATGAAGTGTTTAGTTTTGATCGCCTTGATCAGCACGTCTGCAAGTTGCTTCTGAGTGCTAACATGACCAACCTCAAGTACTCTATTCTGAACTTGATTGCGCAGAAAATGGTACTTAGTATTAATGTGCTTACTTCTTCCATGCAACACTGAATTCTTGGTAAGACTTATGGCTAATTTGTTGTTAATCATCAACCTGATTGATTTGCTAACCTTGAACTTGATTTCCTGTAGCAAATTCATCATCCAAACAACTTGACATGCAGACAAAGCACTATATATATCAAGCTTCACAGATTGACAATGTAACCATTGGTTGCTTCTTGAAGCACCGTGAAATGGGAGCTTCTAGATACACGAATTGGTACCCTGTAGTACTTCTTATGTCTACTCTATCATCACACTAGTCAAAGTCTAAATAACATATCACCTCAGCATCATCTGACACTCTAGATGGAACAAAATTCCATGCTTCAGAGTTCCTTTTACATACCTCAGAATCCTGATTGCAGCTTGGTAATGTGACCACTTTGGTTTACTCATAAACCTATTCACCATTTCAATTGCAAAACATATGCCAGGCCTGGTGTTACACAGATATCTCAAACAACCAACCAATTATTTTAAGGTTGTAGCACCTACATCCTCAACATCAGAATTAACATCTAGCTTATGGTTTGTCTCAGCATGTGTGATTGCTGACTTACAATTCATTAGCTCAAATCTCTTTAGAAACTCAAGTTCATGCTTCACTTGGTGCACAATGATTCCTTATTCAGAGTGGATAATCTCCATCCCTAAAAAATATACCATGTTTCCAAGGTCAATCATATCAAATGTATTCATCATCACCTTTTTGAACTTGTTTATCTCAAAAGTACAACTCCCTGTTAGAAGTATGACATCCACCTAAAGACACACCAGAATCACATTGCTATCAAAAGTATGTTGCACATACACACCATACTTTATTTCACATTTCCTGAATCCCAGATACTTGAAAAATAAATCAATTTTCAGATTCCAAGCCTTTTGAGCTTGTTTCAACCCGTACAAGGCTTTATGCATCTTGTACACCATCTCTTCTTTGTTCGCTTTCACAAATTCAGGAGGTTGTAACACATACAATTCTTCTTTCAATGGACCATTCAGAAAAGGTGACTTTACATCTAAATTTATTAAAGGCCAATTCCTATTTGCAGCTATAACAATAACCAACCTTATGGTTTCATGTCTAGCTATAAGTGCAAAGACTTCAAAGTAGTCTAAACTAGACTTTTATAGGAATTCTTTGTTAGAACAAGATATTTTCATGACATATTCTCTTTTAGTTTTGATGATAACAAAAGTATTAAAAGAACAATGGTTTTATTTGATGTGTGTTTTATTTATGTGGGTTCTTGTTCTTGTACATAAATAACCAGAATTTGTTTTACTTAGACACACTTGAGAGTTGCTTCATAGCTAGCTTCTAGTGGCAGAGTCTGAAGAACAATTGCTAGTGTGGCTTGGCGCAGACTCTGAGTTAAAGGCCTCAACATTCAAACGAGTTACTACACTAGGTAATTGTATATCAACATCTGGTACCATTCAGAGTTAGTGATAAAGCTTTGGATTATTCGTACTGCAGAAAGCAGGTTGTATTGTCTTGCCAGCTTGTCAGCTAGAGTATACAAGATTGCAAGGCTCAAGAAAGGTTGGCATGCTCTACGGATGTCTGCTCTCAACGACTCTATTAGTACAAAACCTCTTTAAGACTCAAAGATTAAACGTGTTACACACTGGATTCAGAATCTACTATGCATCCGTCTTCAACGTCTCTTGTACTATGGAGTAAAGGCAAAGACACTTGATCAAGTCACTTCCTCAACGACTAGTTTCTGCAAAGGCTATATATATGGCTGAAGGTTCAAGTTTGAATCTTAACAAGGATTCTTCAGATGAAGGAGTAGCAAGATCAAGCAATTATCAACTCTAATGTAATATGTAAATTTTCTGTTTTAGGTTGTAATTGTAAAAGCCTTAAGATTTCTTACCATTGAATATCTTAGAAATCTTAAGAGCTTTAGGTCTTCGTTATGCTGATTTCCCGTACCTCTGATGCTTGCATCATGTACGCCTTGTTCTCTATTCTGTTGATCCTTCAGTAGTTTAGATTAAGTCTCTTGCTATGTGCTTGAGCAGAAGTCTTGTTTCATTGGGATTCAAGCAACAAGTCTTGAGCCAAGATGCTTAAGCCACGTAAGTCTCATTGCTTAAGTGCTTGAGTTGTGAAAGTCTTATTCAGGTAGTGTGAGTGAGCAGAGGGGAAGTCTTCGTCTGAGGGGCTGAGCAAGGGAAAGTCTTAGACATTTGCTCTAAGCAAGGGGAAGTCTCAACCATAAGATCTTGGAGCAGATGGCTCAGTCTGAAGGTGTGAGCAAGAGAAAGTCTTAAACATGTGCTCTAAGTAAGGGGAAGTCTCAACCAAAAGATCTTGGAGCAGGTGGCTCGGTCTGAAGGTGTGAGCAAGGGAAAGTCTTAGACATGTGCTCTAAGTAAGGAAGTATCAGACAATTGGTCTGAGTAGGTGTAAAAGACTTATGCAGAAGCATAAGCGATTGTAATCATGAAGTGGTTATAATGAAAATCTCTTGTGAGGCAAGGGGACTGGAGTATTCTCAGTTAGGGGAGGAACCAAGATAAATCTTTTGTGTCTTCTGTTGCTATTTATTTACTTCTGTTATATCCGCTGCCAATGAATTAAAACAGAATCTGAAAACCAGTTCTGATTATGAAACTCTGATCAGAAATTAAATTAAAGAAAACGTGAAACACAATTCAACCCCCCATTCTTGTGTACTTTTCACACCTTCAATTGGTATCAGAGCATGGTATGTGCTTAACACTTAACAAAGGCGCAAATAATGATCCAATAAGAAAAGTATATTTGTTCTTCAAGAAGGAATCAAGTGCCACATGAAAAATATCATACGACTTTTCCTACCATATTCAAATGGATGATTCCACTGAATTTAAATGACGGAAAAGTTAAACATATTTTTAACTCATTATTTTGGAAATTGTTTTTTTGTCACTTATGTCTTGACACATCATCAATTCAATTATCATGTCATGCAAGATGACACTTACATGGGGTGGGAGACTAAAATCCAAAACGAAAGTTAAAAAAGGGATCAAAATTCCGAATTTTAAAATCCGGAGATCAAAACTAAAAAAGAAAAGAAAATAGGGGGACAAAAGTTACAATTAAGCCAAAATTCTATATAGATTGTTGTTACCTTAGATTAGCATAGTTATAGTAGTGTTGTTGCATTAGTGGTTTCATGTTTAGAGACTGAAGATAGTTGGGTAATGGACTCATATTTCTCTTATCACATGTGTTCAAGAAAATAGTACAATTTGAAGCTGGAAAAAGGTAGAGTAGTTCACCTTTGTGACAATAAGACTTGTAAGGTTCATAGTGTTGACATGTTCGATGATTGTGAGTTCCTTCTATACAATGTGAGGTATGTTCCACATCTCATGCAAAATTTGTCATATATAAGCATGTTTGATTATATAGGCTACTACACTATATTTGAATATGAAGTGTTGAAGATTTTACATGGTAGAGTGATCATGGCTAAATGGTCTAAAATGTGTGGGTTATATATTTTATAAGGTTCCAATATTGTTTTTCATCATCTAATGAAAAATTTCAAGACAAGAATAAAACATGTGATTGTAGGTCAAGGCATGATAGATTTCTAGAGGTTGTTTTATGGTACTTTAATAAGTTTTGCAGGAGACAAGGAATGAAAACGCATTTAACCACTGAGTTTCCATGGAGTTTCTGGGGTATGGCTGTGCCAAAGCAGCTTACTTGATTTGAAGATGTCCGTTCATGGGAATAAACTTCCAGACACTTTTGGTGGTTTAGAATAAGAAACTTGTAGGCTGCTATGTTTTTGATATCCAAGAGGTGGGATTGATTATGATATGTGGAAAGTAGAACCTAGAGGATCAAAATTCATTATTCGCGAATGTTTTAGTTTCAATGAGTCTCATAAAGAGAACAAGAATAAAGACTTTGAGATGAAGGTATTAAAAACTATGGAGGGAAAGACTCTGCTTGAGGTGGATATTCCAGCTATGAATATTGGTGATAGTGAGGGAATGATTGCAGAGGCCTCTGATTATCATTTGACTCATTATAAGTTAAGGAGGGAGATTGTAGCATCTCAAGGATACAATTATGTTGACCTTGGTAGTTATGCATTAAATGTGGTTGAAGGTTTGCATACATCAAAACCAAAGATGCTTAAAAAACCATACATGTGAGCTTGTTAGATTACTTAAGTAGGAAAATTTAGTTGGAAACAAGTGGATGCAAGTGGAAAGATAAAGGTTCAAACGTGACTTGATCATGATTAATTTTTTGAATGACAATTCAAATCAGAGAGAGCATCAAAATAGTTGATGGGTAAATTGACATCACTGCTGTTTAAAGTCAAGGTGGACAATTTTAGAAGTATGACCTTAAGGTATGGAGAGGAGGAAAACTTATTTCAAGAGATATGGCAGTGGTGACTGATATAAGTCTGTCGGTGGCAACGACAAAACACGCGTAACAAGGCAATGGTTCTAGGCATTATTTAGGCCCCGAGTCCGGTTCAGGCAATTTTGAAGTATCAAGCTTGGTCATTTCAGTTCATGGATATGTTCATTAATGAATCGTATTTTGGGCCTATTGTGGATCTGTTAATGTTTAGCAGTTATAAATATTTATCTCTATCATTTTTGTCTTTACACTTTAAAATTGAATACAGAAAGAAGATTAAGAATCATAGTGGTAGAAATTCCCATGGTTATATTCTTGAAATTTGAGAAACCTTTTGAGGCTTTTAAGGGCATTGATAAATACTTCTAAACACCTTAAGCCTGTGTGGTTCATATATAAAGAGGTTGAGAGATTGGAAAAAACTCGAGTGTCAAAAATGGGGTTTGTTCTTAGTAAATTTGGTGACTATTTTCTTATAACTCTTTTATAATATCTTGTAACAATTATTCGAAGTATATTGAATAGGAGAAATGCTCTCTCCCCCGAAGTAGATTTGTTTGATTCAAATGAATAAATAATTTTCTTTGGGTTTTTCTACCTTTTATCTTCCTCTTGCTTGTTATGGCTTTACTATTACTGATTGTAGGTTATTTTGGTTGCTTGAGGTAATTTATTTTGGTTGCCATTGTTCTTTGTCCCACGCATAGTCTTGATGTGTTTGAACTTTGAATTATTCTATCATTTATTCACAACACTTAGAACTTTTTGGTAGTTATTCTTGAATAATGTGTTCACGAGGGAGAACATATTTAGGAATCTTATTTTAGTGGCCGAAGTCATATGTGTGTTTTGTTAAGACTTCATAAAGTCGACTACTCATTAATATATTCTCATCAAATTAGCCTTAAGAAAAAATTCAATTGCTAAACAATGCAAGCAAATCCATAACAAGCAAATGGAAGATAAAATACCAGTACACAATTTTTTTGTATCCAATTTGATCAAACCGATATATTGTAGGGAGAGAGCATCTCTCCGATTCAGTATACTTCTAAAAATTGTTACAAGAGATTACAAATAAGTTAGAAAAAAATAGTCTTCCAAGTTCCTAAGAACAAACCATATTTTATACCCAAATGTTTTTCAATTTCTCCAAATTTCTATATATGAATCACATAAACTCAACGTTCTTAGAATTGTCTCTCAATCTGCTTAGATATCTCTAAAGGTCTTCAAAATTCTAAGAATACACTCCAAAGAATCTCTATCATTACCTCTCTAAGTTCCGCTTAGATAACTCGAAAGATCCGTTAAAATCTAATAATATAACCCTAGAAATTTCTACTTTTTTCTCTTTAATTAGGATTACCACCTGTTCCCTCCCTCTTATTTTCTTAACTAATAACAGAAACCTAAAAGATTCAAAACACGTAAAAAAACACGACTCATCATCGAACAGATTCGCAAATCGACCCTGCCCGAGACCCAAAATATATGATTCATCTATATCATTATTATTTCCATGTCGCCCGACCACCACCACTACTCCAACAACCTGTCAGATACATCACTTTCCTGCTGATTTTCGCGGTTCTGGTGCCTCTGGTCTTTGACACTCTCTAACATGGAAAACATATTGAATTTTTCCTGACAATTCAAACGTGAATAACTAAAGAGAATAATTAAATTTATTAGAGACGAAGGGCCCGTTCGTTTCAACTTTTTTAAAAAATGATTTTCATAGTGTTACATATTTCTGTTTAAACAAAAATTACAATCAATTTAAAAAAAAATCAAATAAATAATTGATTTAAATTATTATTCTCAAAATGTTATTGTAAGCATTTTATCATTTTTCTATAACTTTTTTATATCAAATTTTAACTAAAAAAATCACTTAAATTTGAAACTATTTCAAATAGTTTTTCATTAAAATCATTTTTGTTGTGAATTGATGTCGTAAAAAACAAATCAAAATATGAGAAAAAGATTTGAGTTTCTTGAACAAACACAAGAAAACTTATTAGGTTTTATAAAAGAGAGAAGAAGGAAGAAGAATAATAGAGATTTGGTTAAATACGTTTTTCTATTCACTTTCTCAAAAGAGTTCAAAGATTATAAGTGAATACCAAAAAATTAACCTCTCTCAACAACCTGAGAGAACTAGTCTATTTATAGACTACTAAGCTAACTTAGGATACAAGTTAACTTAACAATTGGACTTAGAAGCAAGACCTAATTCGACATACTAACTTAAATTACAAGTTAATATATTTCGACGTTATGCTCGAACAAACTTCGACTACAACATACACAACTCCTTTTGAACCATGCAACTACCATTGTCGGCATTAGAGTTCGATTCAAATACCACAAATCTCCACCTTGGAACAAAATCTATAACAAGGGAACAAATTAGCTTTCATCATTCACCTGCAGTTTTCTCCTTTGAAACCTGCAGAAGAACCTTATCACTAAGGCTTAACACAATGGCATTGTAGGTTTTTTTGACCATCGTTGTCTTCTCCTTCTCCGATAGGGAAGCATCCATCTTCTCTGATTCTTTCAACGCTTCTAACAAACCTTGTTGAACAAGAAGGATTTACATCTTTAAGCGCCACAAACTAAAATAATTCACACCAGTGAATTTCTCAATCTCATATTTTGTTGACGACATCTTCTCCTCCATGCTCACCGCACCAGTTTGTTATGAATTGATGTCGTCAAGAAAAAACCAAAATATGAGAAAAAGATTTGAGTTTCTTGAACAAACACAAGAAACCCTTTTAGGTTTTACAAAAGGGAGAGAAAAAGGAAGAAGAAGAATTGAGAATCGGTTAAATCTGTTTTTTTTATTCACTTTCTCAATAGGGTTCAAAGATTACAAGTGAACACCAACAATTAACCTCTCTTAACAACCTAATAGAGCTAATCTATTTATAGACTACTAAGCTAACTTAGGATACACGTTAACTTAACAATTGGGCTTAGAAGGAAGACTCAATTATACATACTAACTTAAATTACAAGTTAATATATTTCGACATTATGCTCGAACAGACTTCGACTACAGCATACACAACTCCTGTCGAACCATGAAATTACCATTGTTGACACTAGAGTTCGATCCAAATACCACAATTTTTGATATACATCTTTTTAAAGATATTATGATTCCGACTATGTTTTAATGTTCAATGTTGTGTACTTATGTTAAAAACGTCAAAATCAAATTTTCAATTAATAAAAAAATAATTTCAATTTTTTAATAATTAAAAAAAGATTTTTATAAAAATCAATTTTAAAAATACAACTTTTTATAAAAGTTAAAACAGACGAATCCTAAACTATAAATAGGGATGGACAATCAATAGGGTTGTGTCAATATCGGACCAAAAATTTAGATCCAACCAAAATTGCAGTTTATTCTAAAGATTCTTTTTCAACAGTTGAAAATTCAGTTTTAATCAAATTCGAGTATATCAATTTGGCGAATAAATCGAAAGTATTTGATTGGTTTAATATTTATTTGGCCTATTTTTTATCCAACACTTTTAGTTTAAAAAAAAAATCAAAATTTTAGAATGAGATAAAAGAAAAACCATTTTTTTGTTATTAAATTCTTTTATTATTATTATGTGATAAGATTTTCAATATTTGATATTAATTTTACCATTAAAATATTTTATATCACAAATTAAATATAACAAACTTTTATATTGTATGTCATTGTATTTTTGTAAATACACCATGCCACTATTAAATATATATATATATATATATATATATATATATATATATATATATATTATGAACCCCATTTTATAATAAGTCAGCCATATATTGAAAGAAAAAAAAAAGTAATTGAGTTCAATCGAATTTGAATTTTAAAAAATTCAAAATAATCAAGCCAACCGAACTAATCGTACTATTTAAAATTCTGTTTCAGACTGAGTGTTCAAATTTGAACAACCATTCTTATATGCACGTATGCGTACCTCACCGACCTCGTTCAACTGTTCTGTATTTTTTTATTAATTTAGTTGACCATGAAATATATACTTTGCAGTTATTGCTCAACAGAGTGCCAAACCAAATTAATGGTTGCATATCAGCTACTCAATAAATTGTCCCAATAAATGTTGCTTTTAGCAAAAACAATTTTGCTTTAAATAATATTATCATTTTCAAGATAACATTAATTAATTATTAATTACAATATTTAAAAAATACTATCTACATTATTTAAAAAAAATTATTTTTAATAAAAATATAAATAAGTTAACTCAATAAAATTTAATATTTTCTTGTGTGTTACATATTTTAGGTTTAATTGCAATTTTGGTACCCCTATTTTGGTTTTTTCACGGTTTTAGTCCCCTATTTTGTTTTAAAGCAGTTTTGGTCCCCATCCCAATTTTGATCCAACTGTTCATGTACGGTAGTGTACTGTTCATTTTGTCCGTACATGAACAGTGCATGACCGTACTTGAACAGTACACGACCGTACATGAACAGTTGGGTCAAAATTGGGATGGAGGATCAAAACTGCTTAAAAACAAAATAAGGGGACTAAAACCGTGAAAAAACCAAAATAGGGGACCAAAATTGCAATTAAGCCCATATTTTAATATATGTTTAAAATTTTAAATGATATATATTAAAATATATAGAGAAATTAAATATAGATATTATAAGTTTATAATATAATCTAAAAAGTCTCTTTATTTAGTTAATATTCCATTCATTGTAAATTAACAATAGTATTAAGGAAAGAAGAAACTTAGATACAATTTTTATTTATGGTTTTTACTATTTTTTAATGAAAATATGAAAAGTGTACTTAAATATTATTAAGGAAGTGAAAATATGAGAAAATTATATATGTAGTTTGAAATTATACACTTATCATATTTTCATTAGAAAATAATAAAAATCACACTTAAAAAATTATATTTAAGTTTTCTCTTAAAAAAAACAATAATTGACAAATGGACCATGTATAGTTTTACTAAATTACTACCTCCGTTTTTTATTATAAGTTGCTTTAAAAAAATATTTTGTACCATAATATAAGTCGTTTTATAATATCAATAAATCATTAATGTTATTTTTTCTATTATACTCTTAAATATTTATTATTCTTTTTTCTTTTAATTATGTAAATTTGTCTTTTTAATATCAATAATGAAGGACAATTTTATAAAACTCTTCATAATTTCTCATTTTATATCATAATTATTACATTTCTTAATACGTGTGAAAAGTAAAAAGAGGGAGTATTTTTATGAGTTATTCTTTATTAACCATAATGTATGTTATAATTGACCATTTTGCTTAACTTTAAGAAAATATTATAAATAAAAGAAAAATGATGATTTTATTCAATTATCTATATTAGTTATTGATAAGTCTTCATTATCAAAATGCAAAATAGATAATTATTATCTTTGATGTGATACATATAGTTGAAGACGGAGAGGAAACACAAGAAATTGTGTTAATTAACATTTATTTATTTATCTTGTTAAAGAGATAAGATCAGCAAGATCCACACAATTATCTCTGATTTACCTTACAACTATGAGTCAGATTCAGTATCCTTATATTTGAGAGATTGTCACTATAATCCATCTGATTATAAGAACATTAAAATATCTCATGGTCCAACTAATTTATATCTCAAATTTATCAAACATAAAGAATTGATATCAAATGGATCTCTTTGTTTTCTCAAAGAATCAAACTCATATTTAACCTTTTGAAAAAATACAATCAAATATACAGATAATTAATGTGGTATTTACAAATATCATCCAACAGAGAATGTAAGTAAATTTAAGCACATTTATGGTGTATTCTTTCAATAGAAAAATTATTAAATGAAATAAATCACTTATTATTTCTTTCTTTCTTTTAGTAGAGCTTATTCTCTAGACATTGTTTCTTTACAAATTATTTTATTTTCTCTAGTTGATTCTTAAATGTTTGTTCAAAGTGTTATTTAATGTTGTTCATTGTGTTGATTAAAACAGCGAGGAATTAAGCATTTTGATTGCTTCCTTTTTGGTGATTGTTGCCTGATCTTTAATAAAAGTGTCATTATAATCGTTGCATTATTGCAACATGATATTTCAGGTCCTTGTGTATGTTGTTGCACCTTTGTACTTTGAGTATTATTGCTTAATTGTCTCTTAAATTTGAAATATTTATGTTAAGTGAGAAATCATTCAAAGTTATTCTCTGAAGAATAAATTTCACTAGTGATCGCTAGATAACTAACTCAATAGAGAATGACAATTTGATCTTTTAAGAGAGAATTAAACTTTTGACTTTAATCTTATAGTTAACCATGGGAAATTGATGACTATTGAGTACTCGTATTAAGATGATAGTGGTGATATCATGTACAGACAAGTATCATAACAAAGTATGCACCTAGAGGATGCTTCAATATATGTAATAGCAATATACTTGATAATCATTATGTCAGATGATATCTTCTATATTCATCTTAAAACTAGATGATTATTTTTTAGAACTTTCTTAGTCTTTCCACATGATATATTACATTGAATTTTTTTTTTAAATTCTACAAAATAATGTTATTGTCTTACATTGTACTATCATCAAAACAAAATTAAAGATTATTATTTTTAAATTAATATTTAGTTCAATAATAATATTAATTATAAGACAAAATTTAAACCTAAATGGGACAATTACTTCTTGGTTCAGGGTGATTTTCTATTTTGAAATTTTCAAAAACTAGAACCAATTTAAATTTTGAGTTTTAAACTTTTCAAATTCCAAAATCAATTTCAACTACCAAAATTACTTTCAAACATAAACATAAAAATAAATATTCATGATAAAAACATTTTATTTCAAATAACTAATATATACCATTATGTAAAATAATTTTAAAATTATAAATACATAATGCATTTGTGTAGTAGTAATTTTAATAGGGAAATGCTAACGAGTGTCCCATAAATATTCTTTAAGGGCTTAAAAAGTTTTTATTTTTTGAAAAATGTATGTATTCAATGCATTGAAAATCAAAATAATTGATTTTTCTAAAGAATATTTTCTTTATTTAGAATCTTTAAATAGTGAACCTTAGGACACTCGTTAGCATGACCCATTTTAATAATTATGGTTAAAAGTGATGGTTGTAAGCAGATGTGTGTCAGAGTAATGACCAATGATGGTCAAAATGGTGATAGTCGATGGAATTGATAATGATTAGAGTATTGGTAGTCAGATGTGATAATCAATAATGGTTAAAGTAGTATTTGGTCACGGTGATTGAAGGTGGATGAATTGGTGATCGAAAGTGTATGTGGTCGTCAATTATGGTGGTTGATTGTAGTCGGTGGACTGTGATCATAATAGTAGTTGGTACTGGTTAGGGTAATTGTTGGCGATTGTTTAGTGTGTTGTGAACAAGTGTGAACTGTAAGTCCCACATTGCTTAAAAAGTGGAGGTTGGGCCCTTTATACGTGAGAGGATTCATACACCTATCACCTTAAGGTTTAGGGTGAATATTTGGTGTCTCTCTCACTTGTGTGTTGCTCTTGACCCAATATGGATGCTCCTCATGATGACCCAACAGTGTGGCATCATAGCTCTTGGTTAAAGGTTATTTTACTTGTTTGAATGATGGAGTTAAATACAAAGATGAAGATGGTATTTTTGAATGGTTCTAATTACCATTTATGGAAGGAAAAGATAAAAGACTTACTATTTGTGAAGAAATTGCATTTACCGATTTTTAGTTCCACAAAACCGGATTCTGTGTCTGATGAAGAATGTGAGTTTAAACATAAACAGGTATATGATTTTATTCGATAATATGTAGAAGATAATGTTTATAATCATATTGCTAATAAGACTCATGCAAAAAAATTATGGGAGAAGATAAAGTCCTTGTATGCCTCTAAATTAGGGAATAATAAATTGTTCTTGTTGAATTGATTCATAAGTTTGAAGTATAAGGAGAGGACTTCTATTTCAGATCACTTGAGTGAATTTCAAGGGCTCCTTGATCAGATGTCATGAATGATTATCAAATTTGATGATGAAATTTTTGGATTATTTCTATTGTTATCTTTACCAGAGTCTTAGGAGACATTTCAGGTTTCTATCACAAGTTCTGGTCCTAGAGGTGTTGTTTCTTTAGAAATGGCTGATGGTGGTATTCTTAATGAGGAGATGAGAAGAAAGGCACATGGTTATTCATCTCAATCTAAGGTACTTGTCATATAAAATAGGCGATAAGTCATAAAAATGAACCAAATGGTGGTAGAGAGAATAACATAAGCAAGTCTAAGCCACGGTACAAGAATCTGGAGTGTCATTATTGTCACAAAATAGGACACGTACAAAAGTATTGCTATCAGTAGAAAAAAGATAAAAAGGCAAGAAAGGTAAGTCTAAACAAAGAGACCATGAAGATCATGACGATGATCGTGTTACTACTGCTACTAGTGATGATCTTGTTATTCTCCGTGATCATGAGTCTGTTAATCTTGTATTAGATGAGAGCTTGTGGATAGTTGACAGTGGTGCTACATTGCATGTTACACCAAGGAAGGATTTATTCACATCTTATACTTCTGGTGATTTTGGAGTGCTGAAGATGGGTAATGATGGTGTATATAAGTTAATTGGCATTGGTGATGTTTTCTTACGAACCAACATGGGAATGCAGTTGTTCCTTAGAGGTGTCAAACATGCTCCAGATGTCCGCTTTAATTTGATTTCTGTGCATATGCTTGATGATTGTGGTTATGACAATCACTTTGGTTTTGAAAAGTGGAAACTCAACAAAGGTAACTTGGTTGTGGCTATAGAGGAAAATCTTTCTAAACTGTATTGGACAAAAGATTTGGTTTCTAGGGACAATGTGAATGTTATTGACAGGGAAACATCTTTGTGGCACCGAAGACTTAGTCATATTAGTGAAAAGGGGTTGAATGTTTTGGCCAAAAAGAATGTTCTTCTTGGATTAAAGAATGCAGATTTGGAGAAATGTTCTCATTGCATGACTGGTAAATAGACTAGAGTATCTTTCACGAGATATTCTCCCTCAAGGAAGTCAAAGTTGCTTCAATTGTTACATTCTGATATTTGTGGTCCATCAAAGGTAAAATCCTTTTGTGGTTCACCTTATTTTGTTACCTTTATCGATGAATGCTCCAAGAAACTATGAGTTTATACCTTGAAGACAAAAAACCAAGTGTTGGAAAAGTTCAAAGAATTCCATGCATTGGTTGGGAAGTAGACATGCGAAAAGTTGAAATGTGTGCGTTCAGACAATGGTGGAGAGTATTGTGGACCATTTTATTCCTATTGCAAGCAGCATGACATTGCACATGAAAATACTCCTCCTAAAACTCCTCAATTGAATGGTTTAACTGATAGGATGAATTGAACGCTAATTGAGAGAGTGACGTGTATGCTCTTTGAAATTAAGTTGCCTAATCATTATTGGGGCGAGGAACTTTACACGGCAGAGCGTGTTCTTAATCTCACTCATACTGTTGCTTTAAACAGTGAAGTTCTAGACAAAATTTGGTTTGGAAAGAATGTCAAGTATGATCATTTAAGAGTCTTTGGTTGTAAGGATTTTGTGCATATTCCAAAGGATGAAAGATCAAAGTTGGATGCAAAGTCAAAATAATGTATCTTCATCGGCTATGGGTAAGATGAGTTTTGTTACAAGTTGTACGATCGTGTAGGGAAGAAGCATATTCGAAGCCGCGAAATGGTGTTTATGGAAGACCAAACTATTGAAGACATTGATAAGGTAGAGAAGGCTACACTCAAGAAAGATACCAGTTTGTCTAATGTTGATCCAGTTTGGTTACCTAATCACAATCTGGATGCTATGGATGGTGATGATCATAATGGTGAGCCATATGATTATGTTGATGATCAACAACTTGGAAATGAGGTAAATATTCCAAATAATTATGGTGAAAGGGAAAGTGATATGTCATAGGATGAGAATCTTCGTGAAGCTCCAAAATCATCTCAAGTTCAAATTAGGAGGTTTAACAGGAAGAGACAACCTTTTCTACAAGGTATAAATCTGATGAGTATGTGACCTTGACTGATGAGGGTGAACTTGAGTGTTTTCAAGAGGCCGTGGAAATTGATGAAAATCAAAAGTGGTTGGATGTAATGCATGATGAGATGAAATCATTGCATGATAATCACACTTATAATTTAGTGAAGTTGCCTAAATGCAAAAGGGCTTTGAAAAATAGGTGAATTTATAGAGTTAAACATGAGAGAAACTCTAAGTCTCCAAGATATAAAGCCATATTAGTGGTGAAAGATTTTCGCCAAAGAAATGGTGTTGATTTTAATGATATTTTCTCACATGTTGTAAAGATGTCATCATTAGAACCGTGTTGAGTTTGGATACTACTCTTGATTTAGAGGTTGTGAAAATGGATGTGAAAACGAGTTTCCTTCATGGTGATTTGGAGGAAGAGGTCTACATGAAATAACCCGATGGTTTTTAAGTCAAAGGCAAAAAAGATCATGTGTGTAGATTGAGAAAGAGTTTATATTGGTTGAAGCAAGCTCCAAGACAGTGGTACAAGAAGTTTGAGTCTGTTGTGTGTAGTTAAGGATACCAGAAGACTACTTCAGATCATTGCGTTTTTGTTAGAAAATTTTATAATGATTAATTCATTATCCTATTGTTATATGTTTATGATATGCTTATTGTAGGGAAAAGTATTTCAAACATTAATAGGTTAAAGAAGTAATTTGGATAGTCATTTGCCTTGAAAGACATGGGAGCAGCTAAATAGATTCTTTGCATTAGAATCATGCGTGACAGAAAAGAGAATGAACTTTGTTATGGCTAGAGACATTGATTCTAGAAAGTCCACTTTGAGCTACATGATTAAATTTGCAGGGAAAGTTGTGGCTTGGCAGTCCAGATTCCAAAAGTGTATAGTATTGTCTACTATAGAGGTTAAGTTCATTGCAATTATCGAAGCATGCAAATAGTTACTATGGTTGAAGAAACTTTTGCAGGAGCTTGGTTTTGTTCAAGACAAATATGTGTTATTTGTTGATAGTCAAAGCGCTATTCATCTTGGTAAGAATCCGACCAAACACATTAATGTGAGATATCATTGGATACATGATATTTTGGATGCTGAGTTGTTGGACTTAACTAAAGTTCATATAAATGATAATGGTTATGATATGATGACTAAAGCATTACAAAGAAAAAAAATTTAAAGCTTGTTGTGATTTCGCCGGTTTGGTGATTTTCTCCACATAGTTGTGAGAGGGAGATTTATTGGGTTTGATATGATTAGCCCATCTGTCTCACTTATTTAAGTGAAGAGGATCAATTTAGGGTTGAGAGAGATAGAGAGAAAATAAATATTCAAAAGAGAGAAAACAGGAGAGAAACCTATTCAATTTTTTCTGCAACCAATTTCACTAAATCGACTATCCCCGATTTGTTAGTCGTCAGATCGAGCTTAAATTTATAGGGCAAGTTTGCAACATCTGTATCTAACTTTTGACCATTCAAAATATAAAAACAAGATCTAAATCAAACAATATTTGCTTCGCACTGAAACTACACATTTGAGTAATTTTTTAAAACTTTTTTATTCTTATTTGTATGATAGTTTGCTTTGTAATTTGAACTAAATAAAGAAAGATTGAAGAATATAAAATAAAAAGGCTTAAATGCAGTTTTGGTCCTCATAGTATCATTTTTCTAAACTTTTGATCTCCCTTTAAAAAAACTCAGTTTTTGGGTCCCTTGTTTTGATTTTGTTTGAGATTATTTTGGTCCCCTCTCAAAATTAGGGTATGTGGCATTTTTCTCGCTGATGTGGATTGCTGACTAGGATTATTTATTATTTTATATTTATTTACATAATTAATTGATAATTTTAATAGAGTTTCTCTAAAACTTAATTAATAAATATTTTTTAGAAATTAGATAATTAATGAGCTATATTTTTTAGAAATTAAATATTTTTTGGGATTAAATTTTTTTAAACAGTTTGGGTCACAAATCCAACTTATTTTAACACTAGCCAAAAACACATGTTTACACAGTCTTAATAAGCTATATAAACACTAACCACTTTTGTTAAAAAAATCAATGTGGGATTTTAATGGGAAACAAAACCCACACTATACCTGTAAATTTTGTTTCTTCTTTTTGAGACTACCAAAAAGGAACTGTGAGGAAATAGAGTTACCTTAATTTCAGCATCTGAATATGGTGCTTTCCTAAACCTGACGTCCACCAGAAAGTTAAATTCAATGGCTAATAATGAAAGCAAAACAAGCATGCTAACTTCATTTCCAGATAGGACACGATCATGTACAGGTCTTCAAGCATTTACAAAGTTACAGTTTAAGCAAACTTTTGGAAACTCCATTCTATTTAAGCTAGTTGCAACTATTACTCTATTTTTTTTATAAGCAAAGAAATGGAATAATAAGAGAGAACAAGGGGTGCCCAACCCTTACAAAGAGATCAACCAAGAAAAAAGACAACAACCAGCTACAACAACAGCAGAAAAAAAGACCAAATTACAAGAAAAAAGATGTCGGCGGAGCTCACAAAGGATCCACTCTTATTTCCTTCTACAAGGAGGAGCTCCTCGGCGGGGCACCGAACTCGAGCATCCCGCTGCTTGTCCGGGCAAAGATGGCGAACTTCGACGTTCGCAGAATACTCGTGGACCAGGGCAGTTCAGTTGATATAATGTACAATCACCTGTTCGAAACGCTGCAGCTGGATGACTCTCACCTTACTCCATACGTTGGATCCGACCTGCAGGGATTCAATGGAGCAGTGACAAGGCCCCGAGGTTACGTAGAGGTCATCGTAACCTTCGGTCAGGAAAGACAACCCGAGCAATTAAAGCACAGTTTCTGGTAATTGAATGCCCGTCACTATACCAGTGCATTTTTGGAAGGCCAACCCTGGCAGAGTTGATCGCAGTACCTTCTACCGTACATCTCAAGATGAAGTACTACACCTCTGAAGGGATGGTCGCCACCCTCCACGGTGATATCGAAGCTGCCCGTCAGTGCTTTGAAGCAGCATCAAAAGGACTAAGCACCATCTCAGCAAGACCGAGGACTTCTGGCCGTCCCCCTCTGCCCAGCAACTCCGAGCAGCCAAAACCGCTCCCCCAGGTCGAATCTATCGACTTGGATAGCCGTTTCAGCGAGGAAGATCACGCCAAAGACCCAACGACTTCGGGCAACCAGTCCAACAACAACGGCCATCTCCTACGCCCTGTCCCAGATGGCAACTTCGAGATCGTTCCATTCGGAGAAGACCCCCAACGGGGAGTGAAGATCGGAGCTGACCTCCCCGACCTTGCCAAGAGACAACTAAAAGCGTGACTCCGGGAGAACGCAGAATTGTTCTCATGGAGCGCTGCTGAGATGCCAGGATTGGACCCCTCCGTCGCTTGCCACCAGCTTACAATTAATCTGGCCGTCAAAGCCGTTGCCCAGCACAGAAGGAAACAGTCCCCGGAGAAGATGGAAGCCGCGGAGAAAGCTGTCAAAGACCTTCTAGAAGCTAGGTTTATTTCTGAGGCCAAATACACTACATGGCTCTCAAATGTTGTACTTGTAAGAAAAAATAATGGCAAATGGAGGATGTGCGTTGAATATACCGATGTTAATAAGGCCTGTCCGAAGGACGCCTACCCCCTCCCCAATATAGATAAGCTCGTAGATAACTCAGCAGGTTTTAAACTTTTATCGTTCCTCGACGCCTACTCGGGCTACAACCAAATCCCAATGGTCGCGAGCGATAAAACTTACACGGCCTTCATGACCGAATCGGGTAACTATTACTACAACGTAATGCCCTTCGGACTGAAGAACGCCAGCGCTACGTACCAACAAATGATGAACAAAGTCTTCCAAGGACAAATAGGCGACATGCTCGAGGTATACATGGACGACATGATCGTCAAGTCCCACGAGGAACTAGATCATGTCGCCCATCTTCGCAAAATTTCTGAGCAAGCAAGAAAGTATCAAATGCGTTTTAACCTAGAGAAGTGCACGTTCGGGGTACGGGCAGGTAAATTCCTTGGCTTCTACCTGACGGAACGAGGAATAGAAGCTAACCCCGACAAATGTCGGGCATTCTCTGAGTTCCCAACGCCCACTTCTAAGAAGAACATCCAGTCCCTCAACGGGGTACTTACCCCGTTGTCCCGCTTCGTCGCAAAGTCCGCCCAACACGCCCTTCCTTTCTTTAAGCTCTTGTGAAAAGAAGCAGCGTTTGAATGGACCGAAGAATGCGAAGCATCCCTCCTTCACTTGAATCAAGCTCTGTCGAAACCGCCTGTATTATCACGACCAGATACCGGGGAAGTCTTGTTCCTATACCTCGCCGTCACTGCCGAGGCCGTTAGCGCCGTTCTCATTCGCGAGAATCCTGGCGGGCGAAAGCCAGTATACTTCACGAGCAAAGCGTTGCAGGACGCGGAGTTGCAATATCAGCAGATAGAGAAGGTAGCATTGGCCCTCGTCAACGCTGCCAGACGACTGAGACACTATTTCTTGGCCCACACGATCGTGGTAAGGACGGATCAGCCCATCAAGCAATTATTGGGACGACCAGACATGGCGGGGCGAATGCTCAAATGGTCACTAGAACTGTCCGAATTTGACGTCCAGTATGAAAGCAGAAAAGCTCTTAAAGCTCAGGCCCTGGCCGATTTCGTAGCGGAAGTAACCTTTTCAGACTCCTCATCCCACATCGCAAACAGATGGACCATCTACGTGGACGGAGCATCCGGCTCGAGCGGCAGCGGGGCAGGAGTAATTTTGGAGAACGACGAAGGGACCATAGTCGAGGCTTCTCTCACATTGTCCTTTCCCACGTCGAACAACCAGGCCGAGTATGAAGCCTTCCTCGCCGGGTTGCGCCTAGCCGAAGACCTAGGGGCTGAAGAAATCATCATCTGCACGGACTCTCAGCTCGTGGCCCACCAGATATCCGGGGAGTATCAAGCCAAAACGACAGTCTCTCTGAATACCTCACCCTAGTCAAGGAAAAAATGTCGAAGTTCAGAACGGTAGAAGTAAGACATGTTCCACGCGAACACAATGTGCGAGCAGACGTCTAGTCCAAAGTAGCAAGCACTAAGAAGAAAGGCGGAAACAGGTCAGTCATCCAAGAGATACTTCCCCGGTCCAACATCGATAAGGGATCCTCGACCCTACACGTGCACGCGATCGGGGACAGCGATTGCTGGATGACGCCCGTGTACAACTACCTCACCAGGGACGAACTTCCAGATGACCCCAAGGAGGCCAGCACCACCAGACGAAGAGCTTGCTCGTACGTTATCCTCGAAAACAAACTTTACCGACGGGGCTTCTCCACCCCACTACTCAAGTGCATAGAGGAGGAGGTTGTCCCCCACGTTTTACGAGAAATCCATGAAGGCATTAACGCCCAGCACCTGGGAGGAAGGTCCCTTCCCCGCAAGGCCCTCCCCAGGCAGGGTATTATTGGCCAACCATGCAGCAAGACGCCAAGGAGCATGTGAAGAAATGCGACAAATGCCAACGGCACGGGGATATGCACCTAGCTCCACCTAACGAACTGAAGAGCATGACCTCCCCGTGGCCATTCGCCTGGTGGGGCCTGGACATCCTAGGACCCTTCGTGAAGGGGTCCAGGCAAAGCAAATACCTGATAGTGGGCGTAGATTATTTCACAAAATGGATAGAAGCAGAAGCCTTAGCAAAGATAACAACACTTAACATTCTGTGCTTTTACAAGCGGAATATCCTTGTCCGTTTTGGGATTCCCCAAGCAATCGTCACGGACAATGGAACACAATTCACAGGACAAGAAGTTCCAAGACTTTGTCTCCCATCTCGGAACAAAGCAACACTTCGCTTCTGTAGAGCACCCCTTGACCAACGGGCAGGCAGAAGCGGCCAACCGCGTCATTCTTCGTGGCCTTAAGCGAAGACTGGATGAAACGAAGAAAGCCTGGGTCGAGGAGCTCCACAGCGTCTTATGGGCATATCGCACTACTCCCCAGTCCAGCACCAGGGAAACACCTTTCCGCTTAGCATATGGAACAGAGGCTGTTTTACCCATTGAAATCCACGTGCCGTCCAGGAGGACCGAATCACCTCTAGACGAGGAAATAAATAACGAAGCGATAAGAGAGGAGCTCGACCTTGTCGAGGAAATCCGAACAGGAGCAGCCCTCCGCGAAGCATCTCTTAAGCAAAAAATAGCAATCAGGCACAACGCCAAAGTCTTCCGACGAGAGTTCGATGTGGGCAGCCTTGTCCTGCGAAGAAACCACAAAGACTCTCGCGAAGGCAAACTAGCAGCCAACTGGGAAGGGCCATACAGAGTCCGTGCCAAAACGGGAAATGGTGCGTACTTCCTCGAAAACCTTAACGGGGATGCACTCCCTCGACCATGGAACGCTGAGAAACTTAAGCAATACTACAGTTGAAGTAACCATAGGCTTCCTCGCATCAAAGGACCGTCTAACGGTCATCGTGCTCGTCTAGGTACGAATGACGCACGCGTACAAAGCAGAATCCCGCTCAAATAAATGAGCCAGAACCCTGCTCATTGGCGGTCCTCAACCAAGCACCGCCTTCGTCCTTGTACCATGATTGGCAGAACCCCAGCTCGCGATGGGACGTTCACGCCGCGACCTCAGGCCTCGTTCGCGACCTGAGATCCACAACCTCGCCAGGACCTTCCCCGGCTATTCGACCAGTTCTCCGCACTGGCGAATTCACACACGAGTTATCTTTCAAAAGAATGCTCCACTAACAGACACACCCCTCCGATGGGCAGTCACACATGCACAACTAATGTAAAGTACAACAATAATGTAAAGTACAACAAAAATTGTATAAATAACATTAACCGAGCATTAAATAAAAAGGCCACAAGGGCCAAAAATTATGCGTATTACATAAAAAAGGGGGCCACGCCCCCCCCCCCCCCAAAATCAAATAAAGTCACAAATAAATCAACGACACGCAGGCCGGACAAAATACAACAACATTAGAATAACCAAACTCCTCATTCTTCCACATGCTCGGTCGACACGGGCTCAGGTCCCTGCTCCTCCACGGGCTGGTCCTCGGTCTGAACTTCGGGGGTATCAAGAACAAGGCCTGCGGGCAAGACGATGCGACCATCCTCCACTCGCGCAAGGTAGTGGATACCCTCGGTCGAAATCTCAAGCCCAGGGTTCACCACCCGCAACTGGGCCACGACACTTTCGAAGGACTCCACTGCCACGACGATACCGTCATCCTCGGCCTGCAAAATGCTGGCGACCAGCTCAGTCCTAGTTTTCAACACTTTTATCTCATCCGGTTCATCAGCACCCGGGGCACTAGCCGCCATCAACTCCTTGTTCAACTCCTCGGCAGCCTTCTTCTCCACCTTCAGCTTGGTGATATCCTCTTTCAGCTTGGTCGTCTCCTCCTCGGCCTTCTTCCTAGCCTCACGAGCACCCTTGACTTCCTCCTTCAAGGCCGTCTCAGAAGCCCGGGCAGCAGTAAGTTCGGCCTCAAGCGCAGTGTCCCCTTCCGCATAAACGGCCGCCATCTCCAGCATCCTCACAAGGGCAGAAGCATCCTGGGCCACCAGCGCCCTCTTGCTCGCCCGGTCCATGCCCTTCAAGCTAAGAGACTCTGCTCGAGGAACGACGAGCGTGTTGCCCTCAAAAAATCTTTTGTCAAGGATGCACGGGGGGAGCTCAAATTTCCCCTTCTCAGGCGCCTGAGTTAGGTCCACAGCATCTAACGTCCGTGGCCACTTCGCCCGCCCATTCAAAGGCAATGGAGAGTCCCGTGGACCAGGAGAGGGCGTAGAAGAGGTCCCCAGAGCAGTTTGAACAAGGGAAGGAGCACGAGTACCAGCAGCAGTCCGGGTCTTAGGGGGAGCCGCTCCAGCCTTACCCCTCGCCATAGCGTTCCTCACCACACGATCACGAGCTTGAGGCATCTCACCTGCACAAATGAAAATAAGCACGTTAGTTGCGGGGAAAGGAAATAACACAAACAAAGTCTAAACAACTATGACTACCGAGCAGCTTCTCAGCATCCGCGGGAGTCTTGCACTCCAGCAGTGCCTTCACATTGATAAACCTACGCTCAACCCTCTGGCTACCATCCTCCTCGTAGATAGGGTTACCCTTGCTCGTCCAGCAGCTCGCAGGACTGAAGGAGTTGACCCACTTCACCAGCGTCTCGTAAGACACGGCATCCTGCCCGCGTAGCGCGCTCGGCTCGAAGACGTAGGCACTGTGCTTCTTTGAGAAGTGGTCAGGTGTCCAGCGGATCGGGAACTTGTACAACCTCTCCCCGATGTACTTCCCCTCCTTGTTGAGCAGCTCCTCTCCATTCTCATCCACCTCTATCTCCCAGACATACGTACTGTCCTGGGCAGCTTCAGACACTGGCTCCACGATGAAGTAACCGTCCCTTGAACGTTCGGATTGACTCCGAGAACGGCTTAAACAACTTCTTGGGCTGCTTCAAGGAGACCCATCCGTACTTCTTCCCCGCCAGCTGCCGTTGAAGATGGAAAACAGCAAAAAACAAGGGGAGAGTGGTCCCCAGTGTGAGGTGCTCGCACACCAACTCAAATGCCCGTATAAAGGCCAGCGAATTGGGGTGGAGTTGCGAGGGCGCCAGCTTGAGATGCTCAAATACCGACCGCTGGAAGTCAGTGAAGGGCAACCTCAGCCCCAACTCCTTAAAAGCGTACTCGTACATCGTGAAGCGGTCCCCGAACTCCGAGCAGACCCGCTCGTCCGCGGTGGGAAAATACACTCTCCAATCCCCCGGTGGGCCCACCTCCGTAAAAGCGTCCGCCACAGATCTGGCGAACGTGGAAATATGTTCGGAAGGCTCAGGCACCTCCCACTCCTCCGGGCAGAACCCTTCCACATCCTCCTCCATGACATCCAAATCCTCTTCCTCCCCAACTTCGCTCGAGGAGCTTGATGCCGTCGAACTCGAAGACGCAGAACTCGAGGCCGTTGCGCTGCTATTCTCATCGGAGACAGTTTCCTCCTTGGAGGTGACGGGAATAACTTCTCTCTCTGGCTCCATCGCCATTACGATCACCTGAAAAAGCAGAGAAAGATAGTGAATTCGACAGGAAATCAAATCCACCCTTCCACCGCTAAGTCAAGTGAAAGGGCGCGCAGAAGGCTAAGGACAACGTCCCCGGCCTAAGCCCTAACATTAAACGAAAAACCTCCCCGCGAGGAGATACCTGAGACATACCATCTTCCTGTGAAGAACCTCCCCGCGCTCGTGCCCAAATTCCGTTTGAAGCCCCACCGGAAATTGCAAGACTCCACCGGAATCTGGAAACGTTCTACCGAAAAATTCACCATTCCATCAGAAGATGATAAGGCGCGGTGGTCACGACTCGCAACCACGACGTGGACCACCACGCTCAACAAACGCACTACCTACTCCGGCGAGATGCTTGAGGCAGCAGAAGGGCAGAACCACCGCCCACCACCAACACTCGCCGGAAACCTACCTATTTTGTCTCCTAAAACTAAACCTAGCCGCATGCAATCTACCACTAACAACAAGAGAAAGTAAAACGAGCTGGAAATCAGAAAACTTACTTGATTTGAGTAAAAGAGGGAGACTGCTCAAAACTTGGCACGGTGGTCGGTTGCTCTAGAGATGGCGACGGGCAAGGACGCTGATGACGACGAAGAGAAATTAGAAGGGAAAAAGTGCAAAATGGGACAACCTTCCCCCTTTTATACTGAGGGGCACGTGCACACACGCGCCCGTAGGCAATGATGATTGCCCACTAGCCATAATTACCTATTAACTGCTACACATGGCTCGATACACACGTGGCAGCCCAACGTTTCCCATTCTGTCATACACTCTGTCTCCCCGAATACCGGGCAATAGGGTCACGACCACGAACATCACGGACACAGAGGGCCACGAGCACCTCAAGACGATCACCCTCGTCTACGCGCTAGCTCCCCTGAGCGACGGGCAACCCATAAGTCATCACTCCCATGCTCGGGAGCAACGACTTGGGGGGCTCCTGTTCTGGACTGGACCAATGGCTAGAATTGGCCCAATCCACGTCTGCTCCAGAGCGGCCCAAATTGCCTAAGCCCAATCCACAGAGGGGCAATAACGACATTTTTGCCCCTTCAACCGGGCAAGGAACGCAACGTCCTCCCCGGCTTCTGTGCCCGTTACGCACGGCTTCCTCGCCGCCCGAACAGCAAGGGACAGGTGCCCGAAACTGCGTTTATGCCCGACACAACGGCTAGTTTCTGGCACCCCTGCTCGACATAACGGCTAGTTTGGACAGTTACCTATTCTTTGGGTAAAACGGTTATTTCGCCCCGAAAATAGGACCGTTGGCAACGCGCTGGGGGCTCTATATAAACCCTCTCGCTTGAGAGGGTTAGGTATCATTTTTTCACCCTAAGAATATACTTTGTACTTGCCCCTTTTCTCTGACCTTTTCTTACTTGAGCGTCGGAGTGCTTTGCAGGTACACCCCCCTTCTCTCCTCATTCACAAGCCGAACACCTTGCACGCCTGACGACCAGCTTACGTGGACCTGTTCGAATACTCCGGATCAAAGGTCCATATTGATCCCTTAACTCTTCAAAATGTTTTATATTAGTCCTTTTTGTCTTATTAGCGACGAAAAACTTCAAAAATTTAGTCGCTAATTAGACAAAAAGGACTAATTTGAAACGTTTGAAGAGTTAAGGGACCAATATGAACATTTTTAAAGTTAAGAGACCAAAATGAACCCTGAGGTTACGATACGGGACCAAAAAGGGTATTATGCCCATTCACACAACACTTGTCGCATCAAAATGAAAAATAAAAGATCAATGAAAAAAGTTTTGATAATTGAAGAGAGAATTTAATATTGCAAGTTTGCTCAAGTATTGTGTTATTCATGTAGTAAGAGGCAATCTAGTATCTTGTGATAGCTATGAGCTTATTCTATCTCTTATCCCTTTACATTCATGTATGAGCGATATCTGTTATATTTGAAAATATCATTTTTTACATTAATCATCGGGTGCGATTGAGTTACATAACTCTTTTTTTTCTTAGAAATGAGAACTCTTGAGTTTATCAAATAAACGTGATTGAATTGGATCAAACTGCATTTTCGACATCCCCTGTTCTGTATGTATTCTTCCACTCTGCACATATATGACCTTAAGCACTGTTACTATTAGGCCATAGGTAGTATATTAGGTTGAAATAAATTTTTTTTCATGATAGTTTGAATTTTATGTGTAATGTATCCAAATCAGTATAAACATTTTTGTACATTAGCTATGCATGTAAGATTGTTCGCACGCGATTCTCGCGCGAACAACCTCTGGCCTCCTATCGCAGGATTACTTGCGGGATCGGCCACAGAATCCCATAACATATGGTCGAAGTGTAAGTCTTGTTGATAGGATGGCTTTTGATTTAGAGGAAATTGGAAACATCTTGAAAAAAAGGGTGTGAATTGATGAAGAAAACAGAAAGGGAAAAACAGATAAGTAAATGGCAAGATAACTTAAATTTTGATCATGTAAATTGCTTTAAATAAGAAGTGTGGATGCTATCATACATTTTATGGGAGTAAACTTGTTTCTCTTAATGCTTGGTGTCGCTCCCAAAATTTTCATCCAGGTACAAACGCGAGAGTGGCGCGGAAAACAAAGTCGTCAGCCGTGTAAATTTATCCCAAGAGAGGGAAAGGGAACACCGCATAAACCTGAGGAAGAGGGAAAGGAATGGTCATCGTAACCATAACCTGGGTTCGGGAGTCGGTTACGCGAGGGGAAGGTGCTAGCACCCCACGCGTCCATCGTACTCGATGGGATCCATGCTTGTTGTCTATTCTAAGGGTGAGTTATCCTATCATCTATGGCTGTACTAAGACGGGGGAGGGAAAAACTAAGATAGACTCGGTAGGACGTCGACGTCCTAGGCCTACGTACTCCCTTTGTGCAATGGGAAATTCAGAGTCAACGTAGTTCGGACCAAGTTCTTTTTGTGTTTTTTATGAGCGACGTTAAGTTCGCGTCCGGCAGTTAGGGTCGGTGCCTGTTTGCGACTCAGATGGAAAGTAACGTTCCCTTTTTGAAAATAGCCTTTAGTTTGACAATCCCGAAGGACAAAAAGGTTTGAAGTTTGTTTGTATTTTTTAGGACAGAAGTGACTTGAGTTAGTTCATAACTTGCATTGCACCAAAGTCTAGGGCACAGGGGCGAATACTTAACGCACCGTCCCAAGACAGGACGCTCGCTAAGCACTCTAGAAAGATGAGAGGAAGCCCCTCATTTCTCATTCCCCACGCTTAAGGCTCGTGCGCAATACACTTTATCCCTATTAAGTTTTTTCAAGAAGTTTTGAGATGAGAAGAGAGAAGACACGACGGAAACTCTAAAGGGAAACTAAGAGTCCTAATGTTATCATGCATGGTGACCTACGGTTAGTGAGGTTTGACGACAACCTAAGCCTAAGGAAGAGAAAAGATGAGAGAAGGAATGAGTAAGGGTGAATATGGATGATTATCCACACCCCTCAAATAACTTACCTCAGCCCCTGCACGAAAGGTTAGTACAAAACAGACACACGTAACAATAAGAGAAAAGAAAGTCCAACAAATCACAAACCAAAGAGAAATGGTTACCAACCAAATGAAATCAACCAAGACAGAATGTGGATGACCTAAACATGCATTAGTAATTCAAAGAAACACACCCCAAAGCAATGGCACAAGTGCCTTCTCAAACAAATAATCAGGCATGGTCAAAATGTGCATACAAGAAAACCTCAAACAAAGAGCAATAACATAATTAGAGAAACAACTTCTAAAATTACCAAATTAATTATCAGCATTGTTCAACCAGAAACAAACAACATATCAAAAACTCCTGCAAAAATTCAAGATGTAAGTCACTCAAACAATTATGAAAAGTCAGATGAGAAACATGACTCAACATGCAAAAGGAAAGGACTACAATGCAATATGAGATGATTTTAAAAATGAGAGAAAAATATTTTAATGCAATTCAGTATGTTGGTGAATGGATACAAAAAGAATGAGTTCAAAATATTTTGTGAATGAGGAGAAATAAAATAAACAAGTCATGGTACGCATGTATGGAATAAATTCAAAAAGAAAATAAATAAATAATTATTTAAGATGATAAAAATAAAATAAAAATAAAAAATAAAATTTGAGAAAATTTTATAAAATTCCAAATATGTTTCATGATTTTTTTTGGGAATTTTTTTTATGCAATTATCTATTTTTAAAAATTTAAAATGAAATGCAAACAATTAAATAAAATGAAAATATGAAATATGCAAGGGGGTGTGTTTAGTAGCCAAAGCACGTTGAAAATAAAACATGGGCTTAAGTGGGGGTGTAAATAGGAAGGCCCGAAGCAACAAGTCCATCAGCGAAATAAAATTAAAAAAAGAAGTACACATGGCTTCAGTCAACTGATTGACTCCATACTCGCCTTTAGATCCATCCTGCGCTTCGTATCAAGTCAATGCAATCAATAAGTAAACAAAACCAATGGCCCAGATTAATACGCACATGATAAGGAAATGATCACGCACACCCCAAGGTGCTTAGAACACAATGCACACGCCACGTGATCAAGACATGATCATTTAATTTGTTGTCACAATATAAGCCACACCATCCATCAAATGGACCACACCAAGTCAACAAATCACATAAGTAATCAAGATCAGAAGTTGTGATTCAAAGCACACGATAATACACATGGGGAAGCATACACACGAACACTAAATAAAAATCAGAAAAAAAAATAAAACTTGAAACGCGTGGCAGCATGAGGGCCACACGATGGAATGCATCAACGGCTCACACTTCATCTTCTTCGCTCAACCCTTCACCGGCCGGACACCATAACCAGTCGCCGGAACTAGGGTTCCGGTCGACCCCTCCGTCACCTGCAACTCAAAAACTCACCAAAAAATGCACACGAATACACCTTTCAAACCAAATTTTCGCAAGGATTAATAATATCACATCAAAATTTGTAAATGATCAGCATACAAGGAGATTCGCATGAAATAAGATTAGGGTTCAAAACTTAGAATTCACGCAGCAATCAATATACACGTCCAATTTCAAAAATAAATACATCAGAATGATCCATGGATGCCACACAACATTATGCGCGTTTAAAAAGGGAGTTTTGTGATCATCAAAAACATCACTAACCCGAGATCAAGCCACTTATTCCCTTGCTCTTAGCTTTAAACGAGGGATGGTTTGTACTCTATGGATCACAAGGAGGAAGGCTGTGGAAGAATTTTTGGAAAAGCTCTTCTTGATTGAGAGATACTAAGGAATGATCTTTTAGGGCTCACACTTGAATTCTCCACAAAGGCACCTGTTCATTCCTCCAACCCTAGCATGAGTAAGTTTAAATAGGCTAGGTTAAAACACTGATAATGATTTGGGCCTTGGTAATTCTCCACTTAATGAGTTTTGGGCAAATTTGGAACTTTGAACAGAGTGGAATACACCCTCCTCCATGCATGGATATCCAAATATTTCATGATGGATCACTTAAGTTTCAATTGCTAATCACACCTGAATTTGATTTGGGCCTTGAGATGCCTTGGTTCATGAGTTTTAAATAATTTGGCAATTTTGCATAATGGAGAATAAGTGATGAATAAACCATGAAACTACTTGATTTAAAGGCAAAAAATGCTCCTTAGGGATTGTTCTTTGATGTTGGAATATGTCTTGAAGCAATGGAATCAATTATAGGTCCATATGTCCCAAAATGCAAAAGTTGTGAAAATGGAACCCTAAAAACCACTTTGCCTTCTTTTGGCCATAACTTGAGTTTCACAAATGATATGGAGACCCAATAGTACTTGTTGAAAAGAGGAGAAAAAGATCTTCAACTTTCATGTTTGAGGAAAATTCATTTGAAGCTTTCTTGATGGTGAAAAGTCAAGTTGAATGTAGTATAAGAACTTGCCCAAAAAGGAAACTTTCAAATTATAGGTCATTTCCATATTTAGTAACTTTTGTACCAACCCTTGATTCTTGATAAATGGTATGAAACTTGACCCTTGAAGACCATATGAGGATGTGAGACCTTGAAAACCTTGGAGAGAACCTCAAAATTCCACAGTTGACCTCCCCTCTCACTGTTGACTTTTACCCAATTCACCTGATTCCCGATCCATTGGCCAATTGAACTTCTCCTGAACCAAACTGATGGACAATCTTCCATTCCTAGATACTCAGGGACCCAAGGAAGGCCATGGAATCAAGTCTTGCCCAAAAAATCATAAATAAACTGACTTTATAGCAAACCCTAATCTTGGTACCCTCAGTCTAGGAGGAAATAACACAGTCTCCAAATCCAAATTCCTCTGAATATGATGTGTATCCTTTCCAACAAAGATAAGATATGCCGTTTGGTGATGATAGAAACCCAAGGAGGTTGCCCATTGGAGCAATAAACCCAAGAATCTCAAAACCCTAATTTCTGCACTGGTTAGGAGAAAGTGATCCACTTGAACTCTCTTGCTTGACCCTTTGAAGAACATCTTCTCCTCTTGAACTTGCCTCAGGCACCTTGACCCCATGCTCAGAACCAATGATATGCACACATGATAATGCAAAAAATGAAATGAAACATAAGCCAGTTAGTACTAAAGTAAGGAGGGCAAATTTTGGGGTGCAACAACTGCCCCTATTCAATCAACTTGGTCCTGAGGGTATGATAGCAACGACTTTCAGACAATCAGGATGCACGGAGATTGAATACCAAAGAACCCAGAAATTTGCTATCCCCCACTGGAGAATTAGCCATAAATGTTGTACTGTCACAACACAGACGAGTGCTAGCTATGCTGGGTATAAAGTCAAACAAACTCTCCCAAGTTACGTCATCTCTGCTGATAAAGAGAACTGACAAAGGAATCTCGAAATATGCCATCCCTGCTGATAAAGGGAACTGACAAAAAGAATCTTCAAAAGATTGCTATCCCTGCTGACAAGCAAAATAAATGCCATCCCTGCTGCTAAAGGGAACTGATGAAGGAAATTATTCAAAAGATTGCTATCTCTGCTGATAAAGAGAACTAGCAAAACAAATGCCATCCCTGCTGATAAAGGGAACTGACGAAGAAAATCTCCAAAAGATTGCCATCTCTGCTGATAAAGAGAACTAGCAAAATAAATGCCATCCCTGCTGATAAAGGGAACTGACGAAGAAAATCTCCAAAAGATTGCCATCTCTGCTGATAAAGAGAACTAGCAAAATAAATGCCATCCCTGCTGATAAAGGGAACTGACGAAGAAAATATCCAAAAGATTGCCATCTCTACTGATAAAGAGAATTAGCAAAACAAATGCCATCCCTTCTGATAAAGGGAAGTGGCGAAGAAAAATCGAAACAAATGCCATCCCTGCTGGTAAAGGGAACTGACGAAAGAAATCCTCAAAAGATTGCTATCTTTGCTGATAAAGAGAACTAGCAAAATAAATGCCATCCATGCTGATAAAGGGAACTGACGAAAGAAAAACTTCAAAAGATTGCCATCTCTGCTGATAAAGAGAACTAGCAAAATAAATGTCATCCCTGCTGATAAAGGGAACTGACAAAGAAAAACTTCAAAAGATTGCCATCTCTGCTGATAAAGAGAACTAGCAAAATAAATGCCATCCCTGCTGATAAAGGGAACTGACGAAGAAGATCTCCAAAAGATTGCCATCTCTGCTGATAAAGAGAACTAGCAAAATAAATGCCATCCCTGCTGATAAAGGGAACTAGCAAAACAAAAGTCATCCCTGCTGATAAAGGGAACTGACGAAGAAAATATCCAAAAGATTGCCATCTCTACTGATAAAGAGAACTAGCAAAACAAAAGGCATCCCTGCCGATAAAGGGAACTGACGAAAGGAACTCTTCAAAAGATTGCTATCTCTGCTGATAAAGAGAATTAGCAAAACAAATGCCATCCCTGCTGATAAAGGGAACTGACAAAAGAAAAAGTTCAAAAGATTGCTATCTCTACTGATAAAGAGAACTAGCGAAACATAAATGCCATCCCTGCTGATAAAGGGAGCTGACGAAAGAAAATATCCAAAAGATTGCTATCTCTACTGATAAAGAGAACTAGCAACATAAATGCCATCCCTGCTGATAAAGGGAATCTGGCCAGCAGAATATGTCAAGCAAGAACTGAATACCAGGCGAGAACCGGATTTCATTAAAGAGAAAGGCCAAACCAAGGCAAGCTTCTAACAGACTCACGGTCCACAGATAAGATGACTCCGCTGGGGAAGGAGAAGTCTAAATAAAAGACTCTGCCGGGGAGCACAAGTATGAGGAATGCGTCCCTCCAAAATCTCCTGAGTTATGCCATCTCTGCTGGGAAAGAGAACTGGCAAAGAAAGTACCAAACCTGGCTTATGCTTCGAATGCAAATGTTTGAATTTTGCCGTAATGCTCCATACGAAATGGAAATGCTACGCGTTTGAGGATGCAATGCAAATGCTTATGATATGCAAAAAGGGCCCCTCCAGCAAAATAAATGCCAGAGAGAAAAGACCAATTCAGCTGGGGATGACAAAAATAAATTGTCCTTTGAATCCAGGAACTCTGTGGAGTAGGGTCATACTGATCGACTCCCTGGCTCAATAACTTCTGCTGGGGATGAAATCCCGAAAGAAACATCCACACTACCAGGGATTACACCTGTCTTTCGCTGAAGGCGACATCGAACCTGAGATTTCTCCTCTGCTGGGGGAGTTGAGAATGAACACTAATAACGGAACCAAAAGTTTGTTACTGAGGATTGCTAATATCCAATTAGGCTCAGGACCTGCTGGGGGATGCCAGCCCATAATACCGCCCTGCTTGGGGAAAAACAGTCCATAATACCATCCTGCTTGGGGATACTGCTGAACTTAGCCTGCTGGTGGGAAGAATGACTTTACTCCCACCTTGCTGGGGACTAGAATATGACATTGTCGGCGAAAGCCCGCTTCCCGACTGGATGGGGAAGGAGAACACCCTGATTCTGTGGGGAGATAACGTCTTGATCCGGAGAAAATACTTCCCAAGTCTCCTGCTGGGAAGGTCTGCTCTGCTGAGGAAAGTGCAATCTCAATGCTGGGGAGAGCAAACTGCTGGGGAAATACAATCCTGTTGCCATCCAATCCCGACTTGTTTCTAAGGTCGTAAACGGCCCTTTGAACTTTCCACTTGCCCCAGACCACCAGGTCTAACGGAAGAAATCATCTCAAGAGGATTTTATAGAAGACCGAGCATTCGCACTGCCCCGGGGTCTTCAAACTCTTGGAGAGATTTATCATATCTCGACATAACTGCCCCAGTCTTCATAATCCATAACGTACATTACCTCGAAAGGGATCGTAATGACTTAAAAATACTCTTCTTTAGTACCTTGAGGAGGTGCTTTCAATTAACCACTTTCAGGAGTGGATAATTTCTCACGCTCTAGGGATGGCCTGCCCCAAGTCTTGAAGAAACTTTTCCCCTGACTGATCTTACTGAGATTTGTCAAATCGACCTGATTGCCCCTGTTTGGCTGCTTTAAAGAGAGTTTTTAGCGCGCCTGCTCCAGATTAGCTGCATCATATCACCATTTAACGGGAACCCCCAAGCTGCGTACAGTCTCTTAGCTACATACCCCTTGACATGATTGTCCTTCGGAATTTTCACCATCTCAACTTGGCGTGATCGAGCTTCTCGACTGTCGTTCATCGTGTAGGCTGCATTGATGCTTAGGCGCATCTACGCAAACAGAAAATGTTTATTATGAGAATGACAATTCTAATGCAACACTCATGTTAACCTTGAAGTTTTATTGAAAATACATCGCCAAGCCTTGTGAACGAATCATTAGCCGGGATGCGACCCCGATTTTTGAATGGAAAACAACAATGCGTACATGCAATACCAACAAATCTTATTAGCACAACTCATAGGAGTCAGGAACGCCATCCGGTTGGAGTACGCTTTCGGAATGAACCCTATTTCAATTAGTACTTTTAAGGGTTGTAACGTGGTCTGGTTCACGGTTTCAGAAAAAAGGATTTATGGCTCAAAATTTATCGGTGCCCACCCACTCTTCGTGATGTTCTCCAGTCCTATGCTCAGTTAATCTGACACAAACGCTCATCTCTCAAAAGGTTTATGATCTTTAAGAATCCCAAGCCACTAATGGTTTGCCACCTAAGGAAGTTTTGGAGTGACAGTCACCCCTTTTTATCTTTTGTACCTGTAATCACACGAATTTGTTCTTATCGAGGATTTTCTCTTGTGATGCTTTTCGCTTTTTCTTTCTTTTGCTTTTTTGATCCCTAATTTTTGCCTGGACTGACTCTTTTGAGTTTTTCGATTTTGAAGTCCAGCGGGATGCCCTGACTTTTGCCTAAGTCACTTGTTTACAAGTTTCGACTTAGCGGGCCTTCTTTTTTTACTCCCCTCTTTGAACCAAGCGTGTGACACTGGTTGTCTTACTTGCTTGAAAGGGTTGTGACTGCCTCACTGCTTGAGTGTTGAAGGATAACCATTGTGGTTTCAGACCTCTTGACGGTGGGATAGAAAGTAATGGATCCTCAGATGCACACTCTCCTTGGAATTTGAACGCTCGGTCAAACTAACTGACACCTACCCTGCCCCTGGGTTAAGTATGAGGGTTTTTTAGTGTGAAAGAAGCTCCTACTCCAAGGTTCAAAGGGGTTAACGAAGGTTTATCTCCTTATCTCTCTAGTGTTTAGGGGTTTGAAACAATGCCTGTACATCCTCAACAGGGTTCTATCCTTGAACATACAACCAGAGATTTTGCGTTTTCGTCTCATCATCCTCCCTCAAGAGTTCTAAACAAGAAAATTGGTATTGCAGTGCATATAAACATTTAAGAGTGAACACGAATGGATTACTTCAAGAAAAACATACTCATTGCATTAATATCATCATTAAAAAACAAACAAGTCTTACATGCATACGATGCTTTAACAAGAAATGAAAAACTACAAATGAAAATGCAGTAAAGAAGCTGAAGATTGCCATTGCTGAGGAAGCTTAATTCTGCCTGGACGTACTTGCAGACTGAGTGTTCATTTGAGAAAGGAGGCTTCCATTGATGTACATATCATATTCAGTGAATACAATGATCTCTGAGTCTACCAGGTCTTGCACCTTGTGCTGGAATACATTACACTTATCAATTGTATGTCCAAACGTTCCCGAGTGGAACTCGCACCTAGCAGTCATGTCATAATCCGGAGGAATAGGGTACGGTACCGGCGCGGTACTCCTCGTTTGAATCAGAGAGATCTTGAGCAGACGAGCAAATAGCTGACCATAAGGGATAGGAATAAGATCAAATATCCTCTTGGGCCCTCTTGGTCTCGGTTGCCCCTGCTACTGATAATTCTGCTGTCGGTGCTGATTTGGGCGCCTCACATGTGCTTGCACTTTCCTTTTCGCATTTGGATGAGGCACAAACAAAGGTTGCTGACGTAGAGCTTCTGCAGCAAAAGGTTATGGAGAAAGTCCATGACATGAGGTGGATCCTGCAAAGAGGGGAGGTGTCTCCACTTCTTTTGCAACAATTGGGGTAAAATCACCTTGTATATTCACGCCGCTCGACGTGAACTCAATTGCCCCTGCATCAACCAAATCCTGGACTTGGTGCTGAAAGGCCCTACATTTCTCCACAGTATGCCCTGGTGCCCTAGAATGGAAATCACAATGGGCTCTTGCATCATAGCCTGGTGGAGGATTACCAGTGAGAGGAGCCAAAGTCCTTTTCTGTACCAGTTGCAACTGAAGGAGATGCTGCAATAGTTGAGAATATGGCATAGGGAACGGATGGAAAACTCTTTCAGACTTCTTCTGTCTCTGTGTACACTTTTTGCCCTTGGGCTTCTCTTGGGAGCCAAGACCTAGCTGCTGTTGGGAAAGTTCTGGAACTTCCGCTTGTGGTAGAGATTCACGAGGTAATCCACGATTTAAACCCAATTCCAAAGAGATGGGAGGAGTAAGGATCTCTGTTGTGGAAGCGAGCACAGGACTGTCCTCCTTCTTCAACACCCTATTCAAAATTTCCATGGCCAAACCCATCTGAGTCTTCATCTGATTGACCTCCTCCCTCAGCATCTTCTGGTCTTGCATGAGAGTTTGCATATTCCCCATAAGCTGCCCCATCTGGCCTCGCATTTCCCTCAACTCAGCTTGAACTTGCTCCATGATCAACTCTTGAATGGCCTGAGGAGTTAAGTCTGCAATTCTGAGATCATAACAAGATAAGAATACCGGAGATAAACACTTGTTATGCAAAATGATTATGAATATGCAAATGCAAATGAACATGTTTGAATATTCGCAGGGCGATCCACCCCTTGATTCCAGTTTAACAACAATATAGAACGGAACTTCTGCTTATATATTAAGAAAACCAGAGGAAAACCAAATGTCAACAATCACAAATCCAAGATAACAAGTCTGAACACAATAATCATAGATCCCAACCAACAAGTCTGGCGGTGGTCCGAATAATGAAAGAAAATAGAAAACTACGGCATGTCATCAAAGTATACAAGTGTCAATCCCCCCCATCCATTATGCTTTTTGCTCCAATCTTGAATTTCCTTGAACAACTTTCTGGTGTCGGGATGCTTCGGTCTCTGAATTAGCTCTTGAATGAGAACGTCTCTCCTATGCATAATCCCTTCCAAATATCGGCAATGTAACTCCCAAGCGTCTTCTCTGGAGACACCATCCATGCTAGGTCCCTCATGCCTAGATCTCTTCACTTCAGCTTGGACCTTCAATTCCTCTATGGAGGCTATGGCTTCATTGAGTCGACCCTCGACTGCTTGTCTCTGGAATACCCCTGATAGGATCTCAGCATCTTTCTTCTTGAGCTACGACTTCAATTGATCAATCTGAGCCAGGTAATCGTCTTCCTTTCTCTTATTCTCAGCCATTGCAGTTTCTCGGTGAGTATTGAACCTGTGAATTTTTAACAAAGCCTCGTCCAATTCCTCCTTCTTAGACTCAAGAACGTTACTGATACCATCTAACGCTTGTTTCAACCTTTGTCTGGCCGCGACCTTGTCAGCTAGCTCCTTTTCTGCTTCAGCAAGAAGCTCTGTCTTCAACTTGGCGATATGAACAGCTTCACCCCGCTCATGTTTCAACTGGTAAATCTCTCTTAGCAGCTCACTGATTTCTTCTCGCAACTTTTCCTTTTCAGCCCGCAACTTGTTAAACTTATCTATCTCAACTGTGGTAGGAGGCTCGATCATCAAAGGATACAAATGTGGTTCCACCGGGAAGGGAAGAAGCTCCTCTTCTGCTCTTTTCTTAACCCATTCTTCATAGGAAGGAAAAGCCCGGTTGTTACATTTTCCGAACGAAGTTTTTCCCTTCTTGGTCAACTGCTTCCAAGCATTCACAATCTTCCTTATTATCTCTTGATCTTCAGTACCATTGAAGAATAAGGACTCTATGACATCTCGCTCTTCAGGTGGACCTTTCAAAGGATAACCAAACTGCCTGATAACAAGGGAAGGATTATAGTTAATTCCACATCTTCTCCCTATCAAGGGTACATTAGGGAATTCTCTGCACTTGCAAATAATCTCTATTCCTAGCAAATCGCGGTTGAACCAGACAATGTTGTCAGCAGTCAAGCCCATTAACCTCTTTGACCACTTCAGAGAATCTTTCGTATCAACGAAGACGCCAGTTTCGGGGAGGTGGCTCAGAAACCAAGTAGACAAGAGTGGTGCACAACAACTCACGGTTTTTCCACGCCTATTTTCATTCTTGTAGTGGACTGAGTGATACACATCACCTAGCAAGGTAGGTATAGGATTCTTTGAAATAAAGATTCTGACAGCATGCATATCCACCAGATCAGGAACATTTTGAAACAGGACAATCCCATAGATGCACATAGTCAGAATAGCTTGGAAAGCAGTCCAATTCTTCTCTTTAACATGTATGCAAGCTTGATCAAACAAGAACTTCAATAAGAAACCCTTAGCTCCTTGTTTTTCCTCAATATTACTGCTCAGAACGGATTCACCAATATGAAGAGCAATAGCCATTTCTTTTATCCCGGGGTGTTCTTCAGAAAAGAATACTGTGTCATGCCTGATGGGGATTCCCAAAATAAATGAGAACTCCTCCAACGTTGGGGCCAAGATGTAGTCTGGGAAAGTGAAGCAACGCAAAGACGGATCGTAAAACTGAAGAAGCGTATGAATGACATCCTTCTCATACTTGGAGATATTGTAGACAAACTTCAGAAGTCTCCCATACCCTCCACTGAACTCTGTGCGAACTCCGGGACCAGCCATACTAATCAGCTTGTGAATCAATGTCAAGGTCGGATCTGGGAACGAATAGGCAACAGTCTTCTTTCTCTGGACATCCATGCCAAGGTAACCTCAGAAAACCGGAATCAAGAGTAAGATGCAAGCCCTGAGAAATGTCAAACATGTCAGAATGCAAGAAAAATGATATGCTCATGCAAACATGGGATCAAGGCAACACTGCCGGATGTGCTGTGCTGTTAACTGAACGAGAACCACAACCCAGAAAACCAGAATTCCAAAATACCGAACCACTGAGATAACCAGGAACCCAGATAATTAAGCACTGATGAGAAATCCAGAAAAAAAAACTGGGTAGGTTGAAGGTTTCGGTTACCTGCAAACCTGCAAACACCCATCCCCTCTCACGTGTGGGTACTAGGATGTTCAGTATCCCGGGCTCTCAGGTCGAGAAGTGATGATACGTTCACCATTTTTGGTTTGGCATCATCATCAATCGAGGAGGCCTCAACTGATTCTCCAAAACGGAAGGTCCTCAGCTTCTGGCACTGAGGTCGAGAAACAATAGTACATTCATCCCTCGGGGTACAGTACTATCGTCAATCGAGGAGTGCCTCCACTGATTCTCTTCAAAAGATAGGGGCCATCCTATGCAAGCTCCAAAGTGGGCCCTCGGGTGCGAATGGGTTTGCCACAGGATGTGGTCTGCCACTGTCACCACTAAAGAGGGATGTTTCCACTAAGGTCCTCGATGATCGGTCACCAGAGTCGACATCTCTCTAGATCAACACCCTAACATGCACAAGACACACACGTTAGAATGCGTACCAAGATAACCTCGTCTGGTTGTGAATTTCGTGAACACACAAATGTACCAAGCGGGCATGTAGGTCCCACTACTTTCCACTATAGTCCTAGGGTGTACTCAAGCCTGGGTATTGGGCTTATCTCTCAGAACAACCCAACCTGCAAAACAGAAACAGCCAGCACAACACAGAAATATCCAGTATGATAGTAATAAAAATGAAAATGCAATGCAGAAAATGCGGTAAAACTAAAATACAACAAACACAGCAAAGCAAAAACAAAGACACCCAAAGAGAACAAAGACAAGCAAGCGCTAGGATTCACTCGCTTAGGGATGGACCAACATAGGTCAACTAGAGTCCCCAACAGAGTCGCTAGCTGTCGCTCCCCGGATTTTCATCCAGGTACAAATGCGAGAGTGGCGCGGAAAACAGAGTCGCCAGCCGTGTAAATTTATCCCAAGAGAGGGAAAGGGAACACCGCATAAACCTGAGGAAGAGGGAAAGGAATGGTCATCGCAACCATAACCTGGGTTCGGGAGTCAGTTACGCGAGGGGAAGGTGCTAGCACCCCACGCGTCCATCATACTCGATGGGATCCTCATTTGTTGTCTATTCTAAGGGCGAGTTATCCTATCATCTATGGCTGTACTAAGACGGGGGAGGGAAAAACTAAGACAGACTCGGTAGGACGTCGACGTCCTAGGCCTACGTACTCCCTTTGTGCAATGGGAAATTCAGAGTCAACGTAGTTCGGACCAAGTTCTTTTTGTGTTTTTTATGAGCGACGTTAAGTTCGCGTCCGGCAGTTAGGGTCGGTGCCTGTTTGCGACTCAGACGGAATGTAACATGCCCTTTTTGAAAATAGCCTTTAGTTTGACAATCCCGAAGGACAAAAAGGTTTGAAGTTTGTTTGTATTTTTTAGGACAGAAGTGACTTGAGTTAGTTCATAACTTGCATTGCACCAAAGTCTAGGGCGCAGGGGCGAATACTTAACGCACCGTCCCAAGACAGGACGCTCGCTAAGCACTCTAGAAAGATGAGAGGAAGCCCCTCATTTCTCATTCCCCACGCTTAAGGCTCGTGTGCAATACACTTTATCCCTATTAAGTGTTTTCAAGAAGTTTTGAGATGAGAAGAGAGAAGACACGACGGAAACTCTAAAGGGAAACTAAGAGTCCTAATGTTATCATGCATGGTGACCTACGGTTAGTGAGGTTTGACGACAACCTAAGCCTAAAGAAGAGAAAAGATGAAAGAAGGAATGAGTAAGGGTGAATATGGATGATTATCCACACCCTCAAATAACTTACCTCAGCCCCTGCACGAAAGGTTAGTACAAAACAGACATACGTAACAATAAGAGAAAAGAAAGTCCAACAAATCACAAACCAAAGAGAAATGGTTACCAACCAAATGAAATCAACCAAGACAGAATGTGGATGACCTAAACATGCATTAGTAAGTCAAAGAAACACACCCCAAAGCAATGGCACATGTGCCTTCTCAAACAAATAATCAGGCATTGTCAAAATGTGCATACAAGAAAACCTCAAACAAAGAGCAATCACATAATTAGAGAAACAACTTCTAAAATTTACAAATTAATTATCAGCATTGCTCAACCAGAAACAAACAACATATCAAAAACTCCTGCAAAAATTCAAGATGTAAGTCACTCAAACAATTATGCAAAGTCAGATGAGAAACATGACTCAACATGCAAAAGGAAAGGACTAAAATGCAATATGAGATGATTTTAAAAATGAGAGAAAAATATTTTAATGCAATTCAGTATGTTGGTGAATGGATGCAAAAAGAATGAGTTCAAAATATTTTGTGAATGATGAGAAATAAAATAAACAAGTCATGGTACGCATGTATGGAATAAATTCAAAAAGAAAATAAATAAATAATTATTTCAGATGATAAAAATAAAAAATAAAATTTGAGAAAATTTTATAAAATGCCAAATATGTTTCATGATTTTTTTTGGGAATTTTTTTATGCAATTATCTATTTTTAAAAATTTAAAATGAAATGCAAACAATTAAATAAAATGCAAATATGAAATATGCAAGGGGGTGTGTTTAGTAGCCAAAGCACGTTGAAAATAAAACATGGGCTTAAGTGGGGGTGTAAATAGGAAGGCCCGAAGCAACAAGTCCATCAGCGAAATAAAATAAAAAAAAGAAGTACACATGGGCTTCAGTCAACTGATTGACTCCATACTCACCTTTAGATCCATCCTGCGCTTCGTATCAAGTCAATGCAATCAACAAGTAAACAAAACCAATGGCCCAGATTAATACGCACATGATAAGGAAATGATCACGCACACACCAAGGTGCTCAGAACACAATGCACACGCCACGTGATCAGCACATGATCATTTAATTTGTTGTCACAATATCAGCCACACCATCCATCAAACGGACCACACCAAGTCAACAAATCACATAAGTAATCAAGATCAGAAGTTGTGATTCAAAGCGCACGATAATACACATGGGGAAGCACACACACGAACACTAAATAAAAATCAGAAAAAAAAAATAAAACTTGAAACGCGTGGCAGCATGAGGGCCACACGATGGAATGCATCAACGACTCACACTTCATCTTCTTCGCTCAACCCTTCACCGGCCGGACACCATAACCAGTCGCCGGAACTAGGGTTCCGGTCGACCCCTCCGTCACCTGCAACTCAAAAACTCACCAGAAAACGCACGCGAATACACCTTTCAAACCAGATTTTCGTAAGGATTAATAATATCACATCAAAATTTGCAAATGACCAGCATACAAGGAGATTCGCATGAAATAAGATTAGGGTTCAAAACTTAGAATTCACGCAGCAATCAATATACACGTCCAATTTCAAAAATAAATACATCAGAATGATCCATGGATGCCACACAACATTATGCGCGTTTAAAAAGGGAGTTTTGTGATCATCAAAAACATCACTAACCTGAGATCAAGCCACTTATTCCCTTGCCCTTAGCTTCAAACGAGGGATGGTTTGTACTCTATGGATCACAAGGAGGAAGGCTGTGGAAGAATTTTTGGAAAAGCTCTTCTTGATTGAGAGATACGAAGGAATGACCTTTTAGGGCTCACACTTGAATTCTCCACAAAGGCACCTGTTCATTCCTCCAACCCTAGCATGAGTAAGTTTAAATAGGCTAGGTTAAAACACTGATAATGATTTGGGCCTTGGTAATTCTCCACTTAATGAGTTTTGGGCAAATTTGGAACTTTGAACAAAGTGGAAAACACCCTCCTCCATGCATGGATATCCAAATATTTCATGATGGATCACTTAAGTTTCAATTGCTAATCACACCTGAATTTGATTTGGGCCTTGAGATGCCTTGGTTCATGAGTTTTAAATAATTTGGCAATTTGGCATAATGGAGAATAAGTGATGAATAAACCATGAAACTACTTGATTTAAAGGCCAAAAATGCTCCTTAGGGATTGTTCTTTGATGTTGGAATATGTCTTGAAGCAATGGAATCAATTATAGGTCCATATGTCCCAAAATGCAAAAGTTGTGAAAATGGAACCCTAAAAACCACTTTGTCTTCTTTTAGCCATAACTTGAGTTCCACAAATTATATGGAGACCCACTAGTACTTGTTGGAAAGAGGAGAAAAAGATCTTAAACTTTTATGTTTGAGGAAAATTAATTTGAAGCTTTCTTGATGGTGAAAAGTCAAGTTGAATGTAGTGTAAGAACTTGCCCAAAAAGGAAACTTTCAAATTATAGGTCATTTCCATATTTAGTAACTTTTGTACCAACCCTTGATTCTTGATAAATGGTATGAAACTTGACCCTTGAAGACCATATGAGGATGTGAGACCTTGAAAACCTTGGAGAGAACCTCAAAATTCCACAGTTGACTTCCCCTCTCACTGTTGACTTTTACCCAATTCACCTGATTCCCGATCCATTGGCCAATTGAACTTCTCCTGAACCAAACTGATGGACAATCTTCCATTCCTAGATACTCAGGGACCCAAGGAAGACCATTGAATCAAGTCTTACCCAAAAAATCAGAAATAAACTGACTTTATAGCAAACCCTAATCTTGGTACCCTCAGTCTAGGAGGAAATAACATAGTCTCCAAATCCAAATTCCTCTGAATATGATGTGTATCCTCTCCAACAAAGATAAGATATGCCATTTGGTGATGATAGAAACCCAAGGACATTGCCCATTAGAGCAACAAACCCAAGAATCTCAAAACCCTAATTTCTGCACTGGTTAGGAGAAAGTGATCCACTTGAACTCTCTGCTTGACCCTTTGAAGAACATCTTCTCCTCTTGAACTTGCCTCAGGCACCTTGACCCCATGCTAAGAACCAATGATATGCACACATGATAATGCAAAAAATGAAATGAAACATAAGCCTGTTAGTACTAAAGTAAGGAGGGCAAATTTTGGGGTGCAACACTTGGTACTCAGAGTGTATCCCTTCTGCAATGTTACAAATGCGACCTCTAAAATGGAAATGGCTATTGCCTTAAATAGGAAAAGAAAATAACTGTTTTTCTCCCAATGTTGGCCATGGTTGTGACACGTGTCGCTCCACCATCTTTGTAATTCCCCACGTTCTCAGAATTCAAACACGTTTTCCCGCTCAAAGACTCCACAACTTTGTGTTGGTTTCATAGGCCACCAGTCGAAACCCTTCGACAGCCTCACCTCTGAGTCTTCTTCTGACACATCTTTTACTCGTGTCGACCTGTATTTTGGTTTCCTTCACCATTCCTTTTGCTGGCTTCATCATCCCCCCCAAAAGGCCAGTTTCGATTGAGCACTGTGTCTACTAAGAAACCTGGCGTTTTGATTTTCTGCGAGATTTCAACGGCGCTTTGGTTTCGACCCAGTAACCATCGTTTTGTCTTTTGTCGAATCTCAACCACGTGCCACTCGCAGTCTGACGTGATGAAGGTACATTTCTGCGCCACGATTTCCAAGGAACGTCATGATGGCTAGTCTCGTCCTAAGTTATGGGTCTTGATACTACCCCCACTAACTGCAGAATCATTTCAGTTGCATGTGTTTTCCCTATAAATACTCCTTAAACACGTATGGCTTTCTTTTTTGCATCTTCTCATAGCTTTTTCTTCTTCCAGATTTTCTTGCTTTCAAAAGCTTACTTACCCTTTATTCCAATGGCTTCCTCTTCAACTGTTACTGCTTCCGCTACTCACACCACCAGCAACAACTCCATTGCCTTCGTTCTCTTTGAAAAGGAATCGCTCAGGCCTCTCCCTCAACTGTCATCTGCTGATGAGGCGGTGGTAGCAAACTGGAGACATCAAATGGTCATTCCTTTTGCGGTGGCTAGTAAACTCCATGCTTTTCATGGTCCATATTCGGATAAAAAACCAAATCATCAAGAACTTCAAGAGTTCTTTCCCTGTTTCGCTCCTGCCATACCACCCACTTTTGAGAAAGGTGGCACCTTAGACCTCAAATTCATGGCGCCCAAAGCTAGGGTCGATGGATGCCTACACCTGGCAATAAGGACTATATCTCTTGGCTCAACAAGGTCGAAGGCCAGTGTTGGGAGCAATGGAAAATAGCTGGCATCTTCGACGCCATTCAACTCTCAAGGAATGCTCACAGGGTCAACCCTTATTTGCTGCTGGCGTCGATGTACTTCTGGGAAGGATCGACCAACACATTCCACTTCCCTTGTGGTATGTTCATGCCGACACTCTTCGATGTGGCGGCTATCACTGACCTTTAACCCTTGGACGAAACGTTCGACTCAACTCTGGAAACGACTAACACTTTCGACTTCGAACGTGCTGGTTTCCAGAACTACATCGAAGATCATCACAACAAAGTCTCCAAAGAAGTATCCGACGAAACACATCACTTTCCTAACTCTGTGGCTGTTGTATTATCTATTCTTCCCTGGCTCTCTGCAAATAGCCAAAAGCTACATCAACCTGGCGATCCAAATTCACGAAGGTCGACAGGTATCTTTGGGTAAGCTTTTACTAGCCTCCCTCAATCACTACCTTGGTCTATCAGCCTTGCGGATAAAACTCCTCCATGCGACTACCAAAGCTTTAAATGTCTCAGGGCCTATATGGTTGTTGCAACACTGGCTTAATGCCACCTTCGAACTCCAACTGGGCTACTCTGCCTCTGCAACGATAGAGCGTTTAAACAAAGAGCGTCCCATTGAGGGCGTTCGACTCGCTCTGATAACCACCCAGGAAACCCCCAACCAAACTCTCTTTATGAAGTATCTTAATATGTTTGTGGAAACCACGTCTTTCGTCCCAAGCATGGCACCCTTCGTGGCTCGAAAGTTTGATCCGTCGTGGTTCAAGAATCCGTTCCCTGGTGTTTCCCCCAAGGAAGTAGCACAGTCGAACTCTATATGGAGGGCATTTCTAACCCGACCATGCTATCTTTTTGGATTGAGATGGGGAACACAGGTTATGGGTTTATGAACTACCAGCCCAACCTGGTGGCCCGTCAATTTGGCCTGAGCCAAATGCTGCCCAAGTCCTTGGTGAAACATTCTTCTGACATTGTGCGGGATAGTCGACGGCTGAACTTGGCGGGTCACAAGGCCTGCCTTAAGTTTTCCAGGTTGACACACATCTTGAGTTGCCTGTCTTTGCGTTCCAACTCTCCTTCTTTACCACAGAAGACTTCGACGTTTGGTGGTCAGAATACCAGGCTCAAATTTTTCAACGTGACCTTTTTCTGGAAAACGTGGTCGATGCTTTTGCTGCCCTTGCTGGCGAAGTTCCAATCCGACAGTTGTTGTGCCTGTCGAGAACACCCAAGAAGCTGATGCCATAGAAGACCCACCAAAAAAGGTAACTCCTGAACCCTTCAATTTTATTTCATTAGTTGTCTTTAGCCAATCATTTGTGCTTATCTCCCAGGTTCGAAAATAGGAACCAGTTTCTGCATCGACCTCCATCAGGCTTGGAAATAAACCGAAGATCCTGAATCCACAGGTATAACATGTTTCAACGTTCATTCGCATTTGTTTATGTTGTTTATCTGACTTTGTTGTTCGCTAGGCTTCTGAAAACATACCGCCTCCTGAGGGAGACGTGTCAGATGAAATTACCCAATCCCGAATCTTTCCCACTGAAGCCCCAACATCCCCTCCAGCTACTCCATTGGTGAAGAAGAGGAAGGACCTAGTCAAGAAAACACCTTCAAAAATGGTTGCTTCGACCGTGAACCCTGTTGTCCCTAGAAACCTTGCTGAAGTCTTCAAGTCTGTCGAGGTTGAAGCACATCCTCCAAAACACCCTGTTGAGGTATTCATCATCCTTGTTCCTTTTGCTCAACTATTGCTTGGATATTTTCTCACTGGAACTCTTTCTTGCAGGAAACTGTGGCCGCTTCGACCACTGCTGAAAAGGACAATACTGCAATGGCCATCATTGGCAATCTTTTTGAGACATCAACCGTGTTTAGTCCTCAAACAGTTGACGAGTTCCAAGGGGCCTCGATAGAAAAGGATCCAGCAGCGATAACGCCTCCAATTCAAAACACCACCACTAAGGCTGGGAAGGATGGTGCAACCACTGCTGATAATGAAAATCCTTCGATTGTTGCTACCACTGCTGAAGTCGACGTGAACCCTAAAGCTTCTACTGAAGGTGGCTCTAACATGCCTACGCCTAATGTTAACAAAGTTCTTAACCCAGAGGATATTTTGGCGACAAAACAAACAAATCCACCAGCAACTTTGAAGGCACTGCACAAGCTTTACCAAGATTCTGGGGACGTTCAACCTACTAGTTTGTCGTCCATACCAACCCCAGAAATAGATGCTTCTTTCGCCCTCAAGCTCCACCAATTGAAGACATACCTATTTGAGGACGAATTTCTGGCGGTCGCCGCAGAGGAAGCTGATGTGGCTTGTGATGTGTTCAAAATATTGGATGAACTTGCCCAATTTCAAGTTCCTGCTCCCATGGCCACGTACTTAATTGAATTCGAGGCCTTCTTTACACAACTGGGCAAGGACCTTACTATGTGCAAACAAGCCGACGCTCAAATCAGGCTGAAAAACAACGAGATAAACCGTGAGTGGTACCTCAGTTCACTTTGTGAGAAGAAACTTGGGGACTTCGAGGCCAAAAAGCAAGAGTGCTCTGATAAGCACCATGCTTTCGACCAGCAGATATCTGACTATCAAGCTCAGATAGCTGAACTTACAAGAAAAATTCCTGAGATCGAAAAGCAAAAGGCCTCTTTGGATTTTGCTGAACCTTTGCCTGCTCAAGAGGCGATTGATCAAGAAGTCGCCCATGGGATTACTCACGTCGAAGCGACTCTCAAAATAAAGGATACAATTAGCCAGATGGGGAAAAAGAAAGTTCTTCTTGACATCAAGGTTGTCTATGAGAAGACCCTTTTTGAAGACTATAAATCCAGATTCCCTACTTCCTCTTAATTTGCATGTCAAATAGTTGTAACTTTACTTGTATATTTTGTAAGCCATCTTGGCCTTCCTAGCCTATTTTGGCTACTTATTAATGAAAAGTTACTTTCTAATTTGAATCTCTTGTATCATAGGTTTATATTTTTTCAAATATTTCCCATTTACCCTTAAGACTCGTTGGTCCATACCTACTTCCTGAACCTCGTATGCATTGTTGCTGAACCCTTGGATTACTTTGAATGGTCCCTTATAATTTGGTGACCATTTCCCTTGCGTTCGATCCCGTCGATCCATGAGCAACTTCCACACATAGTCATTAACTGCAAAGGTCTTCTTTCTTACCTTCTTATTATATGCCTTGGCAACTCGTGCCTTCTGGTGTAATAACACATTTAACGCTGCCATCCTTTCCTTGTCTAAGTCCATGATTTCGTCTAGCATCATGTCCCAGTATTGCTCCGACGGAATTTCATGTTGCCGTTGCACTCTAACTGATTGTAGACATATTTCTGCTGGTAATACAACGTTGTGACCGAAAGTCAAACGAAATGGAGTCGAGTTGGTTGACTCCTTGGGGGATGTTCGACAAGCCCATAAAATTTGATTTAACATCTTGTGCCAATTTTTTGGCTTTCTGGCCACGTGCTTTTTGATGAGCCCAATTACCACTTTATTGGCTGCTTCGACCTGACCGTTTGCTTGAGCATAATATGGTGTCGAAGCAACCAATTTGAAACCTGTTTCTGCTGCGAACTCTTGCATTTTCTGGCCAACGAATATGGAACCTTGATCCGTAGTGATGGTTTCAGGGATCCCGAATCTATACAAAATATGATTCTTTATGAATTCAATGACAACCTCCTGATCTACTTTCACTAGAGGCACATCCTCTATCCATTTTGTGAAGTAGTCTATACCCACAAGGATGAATTTCTGTTGTTTCGACGAGGCTGGTCAAATCTCCCCTATGACATCTAATGCCCATCCACGAAAGGGCCATGGCTTGACGATGGTGTATAATTCGTTGGCTGGCACGTGCTGAATATTTGCATGTTTTTGACAGTCTTGGCATCCTTTTGCAAAATCCATGCAATCCTTGAGCATGCTTGGCCAATAGATGCCTTGTCGAAATAACAACCATTTCATCTTATGGCCAGCTTGGTTAGCCCCGCATGTCCCACTATGGACTTTAGAAATCGCTAGGTATGCAACTGTGTCCCCCAGACACTTGAGCAACACTCCTTCTGGAGTGTTTTTTAGCAACTTATTTCCCATAAAAACGTAGCTTAAAGCTTTGTATTTAGTCTTCCTATCAGTGTTGCCCACCGAATTCTCCAAGGACTCGATGATTGGTCTTCTTCAATCTGATGGTGATAGATTGCTGATAGCAAAAACTTCATAATTTCCAAAGCTTTTGATTAAGCTCTCTGTCGAGACGTTTGTCCCTCCAGCCTCTGGGGTTGATAAACTTGATATGGGTAGCACGCTTGACACATTTTCTCCTTAATTTCAATGAAGTCTCTCAACCTCTCTTCTGACACTTTGTACCCGAAGGCAATCTGTGGTAAACTGTTAGCCTCCCGATTTTATATTCTGGGTACGTGCTTAATGTTGACAACTTCAAAGTGGTCCAAAAGTCGCTTCCCCATTGAGAAGTAAACCAAAAGATGCTCTTTGATGCACTTATATTCTCTCGTGATTTGTTTAACCACCAGTTCAGAATCGCCCTTTATTTCAACTCTCTTGGCACCCAAATCCTTAAGTATTTTGAGGCCAGTAATTAAGGCTTCATATTCTGCTTCGTTATTGGAGCATTTTCCTTCAACCTTACATTTGAATTTAGTTGGAATACCCTGCGGGGATACTATTAAAATTCCAATACCTGCCCCGTTTCGATGGCTCGACCCATCGAAGTATAACTTCCAAGGGGCAACGTCGACACTTCATATCGACGGTTCGACCACTGCATGATCGACAATAAAATCTGCCACTATTTGACCTTTCATAGCCCTTAGAGGGACGTATGTCAGGGAAAACTCAGTTAATGCTAGTGCCCATTTCTCAATTCGTCTATGCAGAATGGGTTTAGACAACATATGCTTAATAACATCAAAATGCGACGAAACATAAACATCAACTGGTTTGATATATTGCTTTAATTTCATACATGAGAAGTACAAGCATAGGCACAACTTTTCAATCATAGTGTACCTAGTTTCAGCATCTATTAACATTCGACTAAGGTAATAAATGGGTCTTTTGACGCCACTACTATCCTCTTGTGCTAACACGCTTGCTACGGTCGTATCCGACGTAGCAATGTACAACTTCACGTTTTTATTCATACTAGGTGGCAATAAAACGGAGGCCTTGTGAGGTATTCTTTGATAGCGTCGAAAGCCTCCTCCTGCTCCCATTCCCAATGGAAATCACTTTCCTAATTGGCTTTGAGCAATGGCGAGAATACCTTCGTCTTGCCACTTATATTTGATATAAACCTTCTCAAGAAGTTTATCTTCCCCAACAAAGATTGGAGCTATTTCTTTGTCGAAGGAGGCTTGAGATCCAAGATTGCTTTTGTCTTGTTTTCATTTATCTTGATGTCTTTCTTATGGACCACGAATCCCAGGAAATCCCCTGTGTGAACACCAAAAGCACATTTTAGTGGATTCATTTTTAATCCATATTTTCTCATTCTTTCAAATGAACGTCGAAGGTGGTCTAAGTGACCATTTTCCGATGAGGATTTTATCACAATATCATCAATATACACCTACATAAAATTCTCAATAAAATCATGGAATATAGCATTCATGGCTCTTTGATAGGTTGCACCTGCGTTTTTTAAACCAAATGGCATTACAACCCATTCGTATGTTCCCAAAGTCCCAGGGCATCGAAACGCAGTTTTGGGGACATCCTCTTCGGCTATGAGAATTTGATTATAGCCAGAAAAGCCGTCGAGCATACTCAAATATTCGAAACCTGCAGTTGAGTCGACTAGCATTTCTGCCACAGGCATCGAATACTCGTCTTTTTGGGTAGCGCTGTCCAGATCCCTAAAGTCTATACAGACTCGAAGGGTTCCATTTTTCTTGATAATATGCACTATGTTCGCTATCCATTCGACGTACCTTACAGTTCTGATGAACCGGCTTTTGAGCAGTCTCTCGATCTCCTGCTTGATCTTCAGAGTAATCTCTGGAGCAAATCATCGAGGCTGCTGCTTTACTGGCCTTTTATCGGGCTAAATTGGCAGTCGATGCTCCACTACACTTCGACTTAGACAAGGCAATTCACCATAATCCCAGACGAAGCAGTCTTTGTACTCTTTCAATACCTCGATCAACTTGGCCTTCATCTTTGACCCAACTTTGGTGCTCACATAGGTAGGTCTTTTTGTAATCCCATCTCCTAAGTCAACCTCTTCAAGTGGGTCATGTGTTTGCATTCTCTGCAGCTCACTGGTTGGGTCTTTCTCAAACCCCAAAGGCTCATTGTCATAGATGCAATCAAGCCTCTGGCTTTCTGAAGCTGTTGTCTGGCCTTGTCGGCCATTTAATTGTGCGTTTTGGTCGGCTTCACTAGCTATCTTTTGTTGTTTTTCTGCTTCTAGTGCCGACTTTCTTTTGTTTTCAACCAAATAGGCTGAAATTCGAGTCATGCTTTCTGACTCAGTAGTCATTTTCACAGACTACTGGCCACCCCGTGGGTGTATTATCTTCTGTAGGCTCCATTGTTTCATCGGCAACATCCTAAATAAACCCGTAGTCGGGATACAAATTCAAGACGCGACCCGTGTCGATAGAGGTATAAGACCCGAATCCGTCATCGCAAGGAGCCACATTTGCCAGGTGCTGATCAAAGGATTTCTTATTGCCCTTAGCTTCGTCAATCTTATAATAACTCTGATCAGCCTCAATGTTTTCGACAATGTCATCCTTCATGCAGATGCTTAATCTCTGATGTAATGGTGACGATGTAATGCCCTGTATAATATATATCTAGAATAATACCACACAAGCATTTTATTTGGTACTGACACATCAAAAGTGCCTAATGACATAGTTCACATACTTGTCCATTTCTAAAACATAAATACAACACGTGGCATAAGTCATGGAAACTAGCCAAAAATAATAAAAACTAAGAATAATATACAATATCCTCAATTATATACAACAAAAGAATACACAGCGGAATAAGCTTAACTAACCTTCTCTTGAAACATCCCAGCATCGCTCCACTTGTAAATCAAACCTGAAAGTACCTGAAATATAGCAACTATAGTGGGGTGAGATACATCAAATCTCAGTGAGTTCCCTATCCTATAGTCCTTTCGGCTTTACAGGGTTCTAACAACCTAACTCAAGTCAAAAGGGAAGCGAAGTGACTTTGAGTACACACACGCCATATATGGATACACACTCGTGAGCCTGTTAACTCACACTAGTACCAAAGTAAGTCATGAGCCTGTTAACTCAAGAATCCTTACGAATGGAAAATATGTCCTGAGCCTGTTAACTAAAGAATCTCGTTAATCAATAACCGTACCAAGGCATCCCTTGTTCCCGTCCGCTTCTACGTCTAGAAGACGACCCGAGTCATGGATCCTTGAAGTTACTTAGCATACGAATTGGATTCGGGATCATCGGCCTGTTAGCCGTGAATCGTCACTTCTTATGGCTTGTTAACCATCACAAGTCTCTTTACCCGTAGGCTCCAATCGTACTATACGCGGGAATCAAACCTGCCAAGTAATTATGCATACGTTTCAGAGGAGGTGCTCGAGTCTCATGAAACTACACCGCAAGATAAATCGGTTATGATTACTAGACACACGCCTCGGCCTCTCTTGCACGAGCGCTGTCACAGTGCTATTCCTCATTATCCGACAATTGTTTACGGTACTCTTCCTCACTCTACCTATTTTGTATTTTAACATGCATATTCTTTCAATCAAGTTTAACATCAATTAGGCAAAGCATATTACAATTGCACATTGAACTACATATAATAATTTCCATCACAAGTTAAATAAAAGCATATAACAATTGTATAATATAATCGCATATAATGCTTTATCATATAAAACGCCCCTTTCGGGTTCCCTCCGATTCATTTAATCGGGTATCGAAAACAATACTTTTCACTTCCACCCCGTAGGATATTTCCACAGCTTTCTAACGGCTATAAATATGCCTCGATCGGGTTTACGATCCAAAAGATACGGATTTTTAAACGTTTTTCACAATTTCCACTTTTAAATAATTTAACATTCTTTTAAAAATTTCATATCTATATTCATCTTATCAATCCATGGCATATAACCATGTTTCTACCTCACCATGTCATAGAGCGTAAAACTAACTTTCCAACGCTTCCGACCGTGCGTCAATCGGAGTTACGGATCAAAAGTTATGGCGAAAATACGAAAAATAACGTTTTGCTGTCCCAGGTAAATTCGCCTGGCGAATCCCTGGCGAAACAAACTCGCCACCTACTCACCTGGCGAATCTGGACGAACCAGAATTCTCCCAAAATGGGTTTGGGACCCAAAACTGATCCAAACCTTCAACCCACGTGATATTAATGCACCTAAATACCCAAAACAACATGTTAGAACATATTTAGACATGCATTTCATCAATCTATCCGTTAGATTTCATTGATTTTACAAAATTAATCGTTTTATCAAAATCTAACCTAACTCTAAAACCTCCAGAAACTTACTCTAAAGTCTCTATCTAGAACCCACCTGATAACCGAAAAGGAGTTTGGAGAAGATGATGATCCGTGAGCTTTCTCTCTTCTTCCTCTTTCTCCACTTCTCTCTTTCTCTTCTTCCTCTCCATTTCCTCTTTCTTCTTACTATCTTCTTCTTCTTTCTTTTCCTTTTCTTAACACATATATATATATATAATACTATATTATATTATATAATCCCACAGGGTAAAATATCTCCAATCGATATTTTGTCGTCTCAACCCAATAGACAAATTATTAGAGGTACCAAACTTTATTTCCTTGAACTATCAATTATTAATCCGTCTCTTTAGTAAAATAATTAATCTCTTCAGAGTTCATTAGTTGCTCTATTGATCCCAAATGTCAATATTTAAAGTTCTTAGAGGATTCCATAAATCCAATTACCCAAAGATAGAGCACATAGATACTCATCGGATCTCATATGATATCAAAATGAGCATTTAAATAATACGGGGTATTACACTCCCCCCCTTAAATTGAAATTCGCCCCCGAATTTCCTCTACTCGAAAACCACTGCAACTTATATCCCTGTCTTATATCCACACTTAATCTTCACCTCCGTTAAAATTTCTGACATAATCTGTTTCCAACTTGACTTCATAATTCAAAATCCTTCTTTTCACGAATTACCAAACTTCGTGTCCTTAGTTATACTCTTGTTCCAATATTGGGTTAACTTCTAACTTTGTTTCTCCCGTAATTTATCTGTTGTTTCATACAAAGAGACTTGGTCGCATCTTACTTTCGGCAAAATTCACCATTCTTTACTCTTCTACTGAGTCACAACACAAAACCATAACATCTTATCTCAAATCGTGACAACAACCCTCAACACATCTTCGCGATGTAATTCAGTGATTTCTTAACTTCATACAATTACCAACAACTATCCTTTCATAAATCCTTCAACGTTCAAAACCACTTCATAGATGGTCAACAAATCATTCTTTCCAGTTCCCTCTGGTCTGATGCTAAATATCGTACCCATCACATCCGATATTTCCTTTCTTTTGTGTCACACCCAAAAGGTAACACTCTTAAAACATGATTTCCTTATTTCTTTATTATTCTTATAAGTAATCATCTGTCTGATTCTCATTAATCCGACTGAACTCTTTCATTTGTCACCTTCCACTACGCAACTCCAATTCTAACAGTGGAACACCACAATTCTTAAGCACTACCACGTAGCTGATAGTCCACGGAGAACACACTTATCCACTGGGGTCCTTACTAACCAACGGTACAAGAAACTTACTGACGTCCTATAGTAGAACAATTTCTTTACCAACACACAATATCTTAACATCTGTCCAACACTCTCTAGACAATAAAGATGCAGGAGTTACACTGTTACAACCACAACATATACAATTCTCAATCCATTCTAAACTCGAAATAATGTATCCAAAATAATTTGACAACTTCCGGTCCTGGTTACCACATTCCAAATCAATTCTTCTTACGGATTTTTCCGACTTACTCAAAGATTCCTTGTTGACACGAGATCTCAACCAATATTACATAACATCATCACGATACTTCAATCATACACGAGTCACCACTTATCAACTTAAACTGTCCAAAGCACAATTGTGAGTTTCCATATTACTCACCAATTCTCGTACAACACTCCACATACACACACTTTCGAAGTCTATAACACATTTCTCAGTTGAATCAGCTCTTCTTATTCGTTCCATTTCATAAACAATTCCAAGTTACATACTTAATTTCGGAACGTCCAATTCTTACTAGTACTTGGAAAGATAACCTACAAATTCCTTCTCTGGTTAGAACACACTGCACACAATTGGTACCCACTTTCACGGGGTCTAAATCCAAAACCAAGAACTCACGGAAGATAACAATTACTAACTTCGACCAACCGTTCGTTCCTTAATCACACCATAAATTAAATTACCGAAACGATCTTTACAAGATCAACACTTCGAGAATATTTTCCAATTTTGTCCTTAAGACTCTCATCAGTAGGAATAACAATATACTTAAGACTTTTTCCTACCCAACCCAATTCACAAGATTATTTCTCCAAAAGTTAAACTCCCTCGTCGTCTAAACAATTAGTCGACTACGCAACACCTTTCCACAAGTTCCAATTTCAAAACACTAATTTGTGTTTCACTTACTTGAAATCTCATTTTCCATTCGCACAATACTCTCAACTCGTAACAACATAAGGTAATAAAACACAGATGATGGTTCTCAAGAGATTCCATAACTTACCCATACGTTCATCGACTAACCATCTGAGCTAATCGGTTAACTTCTCCAAATCCCACGTAACACCTTCAATGCACATGTTAATCGGTTAGCCACCTTGGTTAATCAGTTAACACTACTGCAGAATCTACGAATCAGTTTTCCTCTTAATTCAAAGCCATCCATACTCAACCATCAATCCGATTTGTTCTAACTTGAAATATCATTTTCCAACTCGCGGTTCCTTAACTGGTATAACATTCACCAACCATGATCCGCTCAGGTAAAACCGACAAAGTCAACACATGCAGATGACACACTCCAACCAAGTGACAAGGTAGAATTCTAATTTCTGACGCGGTCACGCGACAACTCTTTGGCGGGATAGTTCACTTTTCTACTCAAACAATTTCACTTGCGGGAAACCAATAATGCCGACATTCTCGGGTTTTTAATCACAACTCTTACCTGATTCGTCCACAACCAAGACTCCACATACAACCTTGTTCTCTCACTTGAACTTCTTGGTGGGACATAAAACAACAACATTCTTAGTCCAATAAAAGGTAGATTCCGGATATTCTGATTATTTACAAATACAGAAGTCTCTCCATACTTGCAAATAAATCGGGGCATTGCATCCTCTTGAAGAACCTTTTCATCCCTTCATACACATTAACCGGGGTTTCTTGTCCTTCACTGTCCATTGGACATTTCACTTAACAAATCACTTAATGGAAGATTCGCAACCGACAATTCTCATCAACTATCTACAAAACCATTCTGGTATAACTCGTTCCATGATTTACACTTAGTCCATAATAAATCTTGGTTTGCTTCTCGTTGTTTTACCACAAACTTGCTTCTTAAAATACAACATTCACTGTCCCACAGAGTACATCTCATCACCCTTGTCTCAAGAACGAGAATCCATTATGTACATATGCAACCACGATGCCACTACTACGCTTGTTCTTAATACCAAGGAGTAACTTTCTCATAACATACTGTTAATACCGTTCATCCCACATAACCGAATAAAATCCACCTCATAAACAATATTTTCACTTTCCACCCCATAGACCACTTCCATAGCTTCATATCGATATAAAGAACGCTTAAATCGGACACCTGAGTCAAAAGATATGAATTTCTGAAGAAAGGAAAATTATTGGAAACAACCAGATTCGCCTGGCGGTTTAAGAATTTCGCCTAGAGAATCCCCCTTCGCCAGTACTTCGCCCGGCGAACGTGCGGCGAATCCTCATTTCATAAAACCTCAAAAGTTCCAGTAGCAACACAAATTCTGTTTCTTCATTTTCGCCTGGCGACTAAGTAATTCGCCTGGCGAATTCCTCTTCGCCAGCTCTTCGCCTGGCGAAACCAGCGGCAATACCCCATTCGCCTGGAGATTTCCTGATTCGCCTGGCGAATCACACCAGAAGCAGAATTTTCCGATGCGTTTTCATGGTTTCCACACCTCAGAAATCCAACTTTTCCAAACCAAAACATTTTCAAATTCCAAATTGGCCTCTCATCGAATCCAGAAAATCCCGATGTAATAACTCGAACTTAATTTCTCTACATAACTGAATATAAGCAATTTATCACCCACTCTTCGTCTGACACATACTTATTCTACTTGAAGCATGTAAACACATCCTTGTATTCCTCCTCACACTTCTTTACTACTTTAGGTTCCCATAAAAGCCGAACTTCCTTAACTCTCAATCTTAAACCAAGTAGAAGATATTGTTCCGAACACCCTCCTTAAAGTACTCTCATCCATTTAAGATACCATAACAACTTTAGAAACTAAAGCACCAAAACTTATCTCACTTCCGGACCTTACGCCGCGCGTTCCACAAAACAACTTTCTTTTTCCATGGAATGAGATTACTTGAAATCCTTATCCATACTAGTGGTCAATCCAGCCCCCACTAGCGATTCTAAATATTCCTTAATACCTTAACCCATAGTCTAATAGAGATCCTTAACTTTCAGACTACATCCATTCCAAAGGATTACTTAAACCACACATTACACTTTAAGTCCATGCTACCCAAGGCACAACTTTTACAAAGATCTCAACTGAGTTGACCAAAACTCCTCACTACTAAACTCTTGGCTCGAGCGTTCCCTCACAGCACAAGTTCCGACAACACTACGGAGTCCTCGTGGTCGCTCAACCATGATTCTACCTATCACATACATAGTATTAGGTTGATCAGGCCCAACACTACATAGTATGATATTAAGTTTCATGCTGGCAAGACACACTTAAGAGGCAGGAATAGATTTACTTATGATGTTTCAAGGCTAGGTCGAGGACACGACCAGCTCTGATACCAACTGTAATGCCCTGTATAATATATATCTAGAATAATACCATACAAACATTTTATTTGGTACTGACACATCAAAAGTGCCTAATGACATAGTTCACATACTTGTCCATTTCTAAAACATAAATACAACACGTGACACAAGTCATGGAAACTAGCCAAAAATAATAAAAACTAAGAATAATATACAATATCCTCAATTGTATACAACAAAGGAATACACAACGGAATAAGCTTAACTAACCTTCTCTTGAAACATCCCAGGATCGCTCCACTTGTAAATCAAACCTGAAAGTACCTGAAATATAGCAACTATAGTGGCGTGAGATACATCAAATCTCAGTGAGTTCCCTATCCTATAGTCCTCTCGGCTTTACAAGGTTCTAACAACCTAACTCAAGTCAAAAGGGAAGGGAAGTGACTTTGAGTACACACACGCCATATATGGATACACACTCGTGAGCCTGTTAACTCACACTAGTACCAAAGTAAGTCATGAGCCTGTTAACTCAAGAATCCTTACGAATGGAAAATATGTCCTGAGCCTATTAACTCAAGAATCTCGTTAATCAATAACCGTACCAAGGCATCCCTTGTTCCCGTCCGCTTCTACGTCTAGAAGACGACCCGAGTCATGGATCCTTGAAGTTACTTGGCATACGAATTGGATTCGGGATCATCGGCCTGTTAGCCGTGAATCGTCACTTCTTATGGCCTGTTAACCATCACAAGTCTCTTTACCCGTAGGCTCCAATCGTACTATACGCGGGAATCAAACCTGCCAAGTAATTGTGCATACGTTTCAGAGAAGGTGCTCGAGTCTTATGAAACTACACCGCAAGATAAATCGATTATGATTACTAGACACCACGCCTCGGCCTCTCTTGCAACGAGCGCTGTCACAATGCTATTCCTCATTATCCGACAATTGTTTACGGTACTCTTCCTCACTCTACCTATTTCGTATTTTAACATGCATATTCTTTCATTCAAGTTTAACATCAATTAGGCAAAGCATATTACAATTGCACATTGAACTACATATAATAATTTCCATCACAAGTTAAACAAAAGCATATAACAATTGTATAATATAATCGCACATAATGCTTTATAATATAAAACGCCCCTTTCGGGTTCCCTCCGATTCATTTAATCGGGTATCGAAAACAATACTTTTCACTTCCATCCCGTAGGATATTTCCACAACTTTCTAACAGCTATAAATATGCCTCGATCGGGTTTACGATCCAAAAGATACGGATTTTTAAACGTTTTTCACAATTTCCACTTTTAAATAATTTAACATTCTTTTAAACATTTCATATCTATATTCATCTTATCAATCCATGGCATATAACCATGTTTCTACCTCACCATCTCATAAAGCATAAAATTAGCTTTCCAACGCTTCCGACCGTGCGTCAATCGGAGTTACGGATCAAAAGTTATGGCAAAAATACGAAAAATAACGTTTTGCTGTCCCAGGTAAATTCGCCTGGCGAATCCCTGGCGAAACCAACTCGCCACCTACTCGTCTGGTGAATCTGGACGAACCAGAATTCTCCCAAAATGGGTTTGGGACCCAAAAATGATCCAAACCTTCAACCCACATGATATTAATGCACCCAAATACCCAAAACAACATGTTAGAACATATTTAGACATGCATTTCATCAATCTATCCGTTAGATTTCATTGATTTGACAAAATTACTCGTTTTATCAAAATCTAACCTAACTCTAAAACCTCCAGAAACTTACTCTAAAGTCTCTATCTAGAACCCACCTGATAACCGAAGAGGAGTTTGGAGAAGATGATGATCCGTGAGCTTTCTCTCTTCTTCCTCTTTCTCCACTTCTCTCTTTCTCTTCTTCCTCTCCATTTCCTCTTTCTTCTTACTATCTTCTTCTTCTTTCTTTTCCTTTTCTTAACATATATATATATATATATATATATATATATATATATATATATATATATATATATATAATATAATCCCACAGGGTAAAATATCTCCAATCGATATTTTGTCGTCTCAACCCAATAGACAAATTATTAGAGTTACCAAACTTTACTTCCTTGAACTATCAATTATTAATCCGTCTCTTTAGTAAAATAATTAATCTCTTCAGAGTTCATTAGTTGCTCTATTGATCCCAAATGTCAATATTTAAAGTTCTTAGAGGATTCCATAAATCCAATTACCCAAAGATAGAGCACATAGATACTCATCTGATCTAATCTGATATCAAAAATGAGCATTTAAATAATACGGGGTATTACAGTCGACACTGCCCCTATTCATGGATATAGTGTCGGAGTCCAAAACGAAGATGAATTGGCCTTTGCCAGATGAACTGCGAACCAAACGAGTGTTGATCTTTTGGTTGTACCCGCTGCTAAGTCAACTTGGACCAAAACCCAAGGATGTTGGCTAGTCTTTCCTTCGTAATTGGTTAAACCCATGTTGTGTTGTCGGAGGTCAGCCATAGTTTGTTCCAATCTTTTAAATAATTTATGAGGCATTTAAATTGACACCACAAACACTTTGTTGACCGCCACTCCGTCAACCTTTGCTTTTATGAATATCTGTTTCAAATGGTACATCATCCCAGGACTGGGCCTCTCAAACATGGCCGTTTGTTCTTCTACCACACCACTGTTCATCATATAGTAACATAGTCGTTTGTCTTCCGCAGTTTCATCTGGCATGAAATCCTCTTCCGTTTCAGAGACTTCCGACACTATATCATACTCTGCTGGCAGTATCGACACGATACCACAGTTTACGACGAAGTATTCACCGTAGGTGTCATCATTGGTGTCGTCATACATGTCTTCGTTGAAGTCGCTATCTGGTGAAGGGGTATACTCTTCGTCTGACTAGGGAGAATACTTTGGTTCTTCCTCATCTGACTAGGGAGTGTACTCTGGTTGTTTCTTGCCTTCGATCACATATGTACATTTCGAGCTCTAGGTCGAGACCACCCCTTTCTCTCCTGAAGCTTCCACAGTTACTGCCATTGTTTGATTTGTCATGACTTTTTTCTTCTCTACCCACCTTCCTTTTGGGTATTGCCTTTTCTGTCCAGATTTTCCGACAGGTTTCAACTGTGAAGTCGAAGTCTCTTTCTCAGCCTTCTTATTTCGCTGATAACGCCTCCATTGAGTCCTTGTCATAGGATTCTTCCCTTTGTAATTGGGAGATACCACGTAGCCTCTAGGTTCGACTCTCTTGTCAGATACTTTTGCCTCCTTTTCCAAATCCAACACCTTCCATTTCGGCCTTTTGCTCCCTTTCTGACTCATTGGTTCCACCCACTTCTCCTGTGGAGTGTCTGACAGTGACATAAAGGTCTTGGGTCGTGCTTGCTGGAGCAGCTTCCTGTACTCCTCGTTTTGATGAGGGGCACCATTTTGATCGAATACAAACCTTGGGACAGGTGGCTTACCACCTCATGGCGTCTCTTTCTTGCCTGCTTCGTATTTCTCAGCAACTTTCTCATCAAATACAGCGTTACATCTCTGGCATAACACAGCCTTCGACCCACTTACCCTGCATTTCTCTTGAAAATCCGCCAGGCTTTTGCCAGCTTGAGGGTACACTGCCTCGAATTCTTCCTCAGTCTTTTTGTCGGAACCGTCTGTAGTTTCGACCCTTATGCACTCAAAGGATTCAGTTGTAAATTGTTTGTTGAGACCTTCAGTAGCCTTAACCATCATGCAGTCATATAACTCAGAGTACAAGGCTTCTTCGACCTTCAGCGGGTCCGTGTCAACTTGCATCTTTGGTCTTTCGCCAAATTGAAGCCGGCTTTCCTTCAAAACTTTCTGCACCAAATCCCTTAAAAGAACACATCGAGCCGTTTTATGACCAAGGAAATTATGAAATTTACAAAATCCCATTTTTTTCTTTTGTTCTAATGGGGGATCTTTCAAACCAGGAGGAACAATTATCTGACCATCTTTAACTAATAAATCAAATATTTCGTCACACTTAGACACATCAAAAGTATCAGTTTTAGCAGCGTATTTATCTGTTTTTCCAGTTTCGACTGGAATTTTCCCGTTTGATGGTTTTAATAATTTGCAAGTGTACGGAGGCCCTGGCTTGAGTTCAGCCACGTTAAACTCACTTTCGTCGACGAGTTCCTCGTCGTCGGAAGAATATTTGTCAGCGGCCACGTACGAAACTTTTTCTTTCTTACGGTATCTATTAGTCTGAGTTTTTCAGCTTTCAATCGTTCGATCTGCCAGACCCTATCTGCTAACTGTGCCATATCCCTGAGTTTTTCTTTAAACCGCCAGCTGCTATCTCGACTAGCTCATGTTCAGGGACTTGAGTAAAGCATCGTGCTTTCAAAAGTCTAAACCTGTTAAGGTATTGGTCCACCGACTCCGTGGCCTTCCATTTGATATTGGCCAATTCTTTCAGACTAATTTTCGATTGTCCGATGTAGAACTGTTCATGAAACAATCTTTCTAATTGTGCCCAGGTATGGACTGACTGTGGGGACAACGTGGTAAAACACGTAAACGCATTCTTTGTGAGGGGACTTGGAAAATACTTCATCTTCAAGTACTCATAATTTGCTATGTCATCAGCTTCAGTTTGATATCTGGCGACATGTTCGACGGTGGACTCTTCGGTCTCTCCGGCAAACTTGGTGAACTTTGGCACCTTCCACCCCTAGGCAATTCTGTCTGCAAGATAAAATCTGATAATGGGGATGTATACGTTGGCCGTCGAAGGCCTGGATTCGCCCCATTTCGAACCGTGATCCGTTCAACCATAGCTTATAAGTTTGGTTCGCCAGCCATGGCATCGTTTCGAACTTGCCTGACCACATAGTCTGGATCTTGGTTCCTATGAACTAACACAACGGGAGGCCTTTAGGCCATCCTAGGGGTTTGTTTAACCTCATGGGGTTGGTCAATTGTTTCGTCGAAGACCTCATCCTGACGAACTTGTGTCTCCGGTCGAGGCGGAGGAGTCTGTCGACCCAGTGTCATAGAAGCGCATAAGAAATCACCTATCCGTGTCATCCGAGTTGCCAATTATTGGTAATTTTGGGTCGAATCTTGTATTAATGGTCTCATTATGGTGCCCATTTGCTGAGCCAACATATGAACCATTTCGTGATTACTCTCATCCATCTGCTGTCTCATGTCTACAACAGAACTTGAGGTGAACATTCGTATGGATTGGGATAACAGATTAAAACCTGGGGGTCGAATAACTTGGTTTGCCAAAGGCCTTAATCCTTGGTATGGTGAGAAAACTAGGGACGAACTTTCCCCAAACACCGTACCACTAGAATGTAGACTCGACATGAACTCTGTTGGCATCCCAAAAGCTCGAGGTATGGGCATTGTGAAACTAGGCACATGTTGCCCTGTAGTCCCTGTCGTCGTCGGCCTTGGTTCAGATCGACGTGGTGTCGCGGTTGGCCCACTATGGACGGTCGAAACCGCAGACAAATTTCCAGAGCCAACATCAGTTGTTTTCATTACAACTGTACTTTTCGCAGAAGACGGTTCTTCGTTCAGACGTGGTGTCACCATTTTACCACTATGTAAATGCATACACTCAACTCCAACGGGTCCCACTGGGCGTGCTAATTTGTTCGCACGCGATTCTCGCGCGAACAACCGCTGGCCTCTTATCGCAGGTTTACTTGCGGGATCGGTGATCAGTGGTTTTCACTCATATGTTTTTTGGGTATTTTTGTGTCTATTTCAGTTGTGTTTCGTTTGCATTTGAATTCATGTGGTTATTTTTACTTAGTGTTTATGTTCTTATTTAAGTTAGTCTAAGTTTCAATGTTATTTCTTTCATAGACCTTTTATGCTTGGATTTGGTAGTATTTTCTGTGCTTTTCAGGTATACATGAGTAGCCAATGATCGGACGTACGCACGATGACGTTTCGGAGCTTAAAGATGACTTTTTGGCAGCATCACAGAAGCCTGACACGGGTGCCCGTGTCACAGGACACGGCCCGTGTCAGGGCCCCTGAAGAGGAACACACGGGACAACAATAAAGCATGCCTGACACGGCCGCCCATGTCATGGGACACGGCCCGTGTCAGGACTCCTGAAGAAGAAGCACGGGGGCAGCAAGAAAGCATGCCTGACACGGCCGCCCGTGTCATGGGACACGGCCCGTGTCAGGAGGCCTGGAGACCAAAAATTTGTGATTTTTCCTGTTTTGCTAAAACACTTATCTGAGGGGTATTTTGGGTATTTCCTGGAATGTAATGACAGATCAAAGTTATTTAAGTTAGGTCTAGAAGAGTGAAAAAAACATCTTGGGTTTTACGAACAATTGTACGAGAAAAGTTCATGCTTGGGAGAGATCCGGGAGAACGGAGATCATCGATTCGCGGAAGCAATTGAGATCAAAGTAATCCTATACTCTTTGTAATGTCTTTCTTGTATCTTTCCCTTGTTTTTGTTTTAATTATGAACATGAGAGGCTAAACCCCCCAATGCTAGGGGGGTGTCCCTGATTTCCTTATGTAATGACAATTGAATCTTTTTAATAGTAATTGTACTGTTTATTTTATTAATCTTGTTATACGATGTTCTTCATACAAATCTTTATTGGAAAATTGGATTTGATTTACGGTTGAATTTAGGTTGGAAAACCATTTTAACGCTTTCGTATAACAATATCATATTTGATATCGCCGAGGAATTGAGATATCGTATTTTAACCGTATTACTTTTGTTAAACAAAAAGCTTGGGATTCTCTATATTCCACCAAGGAATTGGGGTATAGAGAGAATACCAAAGGGTTTTCTCTAAAGGAATTTTGGAAAACTAATCTAAAGAGGCGGTGATAATAAAATTTACAGTATTATTGCACACATAGGAAAAATTATTATTATAAGGGATTTCATACACCTCTCCTAGCATTATTTTCATAATCGTCTAAGACTTTAATTATATTTACATTTCTTTTCGTTGTCAAAAAATTACTACTCATCAACTCTTACCAAGGAAACTTTTGTTTAATTGAAAATACATTTGGCATTATAAATTCTGACAGTCCTCAAGAGATCGACTTCGGGGAAAACCCCTTTTATTACTACACTGATAAATAGTACGCTCGCTATTTACCGATCAATCGGCCACAGAATCCCAGAACAGATGGTCGAAGTGTAAGTCTTGTTGATAGGATGGCTTTTGATTTAGAGGAAATTGGAAACAACTTGAAAAAAAAGGGCGTGAATTGATGAAGAAAATAGAAAGGGAAAAACAGATAAGTAAATGGCAAGATAACTTAAATTTTGATCATGTAAATTGCTTTAAAAAAGAAGTGTGGACGTTATCATACATTTTGTGGGAATAAACTCGTTTCTCTTAACGCTTGGTACTCAAAGTGTATCCCTTATGCAATGTTACAAATGCGACCTTTAAAATAGAAATGGCTATTGCCTTAAATAGGAAAAGAAAATAATTGTTTTTCTCCCAATGTTGACCCTCGCTGTGACATGTGTCGCCCCACCATCTTTGTAACTTCCCCACGTCCTCAGAATTCAAACACTTTTTCCCGCTCAAAGACTACACAACTTTGTGTTGGTTTCATAGGCCACCAGTCAAAACCCTTCGACCTGTATTTTGGTTTCCTCGCCATTCCTTCTCCTGAAGTCGAACTGCTTGCTGGCTTCATCATCTCCTCATGTTTGGTCGAAATCTCTCAGCTAACAAAGATATTAGTTGATAAGTGTAATGAAAGAGGGATAAAAGATGCTTCATCCGAATGATGATTAGTACATAAAGTTTAGTTAAAATTTGACGCTCTGAGTGATGTATGAGCAAAGGTTATTATTGTAACTAAGCATTAAATTAAAACAATTGTTCTGTTGGTTAACCAAAAAGTAGCCATTCGATTTAATGTGTCTTATTGTGAGCTTCATTAAAATGTCTACTTGTATTTATTTATTTATTTATTAAAGCTTTCGAACTGATTCTAACCAACACAGTGCCTCAAGTGCAAAGTATTTCATATGCAGCATATCAAAACTTTTTTCATTGATCTCTTATTTTTCATTTTGATGCTACGAGTGTTGTGTGAATATTAAAATGACAACAATTGAAAAAACATTAAAAACAACAAAAATATATTTTATAGTGGTGTATGTATATATTAAATCATATTTTATGTTTAGTTAAAGTAGTTATTAATTGTTAGGGTTAGGTGATATTTTATAGGATGGTTAGTTATTCTTCTACTTGCACCTCAAGCTTTCTCATTTGTGTGTGTATATATATATATATATATATATATATATATATATATATATATAGCACTGCCATTCTAATGTAACTTTAAGTTCATCAATGCACATGCACACAAATCATATTTTGGTATCAGTAGTGTGAATAATTTTTTATTTCACTATTCACCGTCTTCTTCCTTCCATTCTTAAACTTCATTTTTTCATCATGGTGGATAGCGATAAAGATGAGTCTTCCACCACCACCACTAAGAACAACAATGATAAGAATTTTGTCCTTGATCATTCAAGCCCTTACTACTTACATCCTACTGAAAATCCAGGCACGATTCTTGTTTCACCTCCATTATCGGAGAACAACTATGAATCTTGGAGTAGATCAATGAAGAGAGCTCTTTTAAGAAAGAAGTAGATCAAGTTTATTAATGGCAAGATCACTGCTTCTGCTGAATTAGATCCATTGTTCGACGCATGAGAACGCTGCAACAACATTGTGCTAGCATGAATATCTGCGTATCTTTCTCTGGACATAGCACAGAGCACCATTTATGTCTACAATTTTGCTTAACTCTGGACTGATCTCCAACATCGATTTTCCAAAACTGATCATATTAGATTATCATACCTTTTTCAACACATGCATTCTATGCGCCAAGGGGAGAAATCAGTGACAACGTACTTCAATAAACTCAAAATACATTGGGAAGTTCTTGAAACTCTACGAGTTCTTCCAACTTGCACCTGTGGTGCTCATGCTACACTCATGAAACAGTGTGACATGGAGTATGCTACTAGTATTTATTTATTTATTTATTAAAGCTTTCAAACTGATACTAACCGACAGAGTGCCTCGGCTGCAAGTGTTGTGTGAATACTAAAAAAAATTAAATTAAAAAAAAATTTAAAAATGCCACGTGGAATATTTCTAAATTATTTTTTATTATTTGTTGACGTGAATTTTAAAAAAATAATAAAAAATAAAATTAAATGAAACATATACACGCCACGTCAATAAATAATGCACTCAGGAGTCATAGTGAAGAAATCTTCACATTATAAGGGAGGAATCAAATAAATTCTTTTACAGAAGATAAACCGAAACTCACTAACATTACAAGTAGTGTTGTATATTTAACCATTTTAAATATTAGTTTAAATACACTATTTTCAACTATTAATTCATGAATTAATTTTTTTATTTTAATACTTTATTGTTAAGAATTTAATTTATTAAAAATAAATAAATAAAACATTACAAATTTAAATCCGCACTATTGTAATTGACAATGAGATGGTCCTTTGATTATAAATTGAGTTGGAATAACGAGCTAACTATTTTTTTTGGAAGAAAAAAGATTTATTAATCCAAAAACAATTAATACAAAGCAACCACAAGGTCCAGCTAGGGAACAAATAACCGAAAACGAAAGCTAAGCTAACATCAGCTGAGCAGCATGCTGTCGAAGTTTAGGCTTTCTCCAAATCCTTTGCACTATGGTATCTATAGTTTTCCTATAAGTTTCTATGCAAGTATACCTTATATTATTCCCATCCCCTCTATAAACTTCTTCATTTCTATACGTCCAACTCGCGTAAACCGTTTCTGCAAACGCGGTCTTGAGAATTCTACTTTTCCCGGTCTTCTTCTTATTGATATTCAGCACCCATTCAAGTTCTTGATCCCATCCTTAAGGAATATGGTTGACATTCAACCACTTAAGCACACCACTCCAAATAGTCTTAATGGTATCGCATTCGAATAACAGATGCTGCTGCGACTCCTTTGCTTGACAGAACATACATTTTTCATCTCCAATCATCCCAAATTTCAAGAGTCTTTCCTTAGTTGCCAACCGCTTATGGCATGCTATCCACAGCGTAAACAACGCGCAAGGCCTCGCTTCGTTGTCGAAATTGATTTTCCTCCACGGTACCTGTTCAGACAGCCCCATCATCTCAGCATACCACTTAGTATTCCGAAATATACCAGTTTCATTCAGCATCTTCCATTGGTTTGATTCCTGCATAGCGGATCACTCTTTAAGGATCCTTTTCAAAATCCATGAGCAGTTGGACTTTACTTCCACTGTCATTACATGATCTCTCTTGATATAATATGTATGAACCCAACGCACCCATAAGCTGTCCGCTTTTCTACAAAGATTCCATAGCAGCTTTATCATGCAGACCCTGTTCCAGATCTTAAGGTTTATTACACCTAAAAATCCATAGTTCTTCGGTTCACAAATTTTATTCCAAGAGATGGGTGATTTTCTGCTTTTGTCACCTTTTCCTGTCCAAAGAAACATCCTGCAAATCGTATCAATTCTATCTGTCACACCTTTGGGCAAAGGAATACACCGGAGCCAATAATTTACGATACCAAAGATTACACTGTTAATCAATTGAGTCCTCCCTGAATAGCTCAAGAACCGAGCACTCCAGTGTTGGATCCTACCGCAAATTTTCTCAGCAAGGATCATACAATGAGCATTGGTTAATTTTTTACCATCCATCAGGATCCCCAAATACCTGAATGGTAGTTCACCCTTCGAAAAACCAGTCAGGTCAGCTATTTCTTCTTCCATATTCTTGTCCATTCCACCACAATATAGCTTGCATTTGGCGGGGTTTACATATAAGCCCGTGGACCGAGAGAACACATTAAATCTGTCCATAATAAGCTGTACAGACATATTATCTCCCCTGGTAAAGAGTTATAAGTCGTCAGTGAAACTCACATCCACAAGCTTGATCTTCTCACATTTGCCATGGAAATTGAAATTCGGAATCGTACTAAGATCATCCAGCTTCCTGTGGAGGTACTCCATGACTATGACAAAAAGCATGGGAGAAACGGGGTCCCCCTGCTGAAGACCTCTCCTAGCTTGCATAACATCAGTATACACACATTAATATTAAACTGATAGCTTACAGTTGTAACTGCAGCGATAATTCATCCAATGAACCTGCGCGGGAATCCAATCTCAGCCATAATAGTTTGTAATGCTATCCAATCCACGGTGTCATACGCCTTCTGAATGTCCATTTGAATCATGCATCTTGGCATTCCACCTTTCCTACTGTATCCTTTGATGATTTCATAAGCTAGCAAAACATGATCGTGTATACTTTGCCCCGGCACAAACGCTGCCTGGTTCCTACTAATGATGCAGGGAAGGACCTTACTCAATCTTCTGGCAAGGACCTTTGAAATGATTTTGTACACTGAAGTACAACATGATATTGGCCTGTACTCCTTGATAGACTTAGCATGCTCATGTTTAGGGATTAAGGTTACCAGACTGCGATTGAATTTCTTATTCAACTCACCTTTGTAAAAGAAATCCATCACCACATTAACTACATCATTCTTCACAAGGTTCCATGATTTTTTTTGAAGAACTTTATTCCATATCCATCAACCCCCGGGGTTTTCAGGCCACCTATACTTTTCAGAGCTGTTTCAATTTCCTCGATCGTTACCCGGCTGTACCAGCTTAGCCCTTTGCTCAATGCTGACTTGATTTCCCCCTCTTAGAGCATTTATGTCCGCCTTTCCAGATTATTTTGCCTGGTGCCCATCAGATTTCCGTAGAACTTTAGGATTTCCACAGCTATATCATCATATTTTACTGTTACGGTACCATCATCTCTATGCAGTTGCGTAATCTTCACCGCTTTTTGCCTACTCTTCAGTGAAGCATGAAAAAATGCGTTATTACCATAGCCTAATTTGATCCACTCATTTTTTACTCTTTGGCTTATAACATGTTCCTCTGTCTCCAGCAAACCAATGAGATTATCATTCAAATATTTTTCCTGCATAATAAGTTGGGTGTTCATCTTGTCAGTCTGCAATTACCGCTGAGCCTCCTGCAGTCTTCCTCTAGCCTCTTCAACTTGGTGATGGATACCTATTAGAGGTTTGCATAACTTTCTGATCACAGGTTGAAGTCTCATAAGCTTATTCCAAAGAACATTTCCTAGGTTCCCATGGATTGTCTTGGTCCAGCTTGCAGCAATCTCACTGTCATAACCATCCATCTCAATAGCTTTGTTAACAAATTTAAAACCATACTTTTTCCTATTCATTTCCTCATCCTCCTTAAGACACAATAGACCGTGATCAGAAATCCCAGGGTCCTACACATATAAAATCATGTTGATGTATTTTTGAAACCATTCACCATTAGCAATGACACGATCTATACGGGAGTAGATGGCATCATTCGCATGTTTATTGAACCATGTATACTTATCACCCTTATTTTCCATTTCATACATTCCAACATTCTCCATCATGTTTTTAAGCTCCTTAAATTCATATTTTTTCACAGCTCTTCCACCAATCCTGTCTTGGATGCGTAGAACATTGTTAAAATCGCCCATCACCATCCATGGGCCTTGATGGTTCACACTCAAATGATCAATATCTTTCCACAACCTTTTCCTTTCTTCCAACAAATTAGAAGCATAGACTGCCGTCGTCCAGTTTTTAAAGTTGCCCTCTAGATCAAAAACACCACAGTGAATAAGTTGTGTTGTACTTTTGATCTTTCTTACCTCCACGTTTCCTCTAGCCCAGAGTATCCATATTCTTCCATTTCCATGATCCTGATAGTTGTCAATCACAACCCAATCTCTACCTAGAATGTTCCTAATTTTCCCTGCATTCTTCTCCTTCACCCTCGTTTCCACTAAAATTGCAATATCAGGGTTAAGCCTAGAGAGATGGGAGCTGATCTCTCTACTTCTGGCTTTCTTGTTAAGCCCCCTAACATTCCATGAGATGATCATGGGACTCCGTCCGGAGTTGCTTTAGGGTCTTCCCAAACTCCAAAAGCTCCAAAACCATTAGAACAAAACAAGTTTTTAGCTTTAGTTCCAGACATTACCTTTTTCGCTTTGTCACTCTTTTTCCTATTCACTTCAGTCCAATTGTTGTCATCCCTTGGAGTTTCCATATTTGCATCTGCATTTGACTTTCCACCAGTTCGTATCGTATCAGCTGCATTTGGCTTCACAACAGGTTGTATGTTATCTTCATTTTCCTTTTGTATTACACTGTCATTACTTGTTGAAGGTGCCTCCTGAATTTGTTTGGGCTGCTATTTTTTAACCGGAACCTTCCTCTCCTTGCTGCATACATGACCTATCTTCTGGCATTGCTCACAAAATTTTGGTCTCCATTCATATTCCACTTTTTGTGTCCATTTATTTCCGTCATGATCCTTTATGATAATTTCATCACAGAGTTTCTGCATGGCATCAATCTCTACCAAGATACGAGCATAGGTAACCCTCAATTTCCCTGCCGTACATTCGTCCGTGAACATTGGATTTCCTATCGCGCTTCCATCTTCCCCAAACTCTTTGGCCCCCATAGATGTAGTGGCAGCTGAGGGAATTTAACCCAAAATGGGGACAGTTCTGGGCATATCTCTTCCCAGTGAAAAATATTGTCTCCATTCCATGATTACCATCGGCATGTTATGGATTGTATACGGTCTATTCAACATCACCATCTCCCTATCTTTGCAAGATTTAAATTTCAGAATGAAATAACCTTCCTCATTGTAATACATTTCAGGCAGAGTCACAAAATCCATGCCCCAATCATGTATTTCTTTACTGCGTGCATACTCAAATTTGCTCCAATAACATACATAATGAGTGATGTTTCCCAGAAATGTACCTCCGATTCCACATCTTCTTCTTCGATTTCCACTTCCAGTTGTCCATCAATAATTTTTGGTGCAACAAATTGAATTGCCATGCCATTTGAAGTATTTCGATTCCTCCGAATAATGTCCACCCATAGCGATGTCGGACCCTCGTTCTTCTTCTCATCCACATGACGAACATTCCTTTTAGGGTTTTCACCATTCATTTCGTTCTCCTTATTTGGCTCTATTTCATCTTGTGTTGGTGTACGTTCTGAATCCTTCTCATTCTCCCCGTCTTCTTCCACATTAATCTCAGTCTCATCAGTATTTTTATTATGTTCCGGTGGCGGAGATGCCTGTATCTTCGGCCTTCCCCTCCCTCGAGACATTGAAACAGTTTACGAGATAACTAATTATTTTTTTGTCTTAGATGAAACTAAAAGAAATGACGTAATTGCTTATAAATATTAATCCACGGGGACAAGACTATATACAATAATTATTCGTTTTAAAAATACATTAATTTACAGGAGATTAAATATTACATATTTAATTGCAGTGTTAATCTTTTATTTTATCACGCTCATGAAAATATATTTATTTATTTTTTTTTAAATTGAACATTTTGATCTCTTAAATATTTACGTTTATTGTAATTTTAGTCTTAATTTATATTTTCCACCATTAAAATGGTGATTTGAGGAATTTTCGTCTCAATGATAATTATGAATAAGAAACACCAGTCTGTTGCTGCCACTTATGGGCCCAAGCTCTATTTGAGAGTTGGAGGTTAGATTCATATTTATGGCCTTTATGAATTTACACTCTTTAACTATTTTGGAACTTCAAGGTTTTTCTTGCCTTTCTTGATTCTTTAGAGAGGTGAGGAAACATAACGGCATGCCTTAAGGTCGACGTTGATAATTTCTACATTGTCGTTCTCAGTGTAGTATTTATAGCATTCAAATGAACCATTCACCATACCAAACTGATTTTGCTAACGCAGGCCTCCCAAATATGAACTCCTCAAATGTGCGTTAGACTTTATAATTAGAGTGTAGGAGGCTTATAACCATATGCGGGACTTATGTTTCGTAGGACAAGTGTAATGGGATTCTATAACATCTCAACGAAGATTCTTTGTTCCTCTAGGGTATGTTTATTCTTTAGTATGTCCTTTATCCTGAGATTCTCTGTATCTGACTCAGGTGCATCTCACCGTATTACCTCATATGAATTTCTTATATATCACAAATCTCACTACTTCATAAATAATAAAGTTCAAATATATAATGCTCATAGTCTTACTATTTGGTATATTGGCACATGACACTTTACCTCACAATTTGCACCTAAAACTAAACCTACACTTAGACTATATTTGGTAAAACTAGCTGATAGCTATTAGCTGATGACTGGTAACTAGTAGCTTATAGCTGATGACTTATAGTTGATAAGCTAATTTGAGTGTTTGGTAAATTAACTGTTACACTAGCTGATAAATACAAAATGACATAAAAGGACATTCTTAATTAATAAATAATTAAAATAATAATTTAACAGTAATAAAAAAACAATTCAATGTAATGAATGAAAATATTTTATTAATAATAAAATGGAAGATGGATTGCATCGTTAATTTGTTGGTAAAAATAATGACTACCTTTTTTTCCTCAAATAAAACACAAATATTTTAATTTAAATCATAATATAATATAAAAGATAAAAATGAGATTTTGATAAAATACTGAGGGTATAAATGGAAGAAAAAGTCATAAGTTAAAAGCTATAAGCTCAAAAGCTACTTCAAATAGCTTTTGAAAAAAAAGCTAAAAGCGAATAAAAAAGCTAAAAGCTAAAAGCTAAAAGACAGTTACCAAACAGAGCTTTTTTATTAATATGAGCTGAAAAGCTAAAAACTATAAGCTATTTCTTCATGTCCTTAATATCACCAGAGAGTTTCTATATTTTTCTAAGTTTATTAAAGACAATGCATTCATATTTGAGTTTCATGCTAAGAAATGCTTTATAAAATCCCAAGTTTCTAATCAATTTGTGCTTGAAGTATTTTTTTTTATGCTAATGACTTGTATTGCTTCCCACACATTCAATTGGTATCCTCAAATGGTTATGAATTATCCTCACTTACACCTAATAGTTGTATACCTAGTTATAATTCTAGTCTAACTGATTATACCACATATTATGATATGCCACTTTGGCATTATAGGCCATGTCATGTAAATTTTCTGACTGTTAAACAAGTTCTTAATGTATGTAATATTAAAGTTTGCAAGGTAAGTACACCTCAAATTTGTATCTCCTATTGTTTAGACAAGTTGTTCTGGACTGGGCCAGCGCCTGCCCTACTGTCGGGCAGGCCCAAACCTAAGGACCGTCGAAGGCTCAACAAGACCCGAGGTCACCTCCGTGTCGGGCACATGCCAGTCCCCAAGGACGTCGGGCACGCGAGGTAAAGACTATCGCGCGGAGGTCCATAGCCCGTGGGCACACCTCTCCTCGACACCCACATACTCCTCCCCGCGAGGACACGTTCTCTTGTAACTTCCCATCTCCCGAAGGAATCGGTATGCCCTACTTCTGGAGATTTAGGGACCGTTACACCAGGGCGAAGACCACGTGCTGGTCTTCACTGCGCCACGTAAGCCCTGGCAGTTACTTGGATTGGGCCTTGCAATCCGGCCCAGTGCAAGTACCCGTTGGCCCTGTGCTGGGGGCTCTCTATAAATACCCTCTCACTTGAGAGGGTCAGGTTACACAACATATTCTAACTCTCACCTGTTTTTCTGTACTTGCTTACTCCCTTTTATTACTTGAGTGTCGGAGTACCTTGCAGGTACACCCCCCACCGTATCACCATCACCGGAGCTGAAGTCCATACGACGTTGCTGGCCACTGAACAACTGTCTGATCCAGGTACGATCAGTGGCGCCGTCTGTGGGAAATATTGCTTCCCCATTTTTCCTTCAAACGATAAACCAAAGCAATCCTTTCGTTCATCACCAGCATGGCCAATAACCCGTCTGCGAACAAAGCTCTGGACACCTTACTCGCGCAACTCGAGAACGGAAACCACCGTGAGGACGCCGCTGCCCTCAACATCGAAGAAGGTAACGTAAGAGATGGGCAGATCGCCCCCCAAACTCCCAAGACACGGCTTACGACGTCGCCCGGCAGGACGACCAGCAAGCCATCTTCCAGCCAGTTGCTCCTTCGCCCGGCAGACCAACCAGCTGATCATGCACCAGAATCTCAGAATTGAAGCACTCGAGCGAGGGCAAGCACGACGATCTTCCCCGCGAAGACATCGTCACACACCTTCACCTTGCCGTTCTCTTTCCCCGCGAAGGATTCCTTCCGAAGAATCTCGAACCCCCTCGCCGATGCGCGAGGGCCGTCGGCCACTCCTCGAACGCCCCCAGCCGGCGATCTCCCAGAAGCGCCATAGTCCCCCCACCTCGGAAGGAACCCAGGCCCTCCTCAACTACCAAGAAGAGCAAGACCACAAAGGAGAGGCCGAGGAACCGTTTAAGGAATTCCCCTCCACAAAAAGGACCCGGTCGACATCACCGATCCCCTTCAAGGTCCCCAACCAGAAGCGCCGACGACGACCAGAGGACCCCCCTATCATGGGAGATCATGGACTCCCCAATTCCTATGGGCATGGAGAAACCCCCGCCACTAAGGACCTACGACGGCCTGGCCGACCCCGACGATCACGTCGAAAGTTTCGAAGCAATGCTCGACTTCAGAAACGTCAGGGGAGCCATTAAGTGCAGGTTTTTCCCCACCACCTTGCGGAAGGGCGCCATGACTTGGTACAAGGGTCTGGCACCCGGGTCGATCACATCCTGGAAACAACTAAGACAACGCTTCACCAAACACTTCACAGCATCTCGTCGACACCCGAAGACGGAGGCCGCACTAGAGAGCATCTTCTAGGGGAAGAACGAATCTCTCAGGAACTACATTGAGAGATTCAACAGGGAAGCTGTCGAGGTCCATACGACCGACGATATGAAGAAGTATTTAATCATCCACGGACTATGTTTTGGATCCAATTTTTCCAAGTCCGTGGGCCTCCGCAGACCTCTCCGTCTGGAGGACCTCCTCCAACGAGCTCAGTCGTACATCGAGCTCGAGGAGTCGGAGGTAGAACAGATCGCCCTCGAGTCGAGGCGGAAGGAAGGCCCCCTCGGCCACAAATAAGAAAACTCCCCTCCCCGACGTGGGGGAGAAAGAAAGAAGGAATGCTGCCCCCGGGACTCTCGCGAACCGAGATGACCAGCTGGCCGGTTCACGGAATACACGCCGCTCAACGCTCCCCGCGCGCGAATCCTCTCCGAGTGCTCCAACTTGGAATTTCTGAAAGAAGGCGTCCGTTTTTCGAAGCCAACTACCCCCAAATCAAACACGGACAAGTCCAAGTACTGCAGGTTCCACCGGAGCCACGGGCATGTCACAGAAGACTGCATCCATCTCAAAGATGCAATTGAGATCCTGATCAAGGAAGGGCACTTAAAGAAGTACGCCCAGAAGAATGACGCTCCTCGACCCAGTTCCCGGGAAGCCCAAAACGTCAAGGAGACGACACCTCCTCCCGACGAGAGTTGGCTTCAGGTCGCCCTCAGCGTCACTCGACCCGAAGACTTCTTTGTCCCCGAAGGCATTGAGGACCAAGAAGCAATTCGCAACATGTGGGCGAACTTCCCCCACGAGGACCCCGTCGCTGCCCGTAGCACATGGGAAGGCTTCCTCAAGATAATGGTCGTCTCTGGGGGAGGTTACGAGAAGTTGTCCGTCGGGTCGATCAAGCGGAAATTTGACGAGCTGGAGTCCGCAACATCGGCGAAGACCACTACTCTCGAGAAGGTGCAAGGGAAATCAAACCCTATCACCTTCTACCTTGAAGAGCTCCCAGGCCGAGCGCCCAACGCCACCATCCCCCTCCTGGTCAGGGCACATATGGCGAATTTTGACGTTCGAAGGATCCTTGTCGACCAGGGTAGTTCGGTCGACATCATGTACGCTCACCTGTTCGGGACTCTCCAGCTCGACAAGAGACATTTGACCCCCGTACGTTGGTTCAGATCTGCAGGGGTTCAACGACACCACCACCAGACCATGGGGCTACATTGAATTGATGGTCACATTCGGGGCCAAAGACACCGCCCGTCAAGTGAAGACCCGCTTCCTGGTGGTCGAATGTCCATCCCTCTACAACTGCATCCTCGGGAGGACAACCCTGGCCGAACTTACAGCACTGCCGTCAACGGTCCACCTCAATATGAAGTACTACACGACCAGGGGACGGGTAGTTACGATGCATAGGGACGTAGACGCGGCCAGGAGGTGTTTCGACGCTGCCATTAAAGGCATGAGTTCCATCGGCACCAAGCCCAAGACCAGAGCAAGGTCATCCCCGGACACCGAACAGAGGCCTCTCCCGCGCATCAACACGGTCGACCTCGACAGCAGGTTCCTGGGCGAACCCGATGAAGAAGGAGCAGCAGACCTCGACCTCCAGGTAGAAAACAACGGGCAGCCTCTCCACCCAACGCGCCCCATCCCGGCGGAGACTTCGAGCTCATCGCCCTCGGGGACGATCCAGACCGTAACATGAAGATTGGCACCAGGCTCCCCGACCTGGCGAAGAAGCAGCTGAAGACATGCCTCTAGGAGAACGCTGGCCTATTCACGTGGAGCGCCTCCGAGATGCCTGGCCTCGACCCCAAGGTGGCCTGCCATCAGCTCGCAGTAGATCCGGCCGCTAGGGCCGTAGTTCAACGTAGGCGTAGGCAGTCTCCCGAAAAAGCGGAGGCTACTGAAAAAGCTGTAAAAGACCTCCTAGAGGCGAATTTTATTTCGGAGGCCAGGTACACGACCTGGCTGTCCAACGTTGTACTCGTTAAAAAGAATAATGGAAAATGGAGGATGTGTGTTGACTATACTGATCTTAACCGGGCATGCCCAAAAGACTATTATCCTTTGCCTAACATCGACCAGCTGGTCGACAATTCTGAAGGTTACAAACTATTATCCTTCATGGACGCCTACTCGGGGTACAACCAAATTCCCATGGATAAGGTCGACAAACAACAAACGACCTTCATGACCGAGTCGGGCAATTACTACTACAACATAATTCCCTTCGGCCTCAAGAACGCCGACGCGACCTACCAACCGATGATGAATAAGGTTTTCCTAGGAGAAATCGGCGACATGCTCGAGGTCTACATGGACGACATGATCGTCAAATCCGAAGAAGAAGTCGACCACGCCGCACACCTCAAGAAGGTGTTCGACACGGCGAGGAGATGCCGCATGAGGTTCAATCTCGACAAATGCACCTTCGGTGTTTGAGCAGGTAAGTTCCTCGGCTTCTACCTCACAGAGCGAGGAATCGAGGCCAGCCCCGACAAGTGTAGGGCTTTCTCCGAGATACCAACTCCAAACTCGAAGAAGTCAATACAATCACTGAACAGGATGCTCACCGCCCTCTCCCGCTTCGTCGCCAAGTCTGCACAATACGTACTCCCATTTTTCAAACTTCTTCGACAAAAAGCGACGTTTGAATGGAGTGAGGAGTGCGAGCAGGCGCTCCTCCACCTAAAAGAAGTCCTATCACAACCCCCGGTCCTCTCACGGCTCGAGAACAGGGAGACACTGTTCTTGTATCTCGCTATCACGAGTGAAGCGGCCAGCGCCATCCTCATCCGGGAAACCCCGGACGAGCAGAAACCGAGTTACTTCACGAGTAAAGCCCTCAAAGGCCCCGAGCTCAGGTATTATCAGATAGAGAAAGTCGCCCTGGCCCTCGTCACCGCGGCCAGGAGGCTGCGCCATTACTTCCTAGCCCACACTGTAGTCGTCAGGACCGAACAACCTATAAGGCAACTCCTTGGACGACCGGATATGGCGGGGAGGATGCTCAGGTGGTCGCTCGAACTCGCCGAATTCGACATCCGATACGAGGGAAGAAAAGCCCTGAAGGCTCAGGTATTGGCCGACTTTGTGACAGAAATGACCGTCCCGGAACCTTCGACTAACAGATCCCAAAAGTGGATGATCTATGTTGACGGAGCATCCAGCACGAAGGGAAGCGGGGCGGACATTATCCTCGAAAACGAGGAAGGCATCTTGATCGAGGTATCCCTCGAACTATCCTTCCCGATGTCGAACAATCAGGCAGAGTACGAGGCTTTCCTCGCCGGGCTTCGATTGGCCGAGGACCTCGGCGCCAAGGAGGTCAAAATCTTCACTGACTCCCAGGTCATGGCCTCTCAAGTCCGAGGGGAGTATCAGGCTAAGGAGGGGAGTATCAGGCTAAGAACGACTGCCTCATCGAATACCTGACCTTGGTAAAAGAAAAGATGAAGAATTTCACCTCCGCAGAAGTGACCCGCATCCCTCGCGAGCACAATACCTGAGCAGATGTCTTGTCCAAACTGGCAAGCACAAAGAAGAAAGGCGGAAACAGATCCATCATACAAAAAGTGCTTTCCCGCCCGAGCATCGACAAACCCGTTCCTGCGGCGAACGTGAACGCCATTGGGGACAGCAATTGCTGGATGACCCCGGTATACGAGTACCTCACGGCGGGCAAACTGCCCGAAGATCCCAAGGAAGCGGGGATGGTCAAGCGGCGGGCGTGCTCGTACACGATAGTCGAGGATAAGCTATACCGTTGAGGGTTTTCTATTCCCCTCCTCAGGTGTGTCGAAGAGACCAAGGTCCCTGGCATACTCTAGGAAATCCATGAGGGAATCAATGAACAACACTTCGGGGGATGATCGTTGGCCCGAAAGGCACTTCGGGCGGGGTACTACTGGCCCACCATGCAACAGGACGCCAAGGAACACGTCAAGAAGTGCGATAGATGTCAGCGACACGGGGACATGCACCTCGCTCCCCCTAGTGAGCTTAAAACATTCTCCTCCCCGTGACTGTTTGCATGATGGGGAATGGATATCCTCGGACCTTTCGTCGTGGGATCATACCAAAACAAATACCTCATTGTCGGGGTGGATTATTTTACGAAGTGGATCGAGGCGGAAGCATTGGCCAAAATCACAGCCTTCAACATACTACGTTTCTACAAGAGGAACATCCTCGCCCGATTCGGCGTGCCCTAAGCTATTGTCACTGACAACGGGACACAGTTCACCGACAGAAACTTTCAAGGCTTCGTCACCAAACTGGGCACGAAGCAGCCCTTCACGTCGGTCGAGCACCCTCAAACGAACGGGCAAGCCGAAGTGGCGAACAGGGTGATCCTCCGAGGATTGAAGCGATGGCTAGGCGACGCCAAACAATGGTGGGTCGAGGAGCCACACATCGTCCTCTGGGCCTACCGAACAACCCCGCATTCCACGACTGGAGAGACCCCTTTCCATCTGACCTACGGGACGGAAGCGGTGATCCCCGTGGAGATCAGGGAACCCACGAGGAGGACAGAAGCCCCCCTCAACGAGGATGCGAACAACGAGGCCCTAAGGGAAGAGCTCGACTTCGTCGAGGAGACAAGGACGGGCGCATCCCTCCGCGAAGCGTCACTCAAACAGAAAATAACTTTACGTTATAACGACAAAGTTATCAAACACGATTTTCAGGTGGGCACCCTCGTCCTACGAAGGAACCAGAAAGACTCGCGAGAGGGTAAACTCGCCGCGAACTGGGAGGGCCTGTACCGCGTTCGCGCAAAAACAGGGACAGGAGCCTACTTCCTCGAAAATCTGCATGGGGAAGAACTTGATCGACCGTGGAACGTTGAGAAGTTTAAACAGTACTACAATTAAGCACTGTCCACGACACACTGGCATCGCGTTTACGGGGACGCACTAGGGTACAAGCGCGACACCCCTATACAAAACACGGTGATCAAAGGTTGCGTTGTGTGTGCGCGAGCACTTTGATCCGACGAGGACACCTCGATCGAGCTCCGTCGTCGTCTTACCAATTAGGCAAAACACCCAGCTCGCGATGGGAAGTTCACGCCACGAAGCTAAGACCTCGACCGAGCTCTTAGCCTCGTTGAAGGTTGGAATACACTTCCGACCACTCGACCAGCTCTCCACGCAGTCGAGGATTATCGAAGTCGAGCAAGCCCCAAAATCTCTATTACTTAGACAAAAGCATAAAAAAGTATAGCAAATACAATAACATCACACACGAGCGAAAACATATAAGCATCACACGAGCAGATAAACAAAAATGCATTAAGCGGCCAGAAGCCCATTGTTCAGGTATTACAGACAAATATTAAAAAGCCCCTGGCGCGCAGGTCGGGCATAGGCATCATAAAATAAAATGGCTCGCAGACCAAACAAAACAAAAAAGGAAAGACCTAATCGGCGACGGTCCCCTCTAGATGCTCGTGCTCTTCTGCCCTACCGTCGGTCTTGTCCTCTTGCATCGGTTGTACGATCTAACCATCGACCACCTCATAGTCTGGGTTAGTCCCTTCAGTTATCAGGTCAGGGTTAAGAACCCGAAGCTGCTCCACGGCGTTCCGGAAACGTATGTCAGCCGCCACGAGGTTGTCCTGCTCGGCTTCCCTGAGCTTCGCTATCAGCGCTGCCCGTGAAGTCAACAATCTGTCCTCCTCGATTTCCTCCACAGTAGGGCGAACAACCTCTTCCAGCTCGACATTCCTCACCGAGAGACGTTCCCTCTCCTCCTCGGCCTGGCGAACAGACTCTTCCAGCTCGACGTTCCTCGCCGAGAGACGTTTCCTCTCCTCCTCAGCATTCTTCAACCTCTCCTCTAACTTCCCTTGGAGCTCGACCTGGGCCTGGTTCTGGCTTTTCCTGTCAGCCAGCTCCTTGCCCACCTTCTCCATTTCAGCTGAGATGGACCTAAACTCTCTCGCAATCTGTTCAACTCGTCTTCTGGGCACGCCTCGTCGTTCAGAACCAAGGCAGCAGCGCAAACCCGCATCACCGCGGACACGTCCTCCACTAGCGCCCTTCTCCGAGAAACCCTGTCGATACCCAAGATGGTCTGACCTTCGGGGGCACCAACGCATAGGGAATTGTTCCCCGTGAAGAAGTTCGGCCTCGAGTGACAAGGCGAGAGCACAATTTCACAGCAGGGGGACTTTCGTTCTAGGTGAGGTCGACGTCCACATGATCAGCAAGCCGTTGTCTCTTCGGGGAGTGCTGAGTGCTGGGGGAGTCGCTGTCCTAGGGAGAACCAGAAGAACCCCCGGTTGCCGAAGTTGGAACGGGGACCTGCGATCGGAGCTGCTCGATGCGGCCTCTACCGCCCTTCTTCGATATGCGGGCAGCTTTCAGCTTCTTGATACGCTCCTCAGCATCCGACATCTTGTCTGCAAAAAGAAGATAAATATGTTAGTAAACCGGAGACCAGGACGCGAAGAAAAAAGTGAGTCGAAGAGGATTTCACCACCTAACAGATTGAGGGCATCCTCACCGGAAAACGTCTCGAGGAGGGCCCTCGTATTGATTAAACGGCGCTTCGTTAACACTTGCCCGTCATCTCCCAGGACGAGTTCCCCATCCATCGTCACGAGCTTGGCTTTGTTGAAACCGTTGACGAAAGCGACTATTCTCTCATAGGCCAGGCGACCCCCCTCGTCAAGACGGCCAAAGCTAACTTTGTAGCTGTCTGTCCCCTTTTTAAAGTGTTCTTACGTCCAGAACAAGGGGAATCTCGGTTCGAGGACCTCCTCCGTCTGCCCGTCCACTTCACGGGAAACTCGGCGATACACCGAATTCACAGCTTCAAGCGTGACCGGCCTCACGATGTAATACTGGTATTTAAAGTCCCGAACAGAGTCCAGGTAGGTGTGGAAGAGGCTGCTCGTTTGTTTAAAAGACACCCAGCCATGTCTGCCATCGGAGGCCTGCCGCTGGAGGTGGAAGATGCGGAAGAAAAGAGGCACGGTTGCCCCGATTCGGAGATATTTACAAACGAGCTCGAAAGCTCGGATAAAAGCAAGGGAGTTAGGGTGGAGTTGCGAGGGCGCCAGGTGCAACCAAACGAACACCGCTTGTTGGAATCCGTAAAGGACAAACGCCACCCCGCCTCGTCGAACATGAACTCATAGAGAGGAAACCTCATCCCTCGATATGTCGAGCAGATACGATGGTGTGCTTTAGGCCGGAACACCTTCCACGACTTCGAGGAGCCCACTAGCCGGTGCTCGACTATGCAAAAAATATTGTCTTCATCTCCGTCGACGAACTGGGAAGCCATGTTTAACGGCTCGTCGCTAACCCACTCCGCGAGGGAACGTTCCTCGACACTAGTGATTGGTGCCATTGAAGAGTCGGGCTGGTCGTCGACGTCCAACGATCCCACAACCACAGAAACGGACAAAGCTTCCATATACCTGAAAAGCAGAAGGAAACGGTGAATTCGATGATCCATATCAAATTCACCCATCCACCGCTGTTCAAGTGAAAGGGCGAAGAGGGAGCGTTGAGATCTCGAGACTGTCACGCTCGCCCACGTCCCCGCTACAACCGACGAGCGTCCCCGCGACCCTCCTCAGGTCACCGGTACGTCGCTTTGGGAGGATTCCCTCACACAGAAGAGATATTGGCGAGGACCCCGAGAGTTTCATCTCGTGTCCTCGGGACATTCTTCGTGTCCCTGGGATATTCATCCCTTCTCCCCGTGAGATGCATCAAGAAACTAAGAAATCCCGCCGTTTTCGCTAGAGATTTCATGATTTCCGTGAGAACTTCATCAGTTCACCATAAAACCACCCTATAAATGCAAACAGAAGGAGAAAAAAGAGAGAAACTTACTTGAAATACACTTTCGATAGGGTTCCGGCACGGCAATTGGTGGTGGCGTACGGTGGCGTAATAGAGAAGGAAGGAAGACAGAGAATCTGAGCAAAGGGGGAGCAAAAGTGCAAATGAGACGAGATGACCCCTATTTATAAGGGCCTCACGGGACTCGAGGATTTCCTAGGAAATCGATTACGCTACCCTAGCGCAGCTGCCCTAGGGAATGATGAGGTGTGACACGTGGCACACGCTTCCCCATGCGCATCCTTTCATTCCCCAACACGCGTCCTTCCATTTTCCCCGCTTCAGACTTCCCGTATCCCTGCGACGTCGCTCACCCGTGGCCAGTCTAGCCCGAGCAGAGCGATTTAGTTCTCCCCGTTTGACCAACCGCTCCTCGTCTAGAGTCACTTCCCCGACTGGATACGTCCTCGACATAGGACTGGCCCTTAAGTCATCACTCTGACGCCTCAGAGCAACGGTTTGGGGGGCTCCTGTTCTAGACTGGGCTAGCGCCTGCCCTACTGTCGGGCAGGCCCAAACCCAAGGACCGTCGAAGGCCCAACAAGACCCGAGGTCACCTCCGTGTCGGGCACATGCCAGTCCCCAAGGACGTCGGGCACGCGAGGTAAAGACTGTCGAGCAGAGGCCCATAGCCTGTGGGCACACCTCACCTCGACACCCACGTGCTCCTCCCCACGAGGACACGTTCTCTTGTAACTTCCTATCTCCCAAAGGAATCGGTATGCCCTACTTCCGGAGATTTAGGGACCGTTACACCAGGGCGAATACCACATGCTGGTCTTCACTGCGCCACGTAAGGCCTGGCAGTTACTTGGATTGGGCCTTGCAATCTGGCCCAGTGCAAGTAACCGTTGGCCCCGCGCTGGGGGCTCTCTATAAATACCCTCTCACTTGAGAGGGTCAGGTTACACAACATATTCTAACTCTCACCTATTTTTCTGTACTTGCTTACTCCCTTTCTTACTTGAGCGTCGGAGTACCTTGCAGGTACACCCCCCACCCCCCGCCGTATCACCATCACCGGAGCTGAAGTCCATACGACGTTGCTGGCCACTGAACAACTGTCTGATCCAGGTACGTTCACAAGTCATATAATACATTCTCCTATGTGTGTTAATGTCTACAATTCACCATTTGATTTCATATACACTCACCTATGGAGTCCTACACCTTTTCCTTCCAAACGCAGACACCAATTCTACATTAGTTTTATTGATGCATACAAAAAATATACCTAGAATTATTTTTTAAAACTTTAATCTGATGTTGTGAATGCTTTTAGATTGTTTCTTGCCTATATCAATACTCAATTCAACACTAACATTAACGTTGTGTAGTTTGATTTTAGTGGTGAATTTATTGTTAGAATAAGATTTGTTTATGATATATATTCCTTGGGTTTTGATAATAACAAAGTATTAAAAAAAACAATGGTGTTATCTAATGTGTGTTCCAAGTATGCAGATTCTAATGCTTAAAGTTATATATTCAAAATCTGATATATAAGGACGCACTTGAGAGAAGCTGAATTATTAGCTTCTGTTGGTGCAGAATCTGAGAACACTCTTTAAGTGATGTCTGGCGTAGACTCTGAAGCTGAAGGTCTCAACATCAGAAGAAGCACATATTATTTTTACACTTGGTGAATGTAATTAGTTTCTGGTGATCATTCAGAATTAGTGATAAAGGTATAGCTATCTGTACCGCGGAAAGTAAGTTTCATTGTCAAATCATTTTGTCAGCTAGAGTCTAAGTTCACAAGGCTCAAGAAGAGTTAACAAGCTTTACAGATATCTACTCTCAACGGCTCTATAGTACAAGATCCCATGGAAGATGCAATGGTTAAACATGTAACACAATGGATCAAGATATGATAGTGTATCTATCTTTAACGTCTGTTGTACTATGGATAAACAAAGACTTTTGACCAAGTTTGTTAGAACAAGATTTGTTCTTGACATTTTCTCTTTTAGTTTTGATGATAACAAAAGTATTAAAAGAACAATGGTTTATTTGATGTGTGTTTTATTTATGCAGGTTTTTGTTCTTGTACATAAATAAACATAACTTGTTTTACTTAGACACACTTGGAGTTGCTTCATTGCTAGCTTCTGGTGCCAGAGTCTGAAGAACAATTGCTAGTTTGGTTTGACGAAAACTCTGAACTGAAGGCCTCAGCATTCAGACGAGTTTCTACACTTAGTAATTATATATCAGCATCTGGTACCATTTAGAGTTGTTGATAAAGTTGTGGACTATCCGTACTACTGAAAGCAAGATGTATTGTCTTATCAGCCTGTCAGCTCGAGTCTACAAGATTGCAAGGCTCAAGAAAAGCTGGTACATTTTATGGATGTCTGCTCCCAACGGCTATATTAGTACAGAACCTCTTGAAAACTCAAAGGTTAAACGTGTTACACACTGGATTCAGAATCTGATGTGCATCCATCTTCAACGTCTCTTATACTATGGAGCAAAAGCAAAGACACTTGATCAAGTCACCTTCTCAACGGCTAGTTTCTGGAAAGGCTATATATATGGATGAAGATCCAAGCTTGAATTTTAACAAGGATTCTTCTGTTGAAAGAGTAGCAAGATCAAGCAATTGTTAACTCTATGTAATATGCAGATTTTTTGTTTTAGGTTGTTATTGTAAAATCCTTTAGATTTCTTATCCCTGTTGCCATACCCCAAATTTTACCCTTAGATTCTATGATCTTTTGCATATCATTCTAGGTCAATCATTCTTGCATAACTAACTTGGTTATCAACTATTTGTTTGTTTTTGTTTCATTTGTGAATCAGGTTCTACATCAAGAAGTTTCAAGGTTTGATCAATCAAAGTTTTGGAAAGATCACCAACCAATCAGTTTCTTGTATTCTCAAGAGATTTCTCTTCTTCAAGAAGTCAGTGTAATTTGGTTTCATCGCAAGTCCTTCGAGGTCCAGGTCTTACAAGATTGAATCCAAGATCAGGAAAGGTCAAGGGTGTATGTGTTTGGTTTGAAATTTAGTGGAAGCTTGACCTAATCTTGGTCAAGCAAGCGACTTGATTCAATATCAAGTTATCAGGATATGGCGAAGGCAACTGTTTCAAGATCATTGTGAGGACAAGGAAGTGTCAGATTTGGGTGGCCTATGTCAGGTTCAGGATGTGGTGTTAGTTTCTTATGGGATCAATTCAAGATTAATTCCAAATTTACAATCAAGTTTCCCTTATTCTTGTAAAATACAAATTTTAATTCAAAGTCCCAAATCAAATTTAAGGCCCATCAAACATTTCATTTTAAGCCCATTACCACAAAATTCTCCTAAAAAAAATACACATTTCATTTTAAGCCCATTATAGAGTTACAAGTTACAACAAAAAAGAAGAGAAAAAAAAGTTCTGGTCTTTCTCTCCTTTCATAACAGCAAAAACCAGAAATAGAGAAGCATAAAAGAAACCCTTCTACAAGACTTCAAACTTCCTTCCAGCAAAAAACCATCTTTAACCCCACCCTCCATCCATTCGACGATCGTTGCAACTACAAAAGAAACCCATATTCTTGTTTCTTCACTGAGCAAAACAGAACATTCCCTTTCCTCAACCTCTTCATCACAAATTTCTACAACAGTCATAAAACCAATACATTCAAAAAACAGCAACAACTCAGCAAGAATGAAACTCTACTGAACTTACCTTTCATTGTCCCTCATCCATTTTTTCGCTGAAACAAAACCACCACTTGCTTCATCATCATCAAACCTGCACCAAAACCTTCCATTAATATATCCTTCATCTTACAACAACTACAGACCCTATTTCCACCATTTCCCTTCTTCAACCCTTCACAGATAGAAACCACACTACCACGGTTCACTTCATCCCCATAACCATTTCCTCTTAACACACGCGACACACACCTTAACTCATCACTTCCATCTATAATTATCACTGCCACACCACCACACCACTTTGGTTCTGAATACCACTACAACAAATCCGCCGCAAGGAAGAAACACAGAGTGCGAGATGGGAGATCCGAAAGAGAGAACGAGCGACAAGAGAAGGAGAATAATGAATCGAACACGAACAGAACAAGGGTTAAACCTGGAACGAATCCAAGAATCTGGAGTAAACCAAAACAAAAGGTGGAAGGAAGATTTTTTCTTTCGCAGACAAGGAGGGGAGGCGCTGGCTATTGTTTAAGTTTGGTATTGGTCTTTTAAATTTTACCCTCATTTGTCTTGGAAAAAAGCTTAAACATGTATTAACATGTTGTTGATTTTGTTTGGTTGGGCTTGATATGCCTTACGGCCCATTGTTCATGACTATATGCTTTTGGGCTAATGAAAAAACCTTGATTGAACCCCGTAGATCAGCATACCACCTTAAGTTATTTATGCGCCCATATCCCCATTTGTCATTATTTCTTCTAAAAGTTTTCATTTTCTTCATTTTATTTCCAATTAATTACTAATCCCAATTTTAATTTTTATTCAAGACTTTAAGTTATTTATTTCAATATCAATAGTTGTAATACCCCAAATTTTGACCACTTAGATTTTCCATCATTGTGAAAATCATCATCACAATATGGATGAACCATCATGCTTCATCAGTCTCCCCAAAGATGGGTGAGCATCCAATACAATCAAAATTAGGGTTTCAAGCCCTCTCTGAGTGCTTAGACAAAGGATCAATCAAGAAATGACATGATCTTCAACTTGTCTAATCTCTCAAACATCCACAATGGATCAAAAAGGACTCCCACTTCAAGGATTAAGCACAAGGCTGCTCCCTTCTAGGTGGATCAAGTCTCAAGATCGACAGTGTCACCAAATTAGGGTTTTGGTCGACCAGGGCCTCCAGATGGAAATTTTCATCTGGGCACAAGGCAATGATCCAAAACATGACCTAATATACTTCATGGAACCTCATGAACCCATGCATAAAGTCAATTTTGCCTCAGGGGATGCATTCATCAAAAATAAGGAATTAGGGTTTCTTGACCTAATTCACCCCTAAGTTGACTTTTGGGACAAACCATGAGCCAAGACCTCAAGAGATGATTTGAGGGTCTCTAATACACCATATTGATCCATTTGGAACAATGGATTGATCCAAGAAGCTTGAGCAACAAGTTTCATTTTCATCTGCACCACAATTAGGGTTTTAAGGGAAAAGTCAACTGTAACTTTGACTTTTGACCAAGACATGCTCACAAACCCTAATACATGATTGAATATACCCTATGACACCCATGGAACATGTCCATCAAGTTTGATTTAGGTCAAGGACATGATTTCTTGAAGAATTGCACAGTTTGGAATTCATCTGATAAAAAGTCAACTGTGCACAAAAGTCAACTTTGACTTTTTGAGATTTTTCACCAAAATGGATTTTTAACCCTAAAATGATGTTAATGTATGATTTGAATCATCATTCATCAAGAAAAATCAAGAAAAGTGAGATAACTTGTAAAAGGGGTAACCATAAAACTTAGAAATTTTTCTAAGTTAAAAATAAAGCGCAAAGGTACCAACTTTGGAGGACCATAACTCCTAAACCACAAGGCCATTTTTTCTCATCCAAAGATGGATTTTTAGCCCTCATTATCACCTACAAAAACTTCAACTACAAGTCATTCCAATTCATTAAGGATTTTGAGTTATGGAGTGATCAAAGTGGCTAAAAAGTGAAAATGTCACTTTTTCCAACACTTAGTGAAATTTTCACTAAGTCAGAATTCTGCTTCACTTTTTGCCAAATGTAGGGGGATTTTTCACTTGGAATCAAAAGAGATCAAAACCAAACTTGTTCAAACAATTGTTGTATCATGTAAGAGCTTTCCAAAATGGCCAAGAACATTGCCAAATTCAACCTACATCATGAGATACAACATTGGCAAGTTGCCTTGCTGAAATCTGTCAAAGCAAGGCAGAATTTGCACTTTGGCTCGATTTGCCAAAATTAGCCAATTGCAATTGCTCCAATCCACTTGGACACCTCAGAGGATTGAATCCAAAGGGGACAATCACTGAGCCAAGCCTCCAAGGTCCAAGGAACAAAGAATAGCATGTTGAACCTAGAGTTGCCAAAATAGGGACAAGACTTCAAATTTGGAATGAGGCATTCAATGGAACCATCAAGGTGGCATGGACTGAGCCATTCTCATCTGAAATCAGTCAAGACTTATCCAAGACCAAGGGGACCAAAGCTCTGTGCCCTAACCTCTAGTCAATGGCTAGAGGAGACTTTCATTTCCATTGGCCAACATTGAGGGAACCTACTTACCAGCTGCCATGCACTATTCCTTGCAAAACAAACTTGCTCTACTATAAATAGAGCTCAATTGTGGTCAGTTTAAGGACACCAAAGCCATCTAACAGATGCTTTCCTCAAAATCTCTTTCTCTTGGCAAAAATGCCTTTCTTAGCAAGGTAGCTATCGGGTTTTGAGTTTGAGAGCAATTCTGCACAAACCAATCACTCACACACCTCACATACATCACATATGAGCTGATCAAACACTCACATAACTTCTGAAACATCAATTTCACAAAATCACTTGCCATCCACACAAGTTTGAAGTGAAGTTGCAGCTGGGATGCCATAAACTGATCCAGTCCATTTCAATTCAATCCAAGTGTTCAAACACACTCCATATGGTGTAGGGAAGCTGTCCAGATCATCACAACTTGTCTGTAACACCTCCAACTCAAAATCACATCTGCTCTTGCTGTCACGACTTGGAGGTAAGCCTAAACTTGGGCATCTCTCAATCTATGCATATTTCCTCGCACAATAATTTGGCCATATGTTCATAATCATGCATGAAATGTTTTCCCTCAATTAATTGCATTGTTTGAATCGTGTATCAAAAATCCTAGCCTTCATGCAGAAATTAGGGTTCTTGAGGTTTCTTCGTGATTTCATGTTTTGTGTTTAATTTAAATGAAATTAAAGTACATAGACATGATCGTGAGGTTGAGGCGAGCATAATGATATGTGGATTGCATGTTATAATTACGTATTCAGTGAGATTGGATGGAAAATGCAAATCTGGGCAAACTGAAAAACGCGCGTGTTCTTGGTGTTGTTCTTGGCGCCATTTTCATATATTTGAATATTTGAATTTTGTGATTTTGTTTAATTGATTCAAAAATTAATTTCTTTCTGAGTTTTAATGATTTTGAGTTGATTCTTTTTTTAATAATTCACAAAAATGTTAAAATATTTTATTTTCCCAAAAAATCCCAAAAAATATTATTTATTTTATATAATTGATATTTTTGCAAAGAATTAATATTTTAATTATTTTTAACATTTGAAATATTATTTCTACATTGATTTTGCAACTTTTAATGCTTTCTAATTATTTTGTAGGTCAATACTTAATTTTTGAAGCATTAATCCAAGATCACAATTTGTTTTCCATGTGTTAAACAATTTTTTATCATTTTAATTGAATTTTTATTCAATTAAATACATTTTGAAAACAAATTAGGGTTTTTGGATTAATTCAACCCTCATAAATCATTTTCAAAACACTTTGGGCCTCTATTAGAGTGTAAGACCCAATCCTTTTTTGACCAAATCATCTTTGGGCCTCACTTATTATATAAGTCCCGATACCGTCAAAAAACCAACGGCGCGATCGTCGCCTTTTCAAAAAACATTTGGGCCTCTCCTCGAGCTATAAGACCCATTCAAAACTTTTGGGCCTCTATTAGAGTGTAAGACCCAATCCCCCTTTTAACCAAAACATTTTGGGCCTCACTTATTGTATAAGTCCCTCTGCGTTAAAAGAAAACCTCGGCGCGATCGCCATTTTTAAACGAAAAATCATTTGGGCCTACCCTCGTGTTATAAGCCCCACTCTTTTTCCTTTAAACCTTTTTTGGGCCTCTTGAGAGAGTGTAAGACCCATCCCTTTGTACAGAAAACCTTTTTGGGCCACAGTCACTTGTATAAGTCCCGCTGTACAAAGTCAAACAGTGCGCTCACTGATAAAACTCTGGGCCTCTCCTTGAGCTGTAAGCCCCAAATCTTTCTTTTTCAAAGCACTTTCTCCTTTGATTTTGAATATACTATTGTTTTCAATCTTTCTTTGTTGAACAACTAACCAAACAGCATGGAAGCACTCCAACCGAGTAAGTGGTTATCGCTTTCATTTACTGCTTTCATATTATAAACTGTATTGTGGGGCTGCTCACTGTAAGTCTCCTTTCATAAGCTCATATCTACTGTGTAATAATAGTATAGATATTTCGAGTTTCCCCGGCAACTACGTCTAGAACTAGGTGACGCTGTTTCATTTATTCGTAGAAATAGACGCCTAGATCCCCAATAGGAGCACCAGATACAGTCTTCTCTTCGGCTGTCCTCCTTAGGAATCGTCAAGAAATTCTATCCCCCAGAGATGAATTATTCTCGATGAAACTTCTCTTGAATTTCTTCAAACCGCCGAACGGTTCGGACTCTCTCTAAAAGTTAAAGTCACTGGATAGTAAACCTCGCACGTTTACCAGTGTTTTTAACTCTAAAAGAGTTTTCCTGAACTTTTCTTTGGTTTGGGACCCACGGGCTTCTTAAAAGTATCGGCCTCCTCTTGGGCATCATACAAGGACCCACAGGCTTCCTAAAAGCAACCCCGCCTCCTCTTGGGCATTATTCAAGGACCCTACGGCTTCTTAGAAGTATTCACAGCCTCCTCTTAGGCTTCGTATAACGATCACTTCCTCCGGGAATGATAGCCTCCTCTTGGGCTTCGTACAAGGACCCGTCGGCTTCTTAAAAGTTTCCAGCCTCCTCTTGGGCTTCGTACAAATTGTCCCGACGACCTCCTAGAGGTATAGGAACAGAACCTAGTCATCCTCATAGAACAGTCCTTTCATAGAGTCTACTACTGTTTCTCAAAGCATAGTACCAAAGATAAAACTCTAGACACGGACAGTCTAACTTCCTTGAGTCTCAAAGACATTCTCAAGCACCCTTCGTTAAATAGGAAGGAAACCCGCAGACTCGGACAGTCTCAATACCCTTTGGATTTCCCGTTTCCTCAAAGAGAAGGAAATACCCCTGATCCTCAAATTAAATCCCTGAGTACAGTGTTGCTCATATAAGAACTAATTTTCTCTTTTAAATCAGTATATTGGATCTGTCACTCAACTGAAACAGTTACAATAGCCTCCATCTCGGGCTTCGTACGAGATACCAAAATTCTCCCCAGTGGAGTCAAAACAACCTTTTCGCCTCTCTCTCAGGCTTTGTATGAGACACAAAAGATTCCCTCGTTGAGTCAATCACCCCTTTTTTTGCCTCCATCTCGGGCCTCGTACGAGATATAAATCCCTTAAGCAAGAGTCGAACTCTTTTCTAGCCTCCTCTTAGGCTTTGTATAACGATATGCCCCACTGGGTCAAAAACCTTTAGCCTCTCTCTCGGGCTTTGTACGAGACACAAAATAGCCTCCTCTTAGGCTTTGTATAATGATTTTCCTAGCGGAAATTAGCCTCCTCTTAGGCTTTGTATAAGAAAACCACTGGTTGATCCAATCAATCTTTTAGCATCAAAGCTGTGCCATGTTCACAGTACACAAACATCAACAACTCCTTCCCCTTCATCTAATCGCTGTAAGCGGCAAGCCTCTGGATCATCTACATCCATGCCACTGTCCCTCTTTTAGCATGAGAAATTCCTAATGAAAGATAGCATTGCTCTACACTGAGTTAAAGTCTTCTCCTTCAGGTTAAAATCCCCTTTAAAGGAAATTATGGCATTGCTAGGATCCGCGTATCCCGGTTACAGTAATTCTCCTTTATAACCAGTCACCCAACAGTTGGGACAAACAAACCCTTCTTTAGAGATGAAAAATTCTCTCTAAAGCCGAGGCCCTTCAGCTTCATATCTTGGGCTTTGAACAAGATACAAATAGACTTTTCAGCTTCACATCTTGGGCTTTGAACAAGATACAAATCACCTTTCGCTTCACGTCTTGGGCTTTGAACAAGACACCAAAAACTAATTTCCTCCCATAGAATAGGAGGAACTACGAATGCTCTGATTTCCCTGTTTCGGTAAACGGGAATACGTAGGCATAAGATCGAAAGAAAAGATCTTAGCGAGCGCAATCAACAAAAAACCCAAATCCCATATCCCCATCAATCAAAAGCAGTAATTCAAAAGCACCAAACCTAACATCCTAATCCTTATTCCCCGCTAGAAACCCTTTGCCTAGAAAAAAAGAAAGAAAGAACATGTATTGGCGAAATACGAATAACCAGTACAAAGGCCCCCCTACATTGATAGCATCCGTAATCTAACAAACCGTTGTTTAAACTCAGTATGCAAGCAGGGTTAATTGGAGACATCTATTTCCCTTCCTTATTCAGCTCACAATAGGATAAAAAATGAATCGACCTGTAGTTTTAAGCTCAACCGCAGAGAGCGACCAGCGCTTAAGAACCGCGTCCAAAATCGCTCGCTACAGAAAAATGGCGCCCACCGTGGGGCCGATCTTTCTTTCTGTTTTTGTTTTCTTTAAAAATGGCGACTCTGCTGGGGAGTCATTGCTAAGATCTTTCTGCCTTAGGGCATTATCCCCGTTTTCCACGGAAAATGGGAACTCTACCGAAGAGAAAGATTGACCTATGCTGGTCCATCTCTTAGGCAGGGAACCACAGATTGGGGCTTCAGCCGGGGAACCCATTTCTGTCAGGAACTTAAGAATCGTAGCTTTATAAGTCTAGGATGATTAGGACAAATATATATACTGCTTTTCCTAATTGCTATACGTGTTTATTTTTCTGCTACTGGGAATACGTGTGATGCCGCATGTGGTGAGATTGAGTATACACTTAAGAAAAGCCAACCTTTTTCGTAGTGCGGAAGCTATCAGAAATAGCTGTTACGCGATACTACCCTCATTTGAGGCTGGTGATCTATTCTCGGTGAATGGCACTTACTCTAAGATTGCACACAACTCGCTGGCGATCCGCTTGTTGTCTGCCTTCCTGGGAGGAGCTGATGATAATGAGTACAGGTACAAAAATCACCCTAGTATAAACCTTTGGGGATGGGTAGATCCTTGACTTCATGACAACGACCCTTTGACCCCATGTTTTTTCTATGTTTTTGTGTGCTGCATTCATGCATCCATTTAATAAAACATTAAAACATTCAAAAAATTTCTCTTCTAGTCTCTCTGTTTTTCAAAATTAAACTAAGACTGTGATTGCAAATATCAGAGAAAAAGATTACGCTAATGGATTTCGGTAGAAGGAGAACTCACCACTATACCTTCAAGGTTCCAAAACTAGGGGATTTGAGAAAGTTAGCGAGGATGATCGTTAACCCAGAGGCTTTCAGAGCCAAACACGGCGGTTTGCTACCACTGTTAAGAGTCCATGTGATTAAGGGAATCATGGATGCGCTCATTCAGTTCTACGATCCGGTTTATCATTGTTTCACATTCCCGAATTACCAACTGACACCAACGCTGGAGGAGTACTCTCATCTGGCTGATTTACATATCACTGATCGAGCTCCATTTTCTGGACTGGAAGAAATTCCAAAGAATCAGACTATTGCAAGAGCAATTTATTTGGATGAGTCTGAGGTCAGGACTTACATGACCACTAAGGGTGGCATCCAAGGTTTGCCAGCCCAGTTCTTGACAAAAAAGGCTCTATACTTCGCTAGTATAGGGAACGGGACTGCTTTTGAAAGCATCTTTGTCTTGCTCACCTACGGGTTATTTTTGTTTCCCAACATCAATAACTTCGTCGATATCAACGCTATTAAGGTTTTTCTCATTGGAAACCCTGTGCCGACTTTGCTCGCATATGCGTATCATTTTGTACACTTGGGAAATTTGTACAGCGGAGGGGAGATCACATGTTGTGTACCTTTGCTCTACAAATGGTTTATCTCTCACTTGCCCAAGTCTGCTGCTTTTTAGGATGGCAAGAGTGTCTTACGTTGGTCACAGAAGATCATGTCCCTCACCAACTCTGATATAGATTGGTGTAATAGGATTTATGAGGGAATCAGAATCATTGACCGTTGTGGAAACTTCCCCAACGTATCCCTCATAGGAACTAAAGGAGGAATCAACTATCATCCGATATTAGTTCTTCGTCAATTTGGATACCCGATGAGACACATCCCACTCGGTGTTCATCTGGAAGGTCTTTTCTTCAAAGAAGGAGAAAGTGACAAAGCACTAAATATGGAAATAGTGCAAGCTTGGAAACATGTTCATAAGAAAGGACGAGAGTCTCTGGGAAAACCAGACTGTGTCTCGGTGGAGCCTTATCTCCATTGGGTACAAACTATAGCTCTCAGGCTAAAGATGCCTTATCCTCGTTACGGAATTCTTCCGCCGAGGGAAATTGTCATGTACTTCATGACGGAAACTGAAAGGCTTCAGGTTACTCTCAACAAAGTTCAAAAGGAAAGAAGATCTTGGAAGAACAAGTACCGCACCCTCAACGTAGAGTGCATCCAAATACAGCAATTACTGAAAGAGAAAGATGCTCTGATTGAAATTTTGGAGCAGCATGCTGTAGAGAATCAAGATGACCAAAGGAATTTTCTCACTCCTTTCACTTGGCAAAGGAATGACAACCCGACAACGGCCCAAGCGCCCCGGTCAAAGAAAAGGAAGATACCAGAATCAACACCCGGTTTCTCCTCAGAGAGGACTCGGGACCCATTAGTTTAGGTTTCTGTTTCTGCACTTTGTAATCTACTGTATTTCCATTTCTGTAATCCTTTGGAATTCAATAAAAAGGGGTTTCCCCACTATTTGATATTTGCAATCTAATTGTCGAAGTTTATTTTGATTAAAAAAAAACAACAATTAATATAATCATTGCATTCATCATTCTCACATCGCGTATTCTCCTTACCTACGAATCTCACGTTTGTGTCTCGATTCTAGAGTCAAACTGTCTCATTCGTATAATACTCGGGCCAATCGTCAAAAAAAGATGGATGATCTTGAGGAAGAAAACAGAGAGTTGAAAGAAGAGATGGACACTCTGAGAGAGGATATGAGAAAGCTTCGTAACGACATGCAAGCCATGGCAGAAGCTCAGCTACAAAGAAATGTGATCTCAGAGATCACCTCAACGCCCATCATAGAAAAGTATGATCCTAGGTATCAGATACCGAAAGATCGTCCTTGGGGCATGCCTGTTAACTATATCCCGGAAGGATATGTTCCGTCGATCACTGAAGATCAGGGAATCGCAACAGAAGCCGCTGGGCCTGAAGGTTACAAACTTTGGGAAAGCGAAGATGCCAGGGGCATACTGAAGACTCCTGAAGGTTACAAACTTCGGGAAGCACCAAGACTTACTGCCGTAGTCACGGTACCACCCCCTGTGGTGCACACTGTCCCGGAAGGACAGATCCCACCAACGCCTTCTAGTAAGAAGGAAACTATGTTTGACAAAATGGAGGAATTCCAGGAACAGTTCCTGGAAATGCAGAAAGAGCGGCAAGCCATTCGCGGTCAGGATCTATTTGGAAAGGACGCCGCAGACCACTGCTTGGTCCCAAATGTAAAAGTCCCGCACAAGTTGCAAGTGCCCGACTTTGAAAAATACAAGGGTAACTCTTGCCCTTAGAGCTATCTGGTGATGTACGCTCGGCGGATGTCAGCCCAGACGGAGAATCAGGACCTGCTGATTCACTACTTCCAGGATAGTTTAACCGGTGCCGCAGTCAAATGGTACATGGGTTTAAACCGTACTACGATCAGTACATTCAGAGATCTTGTTACTGCCTTCGTCCAACAATACAAGTACAATTTGGACATGGCACCCGACAGAGATCAACTCAGATCAATGTCGCAAAAGGAAAAGGAAACCTTTAAGGAGTATGCTCAAAGGTGGCGTGAAATTGCCGCTCAAATTTGTCCACCTCTTGAGGAAAAAGAGATGACAAAGATCTTCTTAAAGACCTTAAGCTCGTTTTACTATGACCGAATGATTGCCAGTGCGCCCAGTGATTTCACCGAGATGGTCGGTATGGGTGTACGTCTTGAGGAAGCTGTCCGAGAAGGACGTTTGGTAAAAGACACTGGATCGACGAGCGGTACTAAGAAATATGGTAGTGCTCTCCCTAAGAAAAAAAAGCAAGATATTGGGAATATCTCTCTCGGAAAGCAAAGGCGACGTTATCAGCCAGTAGCAGCTGTTACTCCTACTATCGGCCCCGCGCCTGTTCCTATGTATCAACCTCAGGTTGCGCAGAGCCAACCTGACCAACAAAGGACACAACAGCCTCTTCAGTAGGCTCGTCCTCCATATAACAACAACCATACAACACGGCCATCAGGATTTGATCCTATACCTGTAACGTACACAGAACTGTTTCCGTTACTGCTAGCCAAGGGGCACATCCAGACTAAGTCTCCCCTTTCAGTTCTGGAAAATCCGCCTTTCTGGTTTAAGGTGGATCAAACATGCCCTTATCATCAAGGAGGTCCAGGGCATAACATTGAGACTTGCCTCAATTTCAAATCCGACGTGCAAAAGCTTGTTAGGAGCGGGCTCTTATCTGTCAAAGATACGAACCCTAATGTTCTCACGAACCCGCTGCCTCAACACGAGAAAGCTGCAGTCAATCTGATTGAGAAAGAGACTAACAATGTCTATCAAATTCACGATGTACTCTTATTGGGGACCAATCTGGTCAAGATGCATTGTAGACAGAGTGAATATGGCCATGTGCCACCTCATAACTATCACCAGTGTGATATCTGCTCTAAAGATAACCAAGGATGTTCGGTAGTGCAAGCAGCTCTACAGGAACAAATGGATCTTGGATGGATCCAAGAGCACCGAGTTCGTGGAGTTAACATGGTTTACACGAATTCCAACGTCATTCAAAACCACGACATCCGTGCGATGAATGTCAACTTGGTGGCGATGCACTCAAGGCAAAGCCAGTATCATAATCTGCCGCGGCACAATTACAGTTCCTGTCTGATTTGCTCGGTAAACAAACAGGGATGCTCTTTCATACAAGAGGCCCTCCAGCGTCAGATGGATCTTGGATGGATCCAAGACTACCATGATAGGAACTCCTATCAAATCAACATGGTTCAGTTCTTCGATATCCGCGTAATGAATACCAACCTGGTAGAGTTACATGCTGAGCAGGTCCGACTTGGATTCCTAATATCACATGACTATCAAAATTGTAAAGCGGGTTATGAAAACGATTGAGGTTGTACCCTTGTCTAGGAGGCACTTCAACACTTGTTAAATCACTGGTGGATGCCAGTCTACATGGATGAAGATACTCAGCAAATTAGTATCAATAACAGGAATCCTACTCGTCGTCAAAGTCAGGATGTCCGATCAATGGAAGGTAACCTAGTGAGGTTACATTGTATTCAAAGTGGGCGTGGCCAGGTGCCACCACACAACTATGACAGTTATAGCATCTGTTCGGAAAGTAATCAAGGGTGTTACCTTGTGAGAGCAGCTCTTCAGGATCAGGTCGATCATGGAGAAATTCGTCCATATCCAGGTTCTGGACCCATCAACTGGACGCCGAACTACCTTGCCGATCAAGTTGAGGATGTTGTCACAATCTCTAATCATCATAGGACCAGGGATGTTTTTGCCATCATTCCTCTACTTGACGAATCTAAAGTTCCCAACCAGGAACGGATCGAGATTACTTATGATGGTCAGAAAAATCAGAAGGTTCCCATAATCATCTATCTACCGGGGCCACTACCGTATGAATGAGCTAAGGCAATCCCTTACAAATACGGTGCAACAATAATTGAGAATGGAAAGGAAATTCCATTACCCTCCGTCGTGAATATTGCAGACATCAGTCGTGTAACACGGAGTAGTCGAATCTTCAACCGAGGGGTTGGGGAATCCAACAAAGAAAAGGAACTTCAGGCAGAAATTCCTGATCCACCAGTCAGTCAATCTGGTAATCCCGACTGTTCAAAAGACAAAGATGAGATGCTAAAGCTCATCCAAAGGAGTGAATATAACATTGTTGATCAACTATTACAGACTCCTTCAAAGATCTCAGTATTATCGCTGTTACTCAGTTCAGAAGCCCATAGGGAGGCTCTACAGAAAGTCTTGGAGCAAGCCTTTATGGAACAGGATGTAACAATCAGACAGTTCGATAGCATTGTCTCTAACATCACTTCCTGCAATTATTTGGGATTTAGTGATGAAGAATTACCTGAAGAGGGTCGCCGTCATAACATGGCGCTCAATATCACAGTTAACTGCCAGGGCGATGCTTTAGCCAACGTACTGGTAGACACAGGGTCAGCCCTGAATGTTATGCCGAAGTCCACTTTGACGTAATTATCATTTAAGGGCCCTCCGATGAGAGTCAGCGAGGTCGTCGTCAAAGCATTCGACGGATCCAGAAAAACAGTTATCGGCGAAGTTGATCTTCCCATAACTATTGGTCCTCACACTTTCCAAATCACTTTCCAGGTCATGGACATCCGGGCAACATACAATTGTTTATTAGGAAGACCTTGGATACATCAGGCTGGAGCGGTTACTTCAACCCTCCACCAAAAGCTAAAGTTCGTCAAGAACGATCAACTTGTCACGGTTTGTGGGGAACAAGCCTTGCTTGTGAGTAACTTGTCATCATCTACTTGTGTAGAACCCGAGGAGGTTATTGGAACTCAGTTCCAAGCACTATCGGTGAGCAAGAACGATTAATCCGAAGAAGGAACTTCAATTTCTTCATACAAAGATGCTATCAAAGCGGTCGAGAGTACCGATACGACAGGATGGGGACGGCTTGTCATTCCTATTGACAATAAAACAAAGAAGGGTCTTGGCTTTTCTGCAACCTGTACCCAGACAGCCGCCAACGATGAAAGTCTTCATCCCCTTCAAAACTTCTTCCACAGTGGAGGTTTTCTTCACCCAGTGTCTCAGACAGTTCATGCTATCAATGAGGAAGATCCCTCTGACACGGATGAAGAATGGAAGTCTTATCTTAACAAGGACGGCTATATGTCTCAGGAGGAGGTGCCTGTGCCTTTTTGCTTTCCTACAGAAAGTCCGAGATTTATACCAAGATCGGATGTCGAAACGATCTACGGAGATTGTGATACGAAAGGATGTCGTGCTCCGCCAAATTCATTAGAGGAAGACACTCCGATGAAAGACAATTTTGACCATAATTACTATGGCCCGATGGATGGTCTGCCAATGTGGCAGCCTTACCCAGGAAACTTGGGGCAAGAAAGTCAGCCGAGTAATGAAACTCAGCTGAGCATCATTGAACAGAATACCTGTGTCCCCGCCATGTCATGGGATCAACACTCAGGTCATTCGGAAACTACTCAACATGAAGATGAATTCGCAACGTTTGTAGGACTAGAATTCATCAACTATGCTTTTCCTGAGGTCAACGTCATTGAGAGAGATGACTCCTCCAGTTCCAAAGAAATTTGGGACACTCTGGGACAACCAAGTGGAAAATACGACTTTATGGTCAAGTACACTGCTCCCGAAAGCTCTCGTATCAGGCTCGAAGATATCCAGTCAACTGGATGGGGAGATGCAGCTGAGAGCACCAATGCTATGCAAAATGCAACAGAGGAATCCTCCTACGACAATTCGGCCTGGGAGACAGATTCCAATGATCCTACTCCACCAGAAATCAGCGTCATTTCTGAAGACAAATCAAGGAAGGTGCCAGACTTTGTGATTCACCGAGGAGTTCGCCGCCAATGGGTTGTCGTTGAGGTTCCGAGGGTCGTTCGTCAGTCAAAGTAATTGCCATCTTTAAGCCTTTCACCCTGCCCAGGTGAAACGGATGTTTTGATAGGGCTCGCTTTTTCTAAATTTCCCTCTTCGCTTTGCCCAAAGCGACAGAGTTTTGTTTTATAGGGCTGTAGTTTCAAGATTCGACTTGTTCATTAATAAAATAACGTCGTTCTGTAATTTCCGCATTAATTGTTGTTTTCTCTTTTTGCTTTTTCAGAAAATGGTAATCCTAAAAAAAAACATTCAATAATAAAAACAAGCAGTAAAATAAATACACTGCACACACTTGCATTTTCTCTATCTTTTCTAAACACGAATCATCACGTCATGCAGATTGCTTGTTTTATACCCCGTTGAAACATACGATCCGATGCCTTCTTCCAACTTTGAGTTGCCGGTATTCGAGACTGAAGAAGAAAATGACAACGAAATTCCAGAAGAGATCTCCCGACTACTCAGACAAGAGGAAAGGTCCATTGAACCTCACAAAGAACCGTTGGAAACGGTAAACTTGGGTTCAGAAAAAGAGAGAAAAGAAATCAGGATCAGAGCATTGCTCAGTCCAACTGCCAGAGAGGGTTTGATAAAGCTTCTCAAAGAATTCCCCGATGTATTCGCTTGGTCCTATCAGGATATGCCAGGGTTGGATACCAGCATCGTGGAACATCACTTACCGTTGAGATCGGAATGTTCGCCAGTAAAGCAAAGGTTGAGACGCACTCACCCGGACATGGCTATCAAAATCAAAGAGGAGGTACAGAAACAGATCGATGCGGGTTTTCTCGCTACATCTGAATATCCTCAATGGTTAGCCAACATCGTACCCGTTCCCAAAAAGGACGGAAGGGTCAGAATGTGTGTTGATTACAGAGATCTAAACAAGGCAAGTCCAAAGGACGACTTTCCTTTACCACACATTGACATGTTGATTGACAGCACAGCAAAGTTCAAAGTATTCTCCTTCATGGATGGATTCTCGGGCTATAACCAGATCAAAATGGCGCCGAAAGACATGGAGAAAACTTCGTTCATTACCCCATGGGGTACCTTTTGTTACAAGGTAATGTCGTTCGGTTTTAAGAATGCCGAGGCAACCTATCAAAGGGCCATGACTACTCTGTTTCATGACATGATACATAAGGAAATCGAGGTATATGTCGATGATTTGATTGCAAAATCAAGAACAGAGGATGAGCACGTTGAACATCTGTCAAAATTGTTCGAACGTCTAAGAAAATTCAAGCTCCGCTTGAATCCCAACAAGTGCACCTTCGGTGTCCGTTCAGGGAAACTGCTAGGGTTCATCGTCAGCCAGAAAGGAATTGAGGTTGATCCTGACAAGGTCAAGGCCATTCAAGAAATGCCTTCTCCGAAAACTGAAAAACAAGTCAGAGGATTCCTGGGACGTTTGAACTACATCTCCATATTCATATTCCTTATGACCGCCACTTGTGCGCCGATTTTCAAGTTATTGAAAAAGAACCAGGATTGCGTTTGGTCAGAAGATTGCCAAACCGCCTTCGACAGTATCAAGGAATATCTGTTGAATCCTCCGATTCTATCACCTCCAGTGGAAGGAAGACCACTGATCATTTACCTCACAGTCCTAGAGGACTCAATGGGATGTGTACTTGGCCAACAAGACGAAACTAAAAGGAAAGAGTATGCCATTTACTATCTAAGCAAGAAATTCACCGACTGCGAGACTCGGTACACAATGCTTGAGAAAACTTGATGCGCTTTGGGTTGGACAGCCAAACGTCTTCGCCAGTACATGATTCGTCATACTACTTGGTTTGTCTCCGAAATGGATCCAATCAAGTACGTTTTCGAAAAACTTGCTCTCACGGGAAGGATTGCCCATTGGCAGATGTTACTATCAGAATATGACATAGAGTACCATGCTCAGAAAGCCGTTAAAGGAAGTATTTTAGCCGATCATTTGGCTCATTAACCGATTGACGATCAAGAATCAATCGGGTTTGACTTCCCAGACGAAGATGTCATGTATCTAAAGATGAAAGATTGCGATGAACCGCTACCCAGTGAAGGGCCAGAACCAGGTTCCCAGTGGGGACTTATCTTTGACGGAGCAGTCAATCATCATGGAAACGGAATTGGGGCAATCATTGTTACCCCTCAGGGTTCCCACATTCCTTTCACTGCCAGACTTACGTTCAAATGTACGAACAACGAGGCCGAATACGAAGCATGTATCATGGGTCTCGAAGAAGCGATTGATTTAAGGATCAAAAACTTGGACGTATACGGCAATTCAGCATTGGTTATTAACCAGATAAAAGGAGATTGGAACACATACCAATCAGGATTGATTCCTTACAAAGACTATGCAAGAAGGTTGTTACCTTTCTTCAACAGAGTTGAGTTTCATCACATCCCTCGTGATGAGAATCACATGGCTGATGCATTAGCCACTCTCTCTTCCATGATTAGTGTAGGTCGATGGAATGACATACCTAAGATCGACATAATGCGCCTTGAACGGCCCGCTTACATCTTCGCGATTGAAGCAGTCATAGACGACAGACCTTGGTATCACGATATCAAATGCTTCCTTCAGAAACAAGAGTACCCATCTGGGGCACTCAGAAAAGACAGGAAAACCCTCAGAAGATTGGCTGGAAACTTCTTCCTGAGCGGTGACACTCTTTATAAGAGAAATTTTGACATGGTTTTGCTCCGATGCGTCAACAGACCAGAAGCAGACATGCTCATGAAAGAAATTCATGAAGGATCCTTTGGCACTCATGCCAACGGACACACAATGGCGAGATAAATTCTCAGGGCCGGGTACTATTGGTTGACAATGGAATCTGACTGCTACAAGTACATGAGGAGGTGTCACAAGTGTCAGATATACTCCGACAAAATTCATGTACCGCCATCACATCTCAAAGTTCTTTCTTCCCCGTGGCCATTTTCCATATGGGGAATCGACATGATTGGTATGATTGAGCCCAAGGCTTCAAACGGACATCGGTTCATCCTGGTGGCCATTGACTATTTCACCAAGTGGGTCGAAGCAGCGTTATTCGCCAATGTAACCCGACAAGTGGTGGTCCGATTTATCAAAAACAATATCATCTGCCGTTATGGTGTTCCAAGTGAGATCATTACTGATAATGGATCCAACTTGAACAACAAGATGATGAAAGAGTTGTGTGCAGAGTTCAAGATTGAACACCATAACTCATCTCCCTACCGACCCAAGATGAACGGAGCGGTAGAAGCGGCTAACAAGAACATCAAGAAGATCGTTCAAAAGATGGTTGTAACCTATAAAGATTGGCACGAGATGCTACCCTTTGCTCTTCACGGTTATCGTACATCTGTCCGCACTTCAACAGGGGCTACCCCTTTCTCTCTCGTATATGGCATGGAAGCAGTGCCCTCCATAGAAGTAGAGATCCCGTCAATCAGGGTATTGATGGAAGCTCAGCTCACCGAAGCTGAATGGTGTCAAAGTCGACACGACGAACTGAACTTGATCGAAGAGAAGAGAATCACGACACTATGCCACGGTCAGTTGTATCAACAGAGAATGAAGAGGGCGTTCGACAAAAAGGTCCGACCTCGTGTCTTCAGAAAAGGAGACCTCGTGCTCAAGAAGATACAATCATTTCTCTCTGACTCTCGGGGCAAATGGACCCCGAATTATGATGACCCATATGTGGTCACGAAAGCTTTCTCAGGCGGCGCATTGAGACTTGCAACCATGGACGGAGAGGAATTTGCCTACCCCACGAATGTTGATGTAGTCAAGAAATACTTCGCCTAAACTAAAAAAAAAAACGTCTCGGTGGATTGAAAACCCGAAAGGGCGGTCCAGGCAAAAGTTAGAGACATGAAAAAAAAGAATCATCCCGATGGATTGGAAATCTCATAGTACAATCCAGGCAAAAATTAGGGATAATGGCAAGTAACTATGTTCAACAGAGGCAAGTCCCTCAGTAGCAGTAGTTACATCATCTATCGGAGGAAATCTCCAGTCAAAGGTCATCTTCGACGGAAGCTCAGGATGCCCCGAATTCAAAGTTGGTAGAAGGATAGTGGTCGTTATGTTTCAACGTAGCCCTTTTCCCTGTAAATTACCATTTTCTAACTTTGTATATACTCTTTGGAATCACGCGTTTGGCTGATCTCCATCCTATCAATAAAATTTGAGCCCTTGTGCTTTTGTTTGTAATTCTTAACTTGCTTTAGCTTTACAGAACGACGTTGTTTAAACTTAAT